>WEKX01000807.1:185920-212874 GCA_013390025.1 Pitta sordida
ACCAACTAATGCAACAGCAGATTATGGAATACATCCAAGAACTGATGAATCTGCAGCGACAGTTTCAACCACTGGGTCAGATGACTTGACAGAGGGGTCCGGACTATCCAGTGAGATGTCCCAGGATGTGTTTAGTACAAGAAACGCAGGAGAGGAAAAAGTGGGAACAGAACCAACCTACACAGCTCCTTCTGACATAAAACCTGATTCTATAAAAGAGGTAATACCTCATATTACACCAGGAATGAAAACTGAAGATTCAGGGACACATGAGGTCACATCATCTCCACAACCTGTAGTTAGCAACAGCCCTCACGACGGTGTGGTGGCAACTGGTCCTGGCAGTATAAAAGCAGCAGCTGAATCTACAGAGAGCAAAAATGCAAAGGCCGGTTCTTCAACTGTCTCACGGGGCAAGATTTTCCTGATTGAGCATGGCTCTGGAGAAGAATTCAAAGGCCACAGCAGCACAACAGAACTCATGTCTAATGGGCCCACTGAAGAAGTACTTGGAGGTCATTTCCCACTTACTGATCAGGGATCTGGAGAACCTGACACATCCATTGGACCATTTGCAAAAACAGAAGTTTCACCTGCTAGGACTCCAGAAACATGGGAGAAGTATGACAGAAAAGTTGGCAGCACATCAGCTGTGGATCTAGCCTTCACTACTGACCATGGCAAGTTAATCACAAGTCCTGAACATGAGATAACCACCTTGGAAACTGCCACTGACATGGGAATGGAAGAGAAAACAACTCATGAACTGACAGTAAGAGCTTCTACAAAGATTCCTTTGGTGGAAGATATATATTCTGGAGAAGACAGGCCTAGGGAACTGCTGCCAAAAACTACGGAATCTTCTCAAGAAACAACAGACCCATTCTTTAAAAGTACACAGGCTACCCATGAACACCCAGGATTTTTAAATACTCCAACTGTCAACCCTTATTCAGAAGACAAGGAATTAGAAACTGAACCTGTTCAAAAAACACTTTTTCCATTTAATTCTGACAGAGTAACTGAGCCTGTGAGCACTGAAAGGAAATACATAAGCTCTCCAGTTACAGTTACAGAACAGGAAGAGGAGTTAACACAAGACATTTTCCCTACAAAAGACATTCCCAGAACATTCTTGACACCTAAGGCAGAAAATCTGTCAAATAATGAGCCCACTGGTGATCCATTATTTTCAGGACAGGGATCAGGAGATGACCCTGATGTTACTCCTTCTGTAGCGCCATTGATTGTCAGAGAGATCAAGAGTACCTCAAGTCCCCAAACGTCTTCTGTGACCATTGGGCGTGAAGACTTTGAAATAGGAAGCACTCAAGCAAATGGTGGAGTAGATGAGGAAATTACAAGTGCTGTGACTGAGGTGCTGTCAGAAACTGGAGATCAATTCCCCACCTCCGTGTTCCCCAGCTCCACAGCTTTACCAGAAGTCAGCTCCGAGAGCTTCAACTCTAAAGAGATGGAAGACATAACCCATTATTTTGTTGCAAATGAAGAACCCCATAACAAGGAAACAAATTATTGGAAAGCAGAAAATGAAACAGATAAGACAACAGCTACTTCTGAAACTGTTTCCCAAGAGGAAACTTCACATTTTCTGATTAAAGGTGGCGTAACTCCGGTGTCTGTTATACTGAATGGATCCAATGGATCTCCTAATCCTCAAACTGAGGAATCCCTTGTAACAACAGCCACAAAAACTCCAAGCAGAGTATTTGCTGAAAGCTCTGGGGAAGGATCTGGCTGGGTTGGTGTTTCAGATTCACCTTCTCCTGATATGTTTACTCATTTGTCAATACCCCCTGTATCAAAAGCAGAACCAAATGCTTCATCTAGTGCTCCTGGACTTGTTTATTCCACAGAAGCACCAACAGATGGATCACAGACTGTGATCACAGGACTAGCATCACTTTTTACTGAAGAAACAGGGATTGTAGCAAATCCATCAGCTGTTCATCCTAAGTCATCTGCATCAGAAGAACTGACAAGTGATACTGGGGTATATGAGAAAATAATTCCCATGATTAATGACAAAAGAAGTGTTATATTGAACATTTCTGTTTATGGTGATATTACTCTAATTGAAGAACGACTTCAAATCCCATCAGAAGATACAACTATTATAGACATGGATCACTCAAAATCAATGCCCGAAGACATAATTAGTGTGCAGACAATGCCAAATCCTGTTACACAGTCAACATATGGCAATGATGACATTACGACAGCTGAAGAGGAGAAATATGATTCAACCCCTAAGTTTTCAACAGCCAAAGAAACAACACTTGGATCTGGTGACAGCCTTTCTTTGACTTCCAGTCCACCAGGTAGAGAATCAGTAACAGCTGGGCACAGACCACAATCAGAAGACATGGATTTGGGTTCAGGGAATGCCATGAATTCTGCAACAGAAGCTCTCACCACTATCGAACTCCCTGAACCAGGCATTTTCCTTCCTACTGTACCATCTCTGGCAAGCCCCCAGGTGCCTCATGAGTCTAAACATGCTGCAACCACCACCACAGAAGACATCCACGGGCCAAATACTGCAGCAAGCAACGAAGTAATAGCAGACCAAAGTGAAACAATCACTGTCTCCGGCTTTTCTGGAATGGGCCAAGAAGAACTGTCTGATAATCAGTCCATGGTTCCTTCTCTTGCACCAGTTTTAACTACTGAGCCAGAAACGGCTGTGACAACTGACATGCCTGAGTTAAGCATTGTCACCACACCCCGTGCATCCCAACTGTTGACTGTATCACACAGCAAAAATGCAGAAAGTCCTACCATGGTATACACACACACAAAATCAGCATCAGCAGAGTATGAGGAAACGGACTCTGTGAGTTTTCATTATGTTTCTCAAACTCCTACATCCTCAGTAACTGTTCATTTAGTCAATGGAGTGTCTGAGTATCCTGATGTAATCGTTCCAAGCACATCTTCATCATCAAAGGATTCAGATCAGCCCAATCATTCCTCAGAAGGAGCCTTCAAAGAGGTTAGTTCCGATATTGCAGCAACATACAAACCTTCCACTACAGACCTTCTTGACACAACAGAGCCCTCTCTGCTGGAGCTTTCCCCAGAGCCTGTTCCAGAAAGCAGAACTACGGAAAACACTCCTCACTTTGGTGGGTTTGTAACAGCCAGGACAGAGGAGACAGAAACCTCTGTAACTGATTCGCCTGCTGTGGATGAAACTACAGTTTCTGGAGACTCTCTGTCAATAGATGTCTTGCCTACTGCTTTTCTGAATTTTGGAGAAGGAGTGAGCCCAGATGCCCCAAAAGTTAGCACAATAAAAGTTGAAGTTTCCTCAGGAAGAGTGAATAATCCCCACCAAGAAGAAGACAGGAGTACTGAGAGCGAGAACCCCTGGCTCATTCCCACGTCAGATTCTCCCAACAGCATCGAGAGTGAAGGACTTAAACCTGAGCAGGAAGCAGTCACAATGCTAACTTCACCTTCCCAACTTTTCGACAGAAGCACGGAAACACAACCAGCTTTGTTTGGTCGAGGGGGGATGACAACCATTTCTTCTAACATTGCAACAGACAGCAACGCCCCTGGCAACAGCCCCTACCAAAATGAGCAGTCAACAATAAGTTCTGAGGAGCCAAACACTGTTGAAGTCGTAACCTCATCGTTTTCCCTTCCGGAAGTCACTAATGGATCAGATTTCGTGATTGGCACCAGTGTGGGTTCAGTTGAAGGCACGGCAGTGCAGATTCCAGGTAACTCCCCAAAGTCGTGTTATGTGTGTTGTGGTACCTGTAGAAGTGTTGCCTTAGCTCTGGTAAGAGGAGTGGCAGTCAGAGCACTGTGGGATAACCGCAGACCTCGGGGGCCTCCAGCTGTGGAACCAGTGTGGCTGTAGCCCCCACAGACTGGGGGAGGATGAGGCTTCCCTGACCCCAGCCCAGTGACTTCTCACCGCGGAGCTCTGGATCATACCTGAGGTAACCAGCCAGATCTAAAAGACAGGAAGGTAACACTGATTGTTGTAGAGATTCAGCTGTAATTATCTTAATTTTCCAATTTCCAACAGATAATTTCATCTGATAGCTTTGCTGTGTTGGTGTGATGGTAATATTTATACAATTAGCTTGATTTAGCATTTGCACTTGACTTACAAAGCTATTCTGGTGCACATCGTAGGATCAGAATTTTCTATAAAATGAACTAAAAGGTAACATTCCAGGCAAGAGAAAAACAAGACCATGTTTTCATCCTGGCTGTTGCTCTAACTGGTTGATACTGTGTCTGTCTCTTAAAAATTGCAGGTCTTTTTGTTAGGGGTCATTTGCCACAGAATTTTGTTCTCCATAGTGGTTGTTAGGCACCACCTCACCAAACACACAGATGATACAGGTAGAGTCTCTCTCTGTGAGTAGTGTCACTTCAATTCATATTTTTTGTAGATTCAGCTGAGGAAGGAACAGACCCGGCTTAATTTTTGCTTTTCTATTATTTTTCCACAAGTAATCCAAGTAGCTGTCAGTTTCAAAAAGTCTGATGAGAAAATACCCAATGTATACAGGGACAAAGAAGAGAGTGAACACACAATAAACACCACTAAGGTGCTTAACATGGTCCCACATTTATGACTCTCAGTGTAACAGTAAAAGTAAAGTAAAATAGACATTATATATTTACCTTTTTTTTTTTTTCATTAACCACAGTCAGATTTTTTGGAGGGGAAAGGTAATACAAAAAAATTCCTAATTTTTCTCATTTGTCTGGTTTACATAATTCTCTCATGGATTTTGTGAGGTTTCAAAGCCAGGGCTTTAATTGTGTATCCCAGAAGGACTGTCCTCAGGCTTTCCCTCTAACTCTGAGAAGCTAACACTTAGAAATGGTTTAGTGTGCACTTGTTTGTGTGAGTGAGTGAGTGCTCCCAGGCATGAAATCAAATTCAAATACCCAGGTATCTAAACTCAGTGGAAATAAACCCCACTGGAAGGCCTAAAGCTCTTCAAGGAAAAGCTATTTAAACGCTCACTCCTGAGGATTTCACAGCAGGTAAGCTTCCATCTCAATGTTTAGTTCACCTACAAATATATTCAGCACCTTTACTTGTATTCTTGAACGTCTTTTTAAGAAGGACAGGTGGGAAATACATATATGTGAAAAGGAATAAGAGTTCGTGTGTATTGGTTGATTAAATAGGGGAAAGTGAAACAACAGCAGCCAGTCAGTATGTTCTGTGTACCCTGTCATTCTGCATAAACTAACCCCGTTCAAAAGAAAAGCATTTTCCATTCATTTCGCATATGTTTAACTGTTTTCAGCTACAATTAATTGTCATGTCACGCCAACTAAATCATTAGAGTACCATGACTGCCAAACATAGTGCAGATTGCTGTGAAAAAAAAAAAAAAAGCATAATTCTAAAAATTATTTGTACTGGTTCTTAGTAAATGCCATGTTGTTCTCAAAGTTGAAAATAGTGGTACTTGAAGACGAGCGTTACTGTTTTACAAAACTGTGTTTCCAGTGTTAAGAGTTTCTGTAACTACAGTAAAGCTGCACCATCAGTGCAGCAACGAAGACCTTTCTTCCTTCCAAAAATTGAAAATATGCTATTTCTTCGATGCTGAAGGGTCAAACTAATTTTTATACTTGCTTAACAGGCCAAGATCCCTGCAAGAGCAACCCCTGCCTCAATGGTGGTACCTGCTACCCTCGAGGTTCATTTTACATTTGCACCTGTCTGCCAGGATTCAATGGAGAGCAGTGTGAATTAGGTAAGCTGAGGCCATCCAGGTGCTGATTAATTTAAGTATAAAGTTCTTGCTCATGAGATCTGCATAAGTGGTGAGTCTTGAAGTTGAAGAATACGAGGGCATTTGAAAAATTCTGCAGGGAGGCCTTAGAACCATAAAACAGAGGAAGTCCACTCTTTTCTTCCTGCCCACTGATGTGTGCACACACAAAGGTTTAGTTAGAACTGTGAATGAACTGCAGAAACTAAAATTCTGAACATTATTAAAAAATTACAAGTAAAATAAACATTAATATTTGGGATAGTTCTCTAAGACCTCTGTGTAATTATTTGGAAGGCTCATAAAATAAACCAATCCAAATGTGAGTCTGAAGCTGAGCCTTGAATGCCAGCTTGGTATTTCCCCCAGGAAATTGTAAATATTATGATCGTCATATACATCTTTGGTATAAATTAGTGCTTTGGTAAGAATGTTAGCTGGGGATCTCTTAAATTAAAAAATTGGAGTGGGACAGTCCACAGACCATTACCATTAGAAATATGTTTTGTGGTGCCTAAGAGAGGAAATTTCAGCATTTGTACTGCATATATTCAGGGATATTCTGGACATAACACATGAAACATTAATTTGAGTGTTTTCCAAATGACTGACATGAGTCAGACCTAGCATAAAATTTGAACAGGGTAGATTTTTAGGAAGCCTTCCACATGATGCAACAAGTATTCCTAGTTGTAGGATGTTGACTTGTAGACATGTCTAACCTCTCTCTTATGTTTCTATGAGTGAATCACTACCAGCAGCTCACTTTGGACAGCTGTCTGCATAACCTGCCTTGATGTTAAAGCTGTGATTTATTTCAGAGAAACAGAACTCATTAGGAAACGTCTTATGGCCTTCATAAAGAGACGTGCCAGCTTATAACCCGTGCAAATGCATGCACAAAGTAATTACTATATGAAATTAACTAGTGTTCCAATTCAAAAGCTGAAGGCAGGGTATTTTAGCTTTGGAGGAGTGGGGACAGAAATATTGTTTGTTTTCTGTGCAAGACCATGAGAGCTACTATCTGAGTGGTCATTTAATGAGCTAGTTTTGATGATGTTTTGTTCTTATCTTGATAAGATTACACAAGGAAGGGCTGAGAAAGGCAAACCAATAAGTTGCCAGGGCTTGCTGCTCTGCAGGCCAAAATTAGCAGCCTGTTTGATAAGATTTCCAGTACTATTTGAGTTTTGTGAGGGTATTTGAGGTCCCCAGTGCTTAAGGAGATTTTCTTGGTGGCATGGCCACATACACTGGTCAAATTTCCCACCAGTACAGGGGAATGCTCCACAGTGCATGATATCCCTTCTGTCTCCTCTACACTTGGATCTTGTGCAATAGCACTTCATTCCTCTGGGCTGAACTGGTCCTAGTCACAGGTGTGACTAAGGCTGGGGAGTATTTCCCTTCCACGAGTTGTGTGGGTTATAAAACCAGTTTTGTTTCCGTGTTGCAGACATTGACGAATGCCAGTCTAACCCGTGCAGGAATGGAGCCACGTGCATTGATGGCCTCAACACCTTCACGTGCCTGTGTCTGCCAAGCTACGTAGGTGCTCTCTGTGAGCAAGGTAAGGTGTATTCTCTAACCTCTGCTGGTGGAGATCCTTCTTTTCCATTTCAACACCCTCCTGGAGTAACTAGGTGAAGCCTCCAGCTCAGAAATCTGCCAGAAGTCCTCAAAGACGAGGAGAACGTCTAACTTTTCAGAATTCTCTCAGTTTTGGGTCAGGGTTTTTTTCTTTAAAGTTACAGCTGCCCCATCTTTTGTAGATGGATGAGAGCAAACTCCATCTTATGGGCTAGTTTGATTGCAAGTCACGTTACCGTGTACCAAATATAAACTGATATACTGGACAATTTCAATGTCAAAACTATGTCAGCTGTGCTGGAAAGACACATAACAAGGTCATCTCATTGATGTAGGGATGCTTATGGAATAATGAGCTACTTTCTGATTGAGTTTATGTCTTAAATACTTACATCAGAGCCCACCACCTCCAACAAGCATTATTCACCCAGGAACAGTGTCCTGAATCAGGCAGGTTATATATTCATCCCCTGAGGGCAGAAGCTTTGACAACTTCATCCCAGAATTTCCAAAATTACTCGCTCTGTGGTTATTTTAGCAAAAGTAAGTGCTAGATTACAACCACATGGAAGTTGTAAAAGGCTCTCTGAACCGGACAACCGAAATAAGATTAAATATCCAAGTCTCTGTTGTTAGAAAATTGCCTGCAAGAAATGCCACTGTATTTACAGAGAACATTTACAGTGCAAGATGCTTACTCAACATGTAAGAGGACGAATAGGGTAACAAAATCTGCTTTGTCAATAAAATTAATGAAGGCATTTCCATGGGAAAAAGAAATTGTGTATTCAAGTGTACTTGCTATAGCTTATGAAAATATTTCCCACACGCACACTTTTTATTCAGCTAAATGCTTTTGGTCACAGGTGAATGAACTAAACCTTTGGATTTACTTGATTAATATTGTGTATTTTCATCTTTGCTTCTCAGCTTCAGTGAGGAGCAGCTTGCAAACTCTTCCAGATCAATTGCAAACTCTTCCAGATCAACCTATAGAGGTTTGTCTGTCAGAGCTGAAAAATCTCCCCAGCTGACCAGCTCCAGGACTTTTCACAGTTTAACCTTTCAAGCAATCTGGCTAACCTTGTTACCTGAGAGGGCTTTCCGAATGTTGTCTCTCAAATTGTAAATGGATTGCTTTCATACCAAAAGAAATAAATGTTCTCACTCCCTTCCTCCTCCCTTTCATTCCAGCAAATCCATAGTACTGAGTGGCCCTGAGTACCATGGTAGCTTTAAGCTGCTTTTTTATGACCAACCTGAGAGTGTATTTTAGGTGGTTAATGGGAATATTTCCTAGTTTGTCAATCAGAACCAGAGCTGTGCTCTCTCTCAGCTTTGGAATTTAAATTTCCTCCACTTAAAATCCTGCGGTGGTTTGGGACTTGGGAAAAGGTTTTAGTGCCAAATTTCCACTCTCCCAGACAAAATAAAACTGTGTTGGCGATACAGACATGGTTGTCTGGCAGTAGGCTTTATTTCAAGGCACTAGTCCTGACCTCACTGGATTTAAGGACCAGCCAGGATGACAGAACTTGCTACCTCGGTGCCACAGGAAAGGTGGAGCTCAGCACACCGAGATTATATTTCATTACTTATTTTTTTACTCCAAGTACACTGTTCATTTTAGAAAGCTTAAAAAAAAAATTCAAGTCAGGCTGAAGGGCTTTCTTCAGCACAGGGAGGGAATGGAAACAGGGACCATGGACTGCCTCAGTTTTAAGAATGAGTACTCTTCCTAGGAACTGGATGGGCACTCACATGGGTTTTCCCCTCCTTTCCTTGGCTGGCTTGAGTTTCCTCTTCTTCTTCTAATTTTGCTGTTCCAGCTGGTATCTACCCGCTCTCCAGGGAAAGGTGTTTGTGTTTTAAACTTATGGTTCCGTTTCCTCGTGGCTGCAGGGATGGACCTGTGTGAAAACATAGCACACGTGTTTCTACAGGACATGGTTCCTCAGCACAATACAACCAGCTGGTCTCTTCCCAGTTCCAGAGACAAAACAAGTTGTTTTGGTGTTTTTTAAAATTATTTATTTATTTCACTTTGTTTCCTGGGCTTAGTAGTTTAGAACTGAAGTAGTTGAGGGGGGCTCAGTAAAAGGATACCTTCTGAAAGGTGATGGTCCCTCACTGATGTCTTCCAGCTAAAGATGGATGTACGTATTTTTAAAACTTACCAGAGAAATGGGTTTCTCCTCAGGATGTGTGGGCTAATGGGCCTCTGGCATCTACTCATTAGCAGAGGGCAGAGTCACAGATAAAATTCACAGCTGAGTAAGACTCTCACTATGTTCTTGTACCTCTGTTATTTCTCTAAGCCTATTTCAGTATTTCTTTAAAGACAAGAGACCTATTGTCTGCAGCTTATTGCAGCTATTGAAAAAGCAGTGCCTATCTCTATATTAGCCTACACAGAACCATTTTTTAATGCAGTGTTTAGAGATGTTGTAACACATGTACAATTGCAGTTACAGAGACCAGAAGCTGTGTAACTCCTTGCACTCATTACAAAAAAAAAACCCCTGTGAACTCTCACAAACCTCAACACCGGTCAGACGAGTTATAAAACACCGTAAATAAGAATGATTCAGTCTTTCCATCATGTTCTGGAATAAGGTTGTAGAAATCTGTGTATTGCATTTAACAGGTGCTTGCACCCACTCTACTCACAGGTGATTGGGTCAGAAAATTTACAGCCACCTGCAATTAGGCTTTACTGGTTCAGTAAAGGCATTAAAAATTTATTCCCTTGTGGAACAGTTACCTTTGTGTCACCCTTTCAGCTTTATTTGTTTAGTAAGGGATGCACACTCAGGACAAAGCTCTGCGGGGATGCAAACGTCCCAATATTTTTACTTGGTTGGTTTGAATTTTTCATCCTCAACCCTCATGAATCTTCCTTTCTCAGTGCGTTTTCCCCTCTTCTCATCAACCTCTCCTCTCAGAAAACAAAAATCAACTTAACAAACCCAGAGCAAACACCCCCCCTCCAAAACCTCAACCACCACACTCCCCCAACCCAAAGCAAAAGATTCCCCTTTTTCCAGTGTCTAAAAACATCATGTATTTTATAGCCATCAGAGCTATCTTTTTCTGCTTTTTTTTAATTTGGGGCTACAAACAGGTGCAGAAGTTTTTTCAACTTTTCCCTCTTGGAAACCAGTATTATATTTTGGAGAGGAGCAAAGAGCTGTATGTGCCCTGCAGCCAATGCATTTGAACCAAGAGTTCCTTGATCACTGTTCAGCACTTTCTATCTTAAGAAGTTACGTTATTTATCATTCATACCCAAGCCATGATATCTCATTTTCTGAACACAGTCAGTGTTTTAGTGTTTTTTTTCTTTTTTTTTGCCTTTACCTCCTCTATCTGTCCTTCAGCACACCTTCTCTCAAATCCTTCACTTCTTACCAAGCAGAGGCCAGGGAGAACTCGATTAGAGTAGCCTGGAAATCCTCTCTGGCCATGTTTTTCTCAGCATGCAAAGCTCCTTGTTATTGTCTGACATGTTTCCTGTGGGACAAAAGAGTCCCTGAACAAGATAAATAATAAAATCTTAAGTACCTTCGCTAAGGACTTTTATTCAGCCTCATGTGGTTAAAGAAATGTTCTAGAAAGCCAAAGGCAGACTAAACTTTAAAATTATCTAGATACCAGAGATTAAAGGTGTAGCTGTATCTGCATCCTGCAACTCGCACAGAATTCAAAGTGGGAAAAGATAATAAACCCTAACAATTTGGTAGTGCAAGTTACGTTCATTTTTTTCGTATCGGGGAATACTCAAGGCCCAGGAAGTTTTCTACAGTTCAGCTTCCTGAAAATAGAAGGAAGATAATCAGTGTAAGCTTTATTATCCCTGTGCATTTGGTACATTTTTGTCACTACTGATGACTTTTAAGAAATTATTTTGGTACCAGACTCCTAAGACAATGATTGCTGTGTTAGTAGTGTCAGAGAAACTCTGACATAATAAGTTTGGAGTTTGAAATCCATTCACGTGCATGCAATGTCTAGTTTTTGTCATGGGGGATTTAAAACCTTTTTTAAGAATAGACCTTTTGGCACGTCAGTATATAAATGTCATGACATAAGAACTGGCCTTTTGCTGTGAAAAGCTATTTCACAGTTGTGTTTTAAGTGGTAGCAGCTCAAACCTAAGCAATACCTCAGTTAATGAATTTGCAGTCACTGGTCCTTGGCATATTCTACGATATTTGCCTGTTTCTGAACTGTGACACAAAAAGAGCCCCTCTTGGCCAAAGTGTGTCACTGACCATTGACTCACTGGAAACAAGAAATCCAGTTTCATACCCAGGACATCTCCATGCCTCTGGGAAGGCCAGACACAGTTTTGTTCGAGGACTGATAAAACTTGGTGGGAAGTGGCAAATTCCTGTTGTGTGGGTGGGGTGGGGGAGGTCAGGCCTTGTGTTTCTGTTCTTCGACATCCTGCCACTGAGGCCCCTCAGGGTGAGATAGCTGCAGGGCTGTGGTTGGAACAACCTCTAATCTTGCGCTGGAGTGTCCTTTATGGTGCCATTTCTTCTGTCATGGCTCAAAACTGTCTGTGTTTTCCCTTCTCTTTCTCCCACTCCACCCTAAAGCTCTCTTTTATCACTGGCAAATTGATCTAATCCTCAAGCACAGCCCAGAAATGCCCAGATGTCACAGTTGTTTTGCCCATGGTATTAATGATGATTTTTTCCTGTGATCCATCCCTGAAGAAGCAGACTTGGAACCGAAACAGTTTCTTGCTGTCTATTCTGTTTACTGCTTCCTAACCTCGAGAAAAAAATTGAATGCCAAATCCACAGGTTGTCCGTGTTCCAAGGTTCATGTTTATTTCTCCTCAGAAGAAAGAATATGCTGGCTGGTGTGAACTTCTGGGATGCATTCTTTTGACTCTATGCCTCACAGAAGCACAGACAACATGAAACTTCATTGCTTTTTGTTTCAGCTTCACAACCTTCCTAAGAAGAGAAGGCCTAAAGTTTATTCAGTTAGACTTTGTCAAGGAAAATGGGTTTGGGGGGAGAAGCTGGAGGTGTAATTTCAGAAAGATAAACTTCAGAAAGAAGCTTTGCTTCTGTGGACTGAAAAGTGATGGTAATTTTCCTTCCTATTATTTTCAGTTACCAGCTTCTTCCAAAGGGAAATCAGCACAGTGACTGAGAGAATTGTTTACCCTTCTGTCCATAACACCTTCAAAGCCAAAAATTCCCATGTACAGGCTCAGATAACTCAGACAAAACGTAGATTAACTGCACTCCAACATCCATTTCATTCCTCCAGAATTTTGGATGATTTCTTCCTCAGGTGATCCAGAAAAAGCCCGGTTTGATCAGTAGAAACTCACAAATGTTTCAGTTACAGTTACGCTCCTTAGATAAGTAACATTCTTGAAGCTCGTACTGAAACTAGGTGAACAGAACCGCCAATGACGGGTGTTTGCTTTTTCATTACTTGAAAGGTGGAGGTTTTTTCCGTTGAAGTCTTGCCCTGCAGAAAATCCAATGGCTTGCGTGAGGCTGTCGTGTGTTGCTCGTACTTTCATGGAGATGTGGTTTGTTTAGGTTTTTTTTGTCTGTCACAGACACAGAGACCTGTGATTACGGCTGGCACAAGTTCCAGGGGCAGTGCTACAAGTACTTCGCACACCGGCGCACGTGGGACACGGCGGAGCGGGAATGTCGCCTGCAGGGAGCACACCTGACCAGCATCCTGTCCCACGAGGAGCAGATCTTCGTGAACCGTACGTGCCCGCAGGATCTTTCAACCTGTAGCTCGGGGTCCTACAATTCAAGAAGGATCTAAACACCTCAGGGGAATCTGCAGCTACTCCCGAGGGGCAGGCCCTGACCTCTGCTCTGTGGGGACCACTGACAGGAGCCCCAGGAATGGCCTGGAATTGGGTCAGGGCAGGGGCAGGTTGGATTTCAAGACAAAGTTATTTTTTTCCCAGAGGGTGGTTGGGCACTGAACAGGCTCCCCAGGGCAGTGGGCACAGCACCAAGGCCGATGGATCTCAAGGAACATTCAAAGGATCCTTTCATGGATGATCCTTACAAAGAGCCTACGAAGTAGCTGTTCGCCTAATGAGCAGAAGAATCTCCAGAACAGGATGTCTGAATCATTCTCTGCAAATTATTTTCCTCGGTGAAATCTCTTCCATTTATGGGAAGGTTAATGAAAATACCACTCTTCTGGTTCCTTAGGTATTGGGCATGACTACCAGTGGATTGGCCTCAATGACAAGATGTTTGAGCGTGATTTCCGCTGGACTGATGGTAGCCCACTGGTAAGATGCCTTTGAAATTAAATCACTCGTTCATTTCTGTGTGGGGGTGCTTATCAACTTCCCACCAGCCATGAGAGGAGCTGCTGGAAGCGGGGGGGAAAATAACAGTTGTCAACCAAATATGGGCCCAAGCAAACAGCCAGTAAATTCATTTGGGGAAAACTAATATTTTGTGGTTTAGCCCTAAAGTCTTGCTCTTAAATCGTGTTATTGTGTGCGTGGGAAATCTGGAAGCTTTCCAACAGAAATACTCAAAAATCTGAGGCTGTGGTAATTTAAGGGTCTCTGCTGGAGCTAGTTTGGACTCTTCTCTTCTTTACACTAGTGGCAGTTCCCCATGCCCATCTGTGGATGGAGCAGGATGCATTTTTTGGATGAGGATCTTGCCTTCAGGATCCTCCATTTGCTGGGTCAGTGGAGTGCACAAAGCATTGTTGGGTCCTGTTCTGTGTGGCAGCTCTACACCTAGGATGGAGGAACAGCCATGGTTCAGGAGGCTTCGAACCATTAATTCACACATAGCATTTTAGGATGTTGCTAAAAAACAAGGAAAATCAGCAGAGGCAGAACACTCTCCTTCCACCATTAACAATCCTAAATCAAAGACCTGATGGACACAGGAAGAGATTGAGTTCTTTCCAATTCAAAATACGTAATCTCTTTTGCAGGAGAGACAGATGATTTATTGCTGTTTAAGACCCACTGAAGAACAGTACATTAAGAAAAAGACCCAAACTGGTCATGCTTGTTATTTTCCTTTCTAGTTGTGAATTTTTAAATCAGAAAGAATTTGGACACAGGTTGTTTCTCCAGATCATGTGGGAAAGACACGTGGGGCAAGACAAGCTTTGCTTTTTGCCATTTCATGCAAATAACCAGAGATGTTGAAACCTAAAAAGGTCTGAAATTATAAAAATAAGTAGGAAAGTGATGGTGAGACTTTCTGCTCAGAGCATCTGGGGTGGTACCAACGCACTCGTTTGTGGCTGCACCCACCATGTCCTGCAGTGTAAAAGTTGTATGCTTATCTTATTCCAAAGACAAATTTGGAATGTCACTGAATCATGAATCAGACTGGTCTAGTGGAAGGAGACTTTGCTCTTGTAAGTGGGCTGGAGCGAGATGATCCTCAATGTCCCTGACAACCCAGACTACTCTGGGGTTCTATGAATTCAAGGAAATTAAAATTAGAGCCAAGGTCATATTTTTAAATTCAGGCTACCGGCCAAACGTGATGTTATATTTTTACTGTAATTTCCAATTTTAAGAAATTAAGATATTCTAGGGACAGAATGAGACCATCTGTCCAACAGATTTCTGTTTTGATTGATCTTTTTTCCCACTTTATTTTTCTTTCATTTTTAACAACTTCCCTCTGTCTCTTCCTTCAGAAACAATTTAGGTGTCTCTTGAAATCATTTATGTTCACTGCTCCAATAGATTTCCCTCATAACTTACTCCATATGGTTTCTGGATCCCATGGTTTTGAGCAGCTGCCTGATTTGTTCCTTTTCCCTGGCTTTTAACTCATTTCTCATACTTTCTAACCACTCTTCTGGTTACAGAGATTTATTACTTCTCTAGTAATTAATAGGGATGATAACACAATATAATAGATGCATCAAATATTTATATTCCCTTGATGACATTCTAAATGAACTTGAATACTACATAGGTAAGAACATCCCCTCTTTTACGTATTTGAGGGTGAGCAGTGTTCACAGTAGTGTTAAATATGTTAGTATAATTCGTGATCATAAAAATCAGAATTATTACGTTGATGCTCAGGTTCTAACTTGGATTTCTGAGTTTAGAGGTGGCTCTTGCCTAGAGCCAAAATCTCAGTAGCCTTCATGTGTTTTACAGATCGGGGTGCATCTGTAATTCAGCTGTTTCTAACTTTGTTTCCCAGCTCCATGTGCTCTCCAAAATACTGTTATTTATCTGCAGTTCTATTCAACACTTCTGGCACAGGGGAAAATCTGTCAGCTTTGCTGAGGATCCCCTGATAGGAGATATCATCAGAAAAGTTGATTGCTTCTACAAGTGATGCACATTCCTCTTTATCTTGATATTGCTTTGAATTTCCTCCAATAACAGCGTGGTTTAATCAAAAAATCGTGCTAACATGATTTTATGAGGCCTTAGATTAAAAAAAGCCAAAAAAACCAAACACAGACAGTTCTGATGGTTGGTAGACTTCAAAGAAAAAACAAATTAACAACAAGAGCAGCAGCAGCAGCAAGACATGTTGTGGATGGAATTCTTGGCCTAATGTTGCCCAGCTGAATTACCTTTGATAAATTTCAGTGATTTCTCTTTCACGTGATTTTTCTTTCTTAAACAAAACAAAACAAAACAAAAAAATTGGAATTGGGAATCCTTGAACCACTGTCTTCGGTATTGGACCCTATGGAACAAGGTTTGCATTACTTGGGTTCTCATTTCCCACGGACTTAAGGAAACCGACTGAAATACGCGACACATTGACAGGAGCTCTTTTGCCAGGTGGTGGCAAGTCTTGTTTTTGCAATTTCTGGCAAAAGGGACTTTTTTTTTTTTTTTTTCCCTTTGCCCCTATTTCAACCAATGAGGTCAGTGGAAGGAAATCAGTCATTTTTTGGCATTTTCAGCACGTGCCAAGTTATGTTTTTCCAGATTTTCTTTTTTTTTTTCTTTTTTGACTGAGGCGAGCCGCCAGCCATCATTAAACTTAACAGTTAGACAAAGAATGTACATTAGAATATAGCATTAAGCTCCTTACTGGGACACCTACACAGAAACAAGAGTGCTCTTGACAGGCTCACAGCCCAACTGAAAATAATTGTTTAGGTGCCTAGGAGTGGATTAAGTATAGTCAGCCACTAATAATATCTTGTAATTCCTTCATTTTAATCCGTATAGAAAACACTGGCTGTTAGCAATTCACCCAAACCAGCAGCAGCCAAAAAAGTCCCCCTGTTCCTGTGCGTCTTTTTTTTTTGTGCAACAGCTGGAATTTTTGTTGATCTTGCAAAAATAATACCAGCTACAAAGTCTTCGAATAAATTAGAAGAGATCTTGTAAATACATGCTCTGATCCTCAGAATTCCTCAGGGAATGTTTTGATGTCTTGAATGATGAGGGAAAGTGCAATCAGACTCAACAAGAAATTTAAATTTAAAACTGCTTGGTCCACTTGTGTCCACACCTGCATTAAGTCTACCTGTTTTCCATTACAAGAAAAAAAAAACAAACAAACCACCAAAACACACATTTTCCCAAATACAAACTAGGCCTGAGAAGTGTAAAATTACATGGAAAATATACTTGTTCCAGGTAACTGATACATGTGTATCATCATACCATATTTTATTGGCACAGACAGTTTGCTTATATTTGTCTTTTTTGCAGTTAAAAAAGAAAAAAAAAAAAAAAAAAGAATGGGAGGTTTTTTTGGCCAAGGTCAGAGCTCCTTGGTTAAGCTTATGGTACTTCATCCAATAAGCAGAATAAAACAAAATAAGAATAAAATAGAACAGAATAGAATAAAATAAGGTATAATTATACTAATTGGCCACTCACATGTATCTGGTTTCTTCTGACTTGCTGTACTGTATCCCTACGGCAGGAAGCAACCTTTTCTCATCTACAACGTGTTCCTGATCTTTCAATATTTTTAATTATTTTAATTTTTCTTTCTCCTTTGTTTTCGAAAGGAAGAATTTTTCAGTGTTTCTAGTGGTCGGGAGAGGTGGATTCGTAGTCTGGAGCTGGTGAATCACAAGAAAAACACTTTGGCAGCATCAATCACAACCCCAACCCCCCCTTTCTTTTTTTTTTTTTTAAGGAGCTGATGGCAGCTCTGTTAGTACAACACAGAAAAATGAATGTTCTTCCAGGAAATCTCACAGCTCCTCACACGTGGAGCAAGTTCAGTGAGAGATGGAGATTAGGGGCCACTGCCACAGGCATAGGCTTGGACTGGAAGGAGCTTCTGAGATTGTGTGGAGCAGTAGGAAGGGAATTTGTGAGCTGAAAATTTTGGTGCATCCACTTGGTCCTTGACTTCAGGTAGTTTCCCTCAGAGGTAATGGCGGTGGGATCATGCAGTGAGGTGTGTTCAGAGAACTTGCAGCGCCCCGAGATTTTTAGAGCTTTGTTATTCACTGCTTCCTGAAAATCAACCCAGTCTCTGCTCAAGACATTTCAGGTGTGATAACATCAACAGGTTCAAGAGGCAGAAGAGAATAATATAATATTTTTAAGAGCACGTTTTGTTAGCTCTGCTTTTCTTCTGTTGCAGGGTAGTAAAAGGGCTGTTCTGTTGGCATTTGGTGTGGGAGAAACTTTAGTTTTCCTGTGATTTACATTCTAATCTGGAATGAAAATAGTAGCTATACATAGCCTTTATTTAAATTTAGAAACTTAGAGAACCAAAATTATTCTTGCGCTTTGCTGTAGAGTTTTCTCACAGCATTTCCTGAATGGTGACCAGCACTTTAAGCTCTTTAAGGATGTGTCAGGGACAATCTTCACCCCACAATTATCAGGGAAAGCACCGAGCAATAAAAAACAGATTTGTGAAAAAACACACTGATCCAGGAGAAGAAAGCAAGGCCTAAACACTCACTCAACTATGTGACCAGTGGAATTTGGCTATCTTTACACTTTAAAGATGATGCAACACAATTCACCAAACAAGAGAACTTAACATTATCGGCGGAGACATTTAATAATTGATGGAAGGAAGAGAGAGAGCACAATTTAAATAATTCACTTAGCTCCGTGAAGAGTAACTTTTACAGCTGTAAAGCGCACCCATCCAACCAGGAAAAAAAAAAAAAAGAAAAAAAAAAAAGAGAGGAAAAAAGTCTCATGTTGCTTTTGGCAGCTTCCCCTTTGTCTTTGGATTGCTGGTGTTTCCCTGCTAAGGACCCTTGTGAGCAGGCCCAGCAGTGAAGGAGTCCTTTGGAGCTATTCATGTTATGGATTAAGCACATAGAGCTACTCGGGGTTGTGCCGTGGGCCCCCCTCGCCTCTCAAGGGGGGTCGTTCATCCCCTCTGGAAAACGCTGTTGATAATTAGAGCTTTGTAGGGGCGGTGAGCTCACTCCCCATTACATAAGATTAGTGCTGTAATAAGGAGCTGGCCAGTGTCTGTGGCCGGATTGTCTGTCACTTGGAGAATGCTGCCAGCCAGGAAAGTAATGGGGCATATTGCCACTTTTAAGGCTGTCCAGAGACCCTGTGCTGGTTTTCCTTCCCTTTGGCACAGGAGCATTTCTGCTTCGTGTTCTGCTTCGTGTTCTGCAAAGCTGGTCCTCAGGTTGTCAGTGTTGGGTAGGTACATTAAAAAAAAACAACATGAAAATACCCCCAAAGCCCTCTCTTTTCCTTCTTTCATTGGTCAGTGAATTAGAAGGGTTTACCTTGAAAAAAAAAAAAAAATCTGTAACTGCACCCCTCTCAGAAAGAGTAACTTCACTGAACACAAAAAAAGAAACCTTCAAAAAAGGCATGGAGTATTGTAGGGAAGGAGGCTGCCTCTGAGGGTTAAATAAAGCAAACAAACTAAAAAAGTGCTGTAGTCAGCTGCAAACAAAAAGCTCATTGTGCCCATGTCCCACAGGATCCGTGGAGAAGGAGATTTTAAATCTACCAAATGTTTTGGTTTTGCGCTGCAGTCAGTCATTACGGCCTCTTTTTAAGATGCCCATTTGACCTGCCTTTAAATGGAAGAGAACTATGTAATGTTATTAATGACAGGTATATTTTTGGTCCAGGATGTCGTAAGTAGCAAGGAAGGGCCTCCTGGACAAAGTGGGGTTTTGTCTTGTTTTTTCCAGGGGGGTCAGTAGTTCCTTCAGTGCCTCATTATGGACTAAATCCCTTCAACCCTGCAGTAATTTTTGAAACAAATGAAAAAGTGCAGTATTTTTTTTTAATTTTTTTTTCCCCCTCCCAGTGGCTCTACTGGTAGCTGTGCACAGAAAAGTATAAGTCACACACCACACAATTACTAACATACAAAGTATGATGTATAACCAACATCACTTACCACCCCAACATACCTCCCCTCCAAAGTAGAACACCTGCCCACGGGCAAGAGAACCTCCCCAGCTTTTTGCTACTCGTTTTTTTAAGGTGAATTCTCATTTATTAAAGTGGTTTCTGGAACTGTACTGTGTATGAACATGATTGAAGCTGTTACTCTAAAAAAAAAAAAATAATACCCGGCAAAAAACCCCTCCATGATACAGAGCAGATAAAAGTCAATGTATTCACTTAGCTCTGAAAGGGTTAATGGCAGAGGTGTCTTTTCTGAATAATTACTTTTCTGGAGCCAATAAGCACCTGGACTCAGCAGTGAGTAGACAGTGTCACCTAGTGGGACTTTATTGCCAGAACCACAGTTTTCTGCTTTTCATGCAAAAATTGTGGAATACGACCAGCGCCCCCCAAAAATACGGGATTGACAGTGTTTTTATATTCCAACTTAATCAGCTTTTCTCTTTTCGCTTGTTTCATTCCTATTCATTAGATTTCTTTCCCGAATTATTTATGTTTGCTTAGATCTTCCTGCTTATCCCCTTTGCAATCGCTGCTTGTGGACATTCACGAGTGTATGTTTCTCGCAGTTCTTTTTTTTTTTAATTATTATTACTTTTTCCAAGATGCTGAACAAGAATCAGAAAGTTTTCCAATAATCCTGTCCCTCTGTTACAAAAAAAAAAAAAAAAAAAATNGAAATCTTTTTTGCACAACTCCTCAGCAAAGCTCCGTCTGGGAGTTTCTCTTGCTTAAAGTGTGACTCAGTCATGGGGGATGTCGTGTTCCTGCCTGGTGCAAACACTGCCAGTTTCCCAAATCCCATGCAAATAAAACTCAGATTAAGAACTGGAGGGGAAGGCGTTCAACTATGACCTAAAAAAAAAATATCAGGATCATGACATGTGATTTTTGTGTGTACTTGCAGATAAGTTTAAGTGTAAAAGTTATCCTCAAATACACACTCAACTGATCCCTTCTTCTGGAAACTGTTTTAGCATCAATATTAATTGTGGTGTAGAGCTGAAGGCCCCACTAATTCCTCTAAATCAAGGTACATGCTTAAGCACTCACTGAATGGAGTTTTTAGTCTCAAGAATGCTTTTGGTGAGTTCTGTCAGACTGCTCCCATTCATTAAATCAAACAGAAAAACCCTCTGCAGGACTGGGGTGAACTTTAGTGAAACAGAGCCCACACTATAAGGCGGTTTCCTGTCTTTCCTGATGTAAAAAAAAATTGCATTTAAATACAAGGTGACCTTAATGGAAGTGTTTCAGACACTGCCAAATCTTCACAAAAATCTGTTTGAATTTTTTTGTTGTTGTTTCTTTTAAGGAAATGCAATCCTGTTCAAGCTTCCCAAGTGTCTCATGTAACAGCATCAATGAGCCACAGATGAGGGTTTTCTGGGCTGATCCACGTACTCATTGTAACCTTATGCTGATGTTGTGGTAGTTCAGCCACTGAGTGATTGCCAGGGCTTACTGAAAGTGAGATGTAGTTTTTTTTAGTTAGGTCATTCGATTATAGCAGGGCCTCCACGCTGAGGGTCTTGTACAGGGGCTTTCCTGATAAAGATTTCCAAGACTTTGTTATTGTGATAGGGAAAAAAAAAAAAATCGTATTTCTGTTCTTATCAGAGTAAGGTTTGCAGTGGTGGGCCAAGTTAGTGATAAGGCAGGAAATATTGCTTCACTTTCAGATGAAATGGCACAGGAAGTACCCAGTCAGGCAGTCCCTACATCTTTCATTCTTGTTTTTTTTTCAAATTTGCCTCATTAGTCTTGCATTAACAAGGAATCAGATAGGGAAGCAGGCGGAATGAAAGAAAATAAACCCACAATTACAAGCGCCAAGACGGTTTTATTTGCGCTTTAAGCTTATTTAAAGATGCTGAAAACACGCTTCCTTTTTCCAGAAAGAAAAGCCTTAACCCGTATATTTAAATACTAGGTGCATTTCAAGTAAATAATTTCTCTGTTTTAGTTGTGCACAGAAGATTATTGACCTTTACACAATAAGGAGGTCAAGCAGTAAAGTTTTTTTTTGCATCAATATTTAATTGTGCTTCATTAAACACAGTGCTTGTTGATTGGTTCGGAAAATCCAAGTGATTGATCTCAGCCACTTGATGTTCCTTTCGGAGATAAAGGAACGGCAGGAATATCCAAAGGAGGAGTGTCACAAAGCTGAGATGCTTCTTGCTCCCAGATTCACCTTGGCAGTGCAAACACCTGTAAGAGCTGAGTGGATTACCTCTCAAATAAGGAAATGAGCCCGCCAAGAAAGGCTGCTTATCCCAGAATTTAAATAACAAATCTCACACAAGGTGAGATCTTGCCCTTGACGGGAACATTATGTTCCTGCGGTGTAATTAGGAGCCATCTGAATGAGAGTAAGTAGTGACTAGCTAATAAAGTTTTCTGCTTTATTGCTTTTGCTATAATCCTGGCTTTTTAAGCTCAATTTATGTGGCCAGCCAGCCTGTCACCCAATGGGGCTGTGAGTTAAAGCAATGCCATGTATGGAAATCCTCCCCAAAAATGTGGAATTTAATAAAATGTCCTCGTGGGATTTTGTAACCATCATACCCAAATTCCCCCCTGTGAGCCAAGAGCATACATTGTCCCTGTTCCATGGACTGGGAATGGCCAGCCAAGTGCATTGTCTAATGCCACGTAGGAAGCCTGAAGAGCTCAATCCCAGCCCAGCTCCAGCTCCAAGTCATGGATCATCCACCCTCTGTCTGCAGGGAAGAAATTTCCAGGCTCTTTGAGAAAGCCAGAACAAGCAAATCCAGTGAAACTGTGCAGGCCAGGAGAAGGTACAGGGACCAAAATCTTGTCCCCTGAGTAGGTTCTGCAGTCACCTGATTACACAGAAACCTCCAGGTTTTGATAAAAAAAAAACCAAACCAAACTGGATGGGCTTCAAGGTCCCTTCCAACCCCAACCAGTCTGTGATTCTGTGATTGCTTTGCCCCTCTGCAGCCACCAAAAATAAAAAAAGGACACTGGAGGAGAAAAGTGCCATAGGCCAAACCTCTCCTGAAGGGCGTTTTACATCATGTATAAAATTAGGGTTGCATCTCCAAAAATGTACAGTCTGCAAATGCTCTGCATTTTTATCCAGAGGAAAAATTCACATATGTTATGATAATGTTGCTTAAAAATGAGGGTGGTGACCGTTTTTAGGTCACTCTGTGCAATTACCCAGCGTATTTCTGCTGAGGACTAAAAGGGTGGTAGCAGATTTTCTTTCTTCCACGTATTAACTGAATAATTGAATCTTTGTAGGTTTTGTTTTGTGAGTGATGCAGCCAAGAGTATTGCCAAAGATACTTTCCCATTATTATTTTTTTTTTTTTTTGCTGACAGAGGTTTTCTGGGGATGGTGAAGTAGCCCCTGATTTACAGTAGTGTAAGTTAAAGCCAGAGTCATGATTAAGATCATGCAAAGATGTAACCCGTAGGAAGGAAGCAGAATATTAATTTATTTGTCTAGCAGCATATTCCACTCGAACTGTGAGAATCTCTTTGTATCATTGTCCCATTATCAGAGGCTAAATAAGGAATTGAAAAACTACAGAGAAGCTGGGTGGAGACCTGAGAAAGCAATTCAGCAGTCTGGAACTTCCTCTCCTAAGCAATTCTGGCACGAAACCCAGGCAAAAATCAGGGATCCTCAGCCAAAATAAATCTGTGCAATGACGATATCAGATGTGAGGTAACAGCAAGTCATGCTGGAGGATATCAGACATTCTTGAACAAGCCACAGGGCCTAGATATAATCCTTTGCCATTACACTGCAGCCCTGCCAGCAAAGCAAACACAAATTCTGGAGTCGTTTTGGCGGGGCAAGTAAGAGCATATGGAGGCTGTGTGCTGAGAGTGGGAGCACCTCCAGCTCACACGCCTCCAATAGACATTAAATATCCCTCATTCCCACACTCTGATCCCCACGGCAGCAGGCAGCTCTCCAGTGTCATTTCCACGTCTTTGCTGTCAAAGATCAAAACAAATTTTGTCAAAGAAAATCAAAATCATTTTTTTTTTTTTGAAATCGAATTTCAAAAAATTCTTTGTTAAAGCAAATCAAATTTTCTACCGTTGCCCTTACTGTTTTCTTTAATTTCTTGTGTGTGTGTGTGTCTGTGCATGTTCCTGAAAGTGAATGGATTCTGGACTTGGGCAACTGAGTTATTGTATATTGTAGTCCAGGACTATCAAGCAATGAAAAAGTCAGGGTGGAATTTAGTCAGTTCCACGTAGAAAAGGTCATGTTTTATTGGAGGCAATGAATTCAGCGCAGAACAAATTCATTTAGACTGTGATGATTGAATTGCCCGGGTAATTAAAACCTGTGGTGGTTAAGATGACACGCGCTAGGAAAAGGTTAAGTGTTTAACTTGCTTTTTTTTTTTTTTTCCATAGTTTGATTCATTGTAAGGTAAATACTACTCGTGTGGGGTATGTTAACTTTATTTCTAAAATGTGTTCACCCAGGCAGTGAATGGAGGTTATTTAATAAAGTTAAGAAAATAGAAAGCTAAACTTTTATGACATTTATACAGGCCAGCTCTTGACAGAAAGATGTAAGGACTGAGGAAAATATAAGCACTGTAGAAACTGTGTCATTTTGACCATACAAGGGGCTAGCTGCCTGGTTGAAGTCTGGCATTTATGTGAATTCCAGCTCTTACATATATCTATTTTTGTCCTTCATTAAATTCTTCCTGGAGTGACACGACAGAAATCCCAATGAAAATCCCTAGGAATAGTTTCCAGATCTTCTTTCGATCTTCTTTACTTAATGTTATGCAAATCTCGAATCACTGTGCTTTGTTTGGGTACAAGATGAGGGAAGAAATGGGATAAACATTATCCCTCCCTTGCTGACTGCCAGGACAGGAGGCTCTATGTTCCCATAGGAATGTTCCCAGGTTCCAGTTGGTGTGACACTCCCTGTCTTGCTATTTTTCCTGCTGTTTGATTGAAAAAACTTATTGAATCCTCCCAAATCTTCATCCAAAAATGACATTGTGCAGATATTTCACGGCCATTTGAAAGTTCTTTTTTATTGGGTTTTGTTTGTTGGTTTTTTATTTTTCCGGATGGATGCCAACAGTCAGATTTCTGCTTTCAAAGCAGGTTTGTCCGTTTCTGCTTTTATTTATATACATATAACCAAAGGTGCCTGGAGTTAGTGTTTCCACAGAGGGCGGCATTTGAGTCACCATTTCTAAAAGCTGCGTGTGCTCAGTCTGCCACCTAGCACTGTTAATGGAAACACCAAACTAGCAATGAACGATCTGGGGGCACGTTCTGACACTTTCACTTCTGTTACACCTCATTCTGCTGAATGACTTCACTGAATGAGGTCAGAGGATGAATAACCCGAGTCTGAGAAGCTAGTCTGTAATTTGCCTTTGGAAGATGAGGACCAGCAAGGGTCATGGGCTATTTTACTGTATTTCCTGGCATTCTACTTCATGAAGATGATGTAGTAAAGAATGGGTTTTGGCACAATTTGGATCCAGTTTTGCTCGCACTGAATTTTGTCCCTTAGTTTTGTTCACTTGACATCAGTTTACACTAAATGAGGAGTTAGACCAAAATACTTTTCCCCGTTGAGATAATCTGTTAATAGAGTAGAAGGATTTTATTAATCCAACTTTGTTCAGCCTGTGCTCAACATCACAATCTGAAGACAGATTGTTTTCAACCAAACAACTGAGATTACTCTTCATCAATGGTAACAGACTGTGCTCCTCTGTTAAATGGAATGTTAACATTCTCCAGCACTGGGACTAATGGTTTTGCTTCTCTTCCCTTCAGCAATATGAGAACTGGAGACCAAACCAGCCAGACAGTTTCTTTTCTGCTGGAGAAGACTGTGTTGTTATAATCTGGCATGAGAACGGGCAGTGGAATGATGTGCCATGCAATTACCACCTCACCTACACCTGCAAGAAAGGAACAGGTACAATCTTTCCAGTAGCAAAAGCAGAATTCCCTAAACAGGCATTTACAACTTTGTGCCAACGTGTTTTCAGGTCCTTGATGGACCCATCAGTTTTACATCATTTTAAACATTCTATCACTGAGGAAGACATGGGAAGTGTTAAAAATAAGCCCTTTTCCCTTTTCCTTCAGTGCTTTTCAGGTTTTGCAGCTTCGCTGTGAATAATCATTTCCTTTTGTGAATGTGCCAACCTTTTTTTGCTCAAATTTACATGAGAATGTAAACCAAAAAGCCAATATTAATCACAATATCTGCTGTTTTCTAATTTTCATGTGCCTCTTGGGAGGTGCCTTGAACACCTTCCCTTAAGCCAGGGCTCAGAGGTCAGTCCCAGCTCAAGGTGGGTTTGCTGACTGACTTTTTGAGTGATGTTCTCTCTTCCTTTCAGTGGCTTGTGGTCAACCTCCTGTAGTGGAAAACGCCAAGACCTTCGGGAAGATGAAACCTCGTTACGAGATTAACTCCCTTATCAGATATCACTGCAAGGATGGTTTCATCCAGCGTCACATCCCAACCATCCGGTGTCAAGGGAACGGAAGATGGGATATGCCCAAAATTACTTGCATGAATCGTGAGTTCTTTGAAAGCAAAACAGTGACAGGCCAGACACAGCGGGCTAATTTGGGATTAATAAGTATCGAAGGGGTATTTTAAGAGAAGAGCAAATCTGGTGTGACAGATTATGACAGCAATGCTGCTCGCCCTATCCTAAGGAAAAAGCAAAACTGCCTGAAACGCGGTCATTGTAATTCAAACCCAGTAATTCATCTGATTTAATTAACCAAGAGTAAACGGAGCTCTAATGTGAAGTGTAGCTAGTTCATTCGCAGTTAAATGATTTTCAACTAATTTCCCCTTCCCCCCCCCTCCTTTTCCTTGCAGCGTCCACATACCAAAGGACTTACTCTAAGAAATACTACTATAAACACTCCTCGTCAGGAAAGGGAACATCATTAAATTCATCCAAGCACTATCATCGCTGGATCAGGACGTGGCAGGACTCGAGGCGCTGAGAGCTAAATGGTGAATGGGGATCTCCACCATTTCAGCCAAAGTCGTAACTTTCTGTGCCTTTTCTATCACTTATAGGAGTATTATCAAATTGTTTTGAAACTATGGACTGCAGTATTCACGATGCATTTTGCAAAAAAAAAAAAAAATCAATAAAAATACGGTGTTTATCAGAAAATTTAAGAAATAAATAAAAAAAAAAAAAAAAAAA
>WEKX01000807.1:212993-224304 GCA_013390025.1 Pitta sordida
ACCATTTTAGGATATGTACCAGCCTTCTGCAATATTTAAACAGCTCGATTTTAGCACCAATGAAAATGTAAATAAGATGATTTTAATGTTGTTTGATTGTGTGTTGTTTTTAAAATCCTGTATATAAAATGAAATGTCACACTAATTTCAGGCATATTTATGGTTAGAACGGCCTCAGAGGTCTCCAGTCATTTATGATGTTGTTTTTATGTTGTTTACCTAGGCTGGAAATGGTTGAAAATAACGGCTTCACTGACTGAAATTTGCTATTATCAGGTGAAGATAAACACACAAGTTACATGACTTTTTTTTTTTTTTTTTTTTAATAAAAGCTGTACCAGTTGCCATCCAAGGTACAGTTTGTGTCCATGAGATTCAAAGTCTAGACAGAGTACAAAGAAGTGGCATAAAACATGAACTAGGGACTGCAACACGGAGCATTTTTTCTGCTCTCCATTAGAGCTTCACCACTCATGAGAAAGGACTGTGTGGAGGAGTCGTGTATGACAAGGAGAGCCTGTACAATTCCAAGTGCTAATACATTAACTTTACCAACCAGGGCCTCTTTGTTTTTCTGAGAAGAAAAGCAAAAAAGAATACAAAAAAGAAAAAAGGAAAATAATTACTTTCACAACATTAACCACAAGGTCTATATGACAGGTCTCTGCATTCTAAAATGGAGGCAGACCTGGTGTCTGGGGGATTTTTTTTTTTTTTTTAAAAAACAAACAAAAAAAATCAAAAAAGTAAATAATTTTGTATATATAACCATTTTTTAATCTTTTTATAAAGTAATGAATGTTTGTGTATGAATGCTGCAGCTGTGAAGCGTACATAAATAAATGAAGTAAGCCATACTGATTTAATTTATTGGATGTTATTTTACCCATGGAAAGAAGATTGAAAGAGCTCACCAGTGCAGTATTAGCCCCTGAGCTCCACTTTTGGAACCATCTTTCAGTTCGACTTGCTATTTCCCCGGAGAACAAAATTCCTGCTAAACAGGATCATTTGTTTGCGGTTTAAATGGGCGAGAACCGTGTGACTTGCAGAAGAATCAGGATCTTGGCTTTCTAGGAAGAAATGTGTGCACAGAGAGATTATTAGGTTGTAGTTGGTGCAGTGTGTACGTAGAAGTTTTCTGTTACGATTTCTTACCCTGGTCAGCACGGTGACTGGCCTTGATGTGTACAGTGAGTGTAGAAGGTGGCGTTTGAAACGACCTCTCCACGGAAAGGACTGTTATTCCTGCAAAGTGCCTTGCACACCTTTGGGCACAGGAAAAAAACAAACAAAAATTTAAAAAAATATTAAAAAAAAAAGAAAAAAGAGGGAAAAAAGTAAAAATAAAGAACAGTAAGTTCATTAGGATACACCTTTTAAAGCAACATGACAAATATACACAGACACGAGGTTGACGTCTTCGTGTTCGTGTGGAGTTGCGATGGAAAAAGTTGGAAGGGAAAAGAAAATAGTGGAAACCCGGCCAACATGGCAGAGCTGCCCATGGAGTGACTTTGCCACAGCTCTTTGGGGACTGAAACCACAGTTCCACACAAGATCCCTCGAGAAAAGGCAGTGGCTGCTCCATTGAGAGCACGCAACCCTCGTGTGTTCAACACAGTTGGCCGGTTCATTCCCCACCCCTCACCCCAAACAATGCACATAATACTTTTCTCTATTTATATTATTATCTTGTATAGTGTATAATGTGAATGTCTGGGTTTTTTTGTGAATGAAAGTCTAAAATCTTTGTAACTTTTATATCTGCTTCTGTTTCACCAAAGAAACAAGGTTTTTTGCTATACTGTGACTTGTCTTGTTATTGCATGTCTTCCTGTTTAAATCTATGCAATGTGATTTTTTTCATATGAATACAATTAGACTGTCAGGTACTTCAGGTACAATTACCATGGGCTTGGTCAAGTGCCCAGTCAAAGAGTCAGCTGGCTGAACTTTAGTAGGTGCTGGATTTGACTTTATATGAGCAGCTTTAGGGGATATTTTAAGATATACATTGTATGTTTTGAAGTCGATTATTGCTTGTAAAAGTCAAGGCTCTGTTCATAAATATACAGTAATCTGCACATCACTCCCTTGTACCAGAAACATACAGAACAGGAAATATATTTTAACACTTTGCAAACTTTCTCACCATATGTATAAAAACCCCTGCATAGATTTGTTGTTTTCTTGTCTACTTGTTGGATTTAAACAATGTTGTAAGACATTCAAATAACATTGTGATTGTAGTTTTAATTAGGTTAGCTGCAGTGCTTATATTGATTTTTTTTTCACCTCCTTCTATTACGCATAATAAAATAGGACTGACAACATTCCTTATTAAAAGAAAAACAACAAAAAACCCCTAAAAAAACCTGTCCCCCATGCTTGTTTATTTAGACAGAGAATGGTAATTTATTCAGCTCTTTCTGGAGGCTTTTTCTCATGCTGATGTAAACCCCAAAATGTTCCAGTACCACAGAGTGACCACTCGTGTCACAGGGGTGGCTCTGCTGTGAATCCATGACAAGTGTCACGATTCTCATGTGTGGAGCATCTCTCTAAACTCCAGTCTCTGGAACTGTGTAGGAATTGGAGTGGAGGGGAAGAAGACAAAACTAGAGATTTCACAAGGGCCTGGAGCGACAGGACGAGGAGGAATGGCTTCACAGTGACAGAGGGCAGGGTAGGATGGGATATTGGAAAGAAATTGTCCCCTGTGAGGGTGGGGAGGCCCTGGCACAGGGTGCCCAGAGAAGCTGTGGCTGCCCCTGGATCCCTGGAAGTGTCCAAGGCCAGGCTGGAGCAACCTGAGATAGTGGGAGGTGTTCCTGCCCATGGCACGGGGCTGGAACTGGATGAGCTTTCAGGATGAGCTTTTAGGTGTCTTCCAACCCCAACCACTCAATAACTCCACAATTCTATGGTTTTGCATTTTGTGGGCCCATGAAAATCTCTTCAGAGAAACAATTCCTACTCTGAATGTGTCCCTTCAGATATTGACAGTATTTGATTTCCTGGTGTGGACCCCAGAGCACGGTGCACAAATCCTGCAGAGGTCAACACCACACAGGGCAGGAACAAGCCAGGACAACCCTCTTGGGGAGAGCTGCTCAGGGAGCAGGAGAAGGTGCTGGTTAGTGGAAACATCCCTGAGTCCTGGAATTAGGAGGAGGCAGCTCCCCGATGGCAGAACTCCTTGATGGACGTTGGGTTGTACAGGATCCCTGGAGCTGAGATGTGAGGGGGTGGGGATAAAGGAACAATGTAGGAGAAGACACGAGTCCCTGGCATTGCAGCAGGTGGGCCAGCAAGGTGCAGGTGAGCTGGCAAGGGGCTGCCAGTGGAAAAGACATGCTGCCAAGAGGAGCTTGCAGTCAGGATTTGCTTTGCTGGGGCAGAGGACTCTACAAGCACATTGTTTCTCCTGGTGGGTGGTGAAGGGGAAGCAGAGAATGTTTGGATAAAGCAAGGCCATGCAGAGCTCAGTGGAGCCAAGAATTAAAGGCAGAATCATCATCCAGAAAAAGGGGTACCATGTGAACTCTTTATGAGCAGACCTAGAAGGAAGCTTGAGGGCTTGCAAAGTGAAATTTGATGGAAAATTTCGGTTTTCACAGCAAATATGTATTTACAAGTGAGGAAGCCTTTTGCAATTGCTGCTATAGAGGTTCAGTTGCTGTGTAAACGCAGATAAAACAGAAATGGAACCCTGAGGAGTATTAGTGAAGAATTTATTGCAAAGGCAGGAGTGGATTCGTGACACCACCAGAATGACTCCAGATTTCCGGGTGCCAGTAGCTGGAAGAAATGAATTCACGCTGAAAACGGTCCAGTGCCACTTTCTGTGGTGTTTGGAAGAGTGAAGAAGGTAAAAAGAAACTCTGTTGGTCTTGCATGGATGCAGCAGTACAAAGAGCACTTACAAGGCTTCTGAATTTAAGTTCTGGAAGTGACACGTGGTGATGAGCAGTCCCAAGGCAGTAAAAGTCCTTATTAAGACAGGAGTGTCATCAGTTTAAGAAAGGGAATAAATGGTGTGGTCCTCTTTGGCAGGGAGAGAATGGCAGGAATTTTTGGTCCTTTGTTTCTCACAGTCTTTGAGGTGGTAATCACGCATGATGTTCCTACGCGTTGGGGGAAAAGAGCATCAGGGATTTGGCAGAGGTCACACAGAAAAAGACCTGCAGCAGACCTGAGGGGTGAATTTGTGTTCACTAAAGACTGTTCTTTCACAGGTTTCAAAAAATAAAGTGCTAATAAAAAGGATCCTGGTTTGCTCTCTTAAGAGTTAGAACAAATCTTTGGCTCACCTGTGTACCATACCTTTTTCAAAATATGTATAACATGTTTTTATCGAGCACCAGATGTTGCTGAATGAGGGATCCCTTGATGCCTTGAAGCCATACTTCTTCTTCCACTGCTGGTGGAACCATGGCAGCTTTCAGATGTGCTCAAATCCTTACCAAGGATCCCAAATCAAAGGGATGGTTGGATTACCCAAGATCAAAGATCCAAAAGCCCTTCTCCACCTTGCTCTTCCCATGCCCACAGTCTGGCTCTCTCCCTGTGGACATGATTTCCAGGCTGATGTTTTCAATGGAAGAGCAAGAAGGATGAAAATCATCAGAAAATAATATCGTTATGAAAGGGAATTGTGATGCCAGAGATAAAAATGCAGGGAGAGGGATGTGAGGAAAAGTACCTGGTATTGATTTGAAAATGGAAAATCAGTCTAGATTAGCTTTGTATTGGGGAGGAATGTGAACTTATACCAATTATCTAGACCAACCAGTGATATCACTAGCAATTACAGACCAGTACAGCAGCTACATATGTGATAAAACATATGTAATTCTTATTTTTGATAACCAGGCCTAAATATGTTAGTGGTTTGGTGGTTGTTTTTATTTGCACTCTATGGTGACAGATGGTTTTGGGTTTTTTTTTGCTACTTCAAGGACCTTATTTAAGACAGACCTTTCAGCCTGTGTTTGCACAAGTGGGCTACACTTCCCATCACTCTCCAGTCCTTGAAAATTGTTGGGAACAGCTGTTTGCTCTTGTAAAAACAAACATTTGAGTTTGAAGTGACAGGCAGTGTGGACACAGGGATTTTTTTTTTCAAGCTGGAGTGACATTAGCACAAGTGCTGGAGTGCAATGACTGCTAAAGATAAGAGCTTTGGACAGACAGCAACACTTAATATTGCTCTTGGGAGTGCAGGGGGAGATTCTTTCTGAAGGAGAGAGTCCAAATGTGAAAGTTAAGAAAAAACTTGGGGTTAGGCTACAAAAGTCTCTTGAACTTGGCAGTGTTTTGGATACTAGCTAACACCTGATTACACAAAGAATGGCTTTACTTTTGCCTTTTAGGACACGGTTTTATAGTTGTATATAATAAATCTTCATCTTTCAGGGATAAAAAAATCAGGGATGTGTATTTTGATTGGCCCAATATAGTGAGAGCGAAGTATGAGTAACGAAATCAGAACTAACCTTAAAGAGAGATATATTCGTCAAAGGGGAGATTAACAAAATTACAGAAATCCAGCACTTTTTCTCTTGCCCTGTCCCAGCTAACTCTGAGCAGAGCTTTGATCCTTAAAAGGGTTGCTCCAGGCTGCAGAGAATGGCTCTGGGGCTGCTTATTTCCTTTCTCATCTCTACTGTATCACTATTTATGCAACCAAAGTTCTTAGGAATGATCTCCTTACTTTTTCTGATATATTTCTTCATAATAGATATTTTTGAGATGTGTGCCTTTGGATAATACAATGGTTATATCCTGCCCTCCATCTCACCAAGAAGTGTTTTTCATTTGTTAACGCTCTTTAGATGTCATAATTTAATACATGCTTACAGATTTTTATTTAATTATGTATCAGGTATCACAATAAGAAGATTCGCTCCTTGATTAAGGACAGAGTGCAGATTTTTATTAGCCTTAATGGCACTTGATTGCAGTGTGTGAAATAGGTATTTCACATGTTTTAAGAACAGAATCAATCCAAAGTAGAAGGGATGTTCTATCCTCAAGACCGGAGAAGTCAAGTTCACCTTTCCTTAATTCTGTTCGTAGAATGATGGAATCCCACAATGGTTTAGATTGGAAGGCACATAAAAGCTCAGGTTCCTACAACCCCCTATATCTCCCAAATTAAACCAGGATTTAATTTCACAGCTGACGGGAAAAAGGGATCTGAACAAACCAAGGGTCTAAAACCCACTTGAATTTGGATCTGAAACACCCATTCCCACAACTATAAACCGTCTTATGGCAGGTACAGTGAGAGCCTGAGCTACCTCCACAGCTTTTTGGGTGGGCACTTGTAGTCAACAAAAGTTTTGGGGCTACCTCTGAGAATGATTCCCATGATTTTTAGCCTTGGAGCTCAACATCTCCAAAGGTCTAATGCAAACCTCTTCATCCCTTTCCCTCAACCCACTGTGGACATTTTGTGGTGAGGGAATCCCACTTCTCTCTGCTCCCCTCTGCCACTCAGGGTCGGTTTGAACTGGATATTAGAAAAAAAGTTCTTTACTAAAAGGCTGGCCAGGTGCTGGCCATGAGATATGAGATAAACTCCAGTAAGTATTGGACAACATGGATTGTATTAACACTTATGACTTCTTCAGCTTCACAAATAAAACCCATATAGTTGTGCCCCAGGGCAAAACATGCCTGGATGAAAGAGGCAGCAGTAGCAAAATGGGATTTTTTGCATTTTAAGTGGCTGTATCTTCTCTGTTTTCTACCCTTCCTAACATCTGAGATACTGTCACTGAGGGAGCTGTAGATGAAAAACCTTTATTTGCTTCCCTGTATTATTTATCTAAAAGTGAAATTGTTTTCTGGAGGTCCAAAAGTAGGAGGAAAAAGCCTTAAAAAGTCAGGAAAAAAGGGGAAAAGTAGTCAGGATTTCCCCCTCGAAATCTTAAAACGAGAAAAATGTCCTGAACAGGGAAAATATTTTATAGTATTATGGAGAATTAAAAATTGTTCGTGGTGATGGATTCCCTCATTGCTCAGAGACTTTTCATTCCCAGGGGCTCCCCCAATAAAGTCAGGAAGGAAAAAATACAACAGATTAAAAAATGAGTGTGTTAATTGCTAAACAGTGTATGAACAATGCCAAAAGACATCCTTTTTTTTATAGCATCATCCTGCATGGAAATACCTGCATCAAGAAAGCATAAAGAACTTGATCTTGCAAGAATTTAAACCTCCAAGCACGCGCACTTCACTTAGATTTGGGCAATCTAAATGTGCAAACTAATTTTCCGTACAGAATGGTTCAGTACACCTGAGATTTGAGGGTTTGGTCCAACATTTATTATTGTCATACAGTATCTGATTTTGCAGTATGATTGACATTAGGCCCAGGGGCAGAGTTTACCCAAGACAGCTTAAAAAACAAATGATGGAAATGCTCACAATTTGCTTCTTTGTGTGTTCAGGAGCAAGTTCATTATGGCAGACTTGAAGCTGCAAAACGTGGCTATCTGCAAGATCAAATATTCCGACACAAAATGTATAATGAGAAAATTCTGTTTGCCACAAGCACAGGACAATTTTCAATATTCTACCCGTAATTTTCTACCCCTCGGGGCAACATCCTTCTCCCAGGCCTTGGAATTTCATCGTGCATGGCTGATTTGTTCAGAGGGTGCCACGACAATTGTCTCAGCCTTGTGCTTTAAACCTGTCATGTTCTAAAAAACTTAATCTCTAAGTTTAGAAATGCTGGAATGGCATCAATTCTTTCTCTTTGTTTGTTTATTTGTTTGTGGGTTTTAACGTTTTAGGTTTTGCTTCGAAACTGTACTAGGGTGAAGGTTTTTTGCTTTTTAACGAAGCATGCGCAGCTGAATGATCGGAAAAAATCAATCAAGTCCATAAATGTTACAGGGCCTATGGTGTAAGAGTTGAGTCTGATGCCTCCATGGGACTCTGAAAAATTAGAGTTTATTCTTAATTTATTTTTTCACCACTTCACTTAATTCTTCAGGGTGGTGACGCATATATAAAATGCCTGTTTTCAGTGTAAATACTCTTTGGGTTTTCCTCCCCCTTCACATAACTTTCTCCTGCCGTATCGCCAGACTGCCCTGGCTAAAACAGCAAATTTAATCTTAGGCCAGAAATACCATTTCAAATGGACACTACAAAACACCTGTTTAAAAGGGTATTTCTTTTTCCTATCAGCCAGTTAACAGGACAGGCTCCTGAGGATTTTGTATTTCCCCTGACAATAACGGATAAAGGTGGGATTCTAAAGAAGGTACAAAGCTGAGGGAAGGATGACAACAATATCAGGAGTGTTGAAGAGCCCAACTACTCCTTGTTTTCTGCCTGATTTTTTTCATTCTAATCCTTTTATGATCCTTTGAAATGTCTCTCCTCTCCACTTTATTTATTTGACTTGTCCACTGACAAGGACTGAAATTACAAATGTCAATAGCTCTGTACGGGCAGTGGTCATTACATTTGGGTCCAATTAATGACCTGAACTACAAATCGGGCATTCCTTGCAATCTGTATGGAAATTGGAGCACTAAAGCTCACTCAGTGAAGTTTATTCACTTGACTGATTTCTCCTTACAACCAGAGAACATGTGAGAAACACTATTTTATTCACTCTATATATGAAAAAAACTTCGTTGATTCGTTTCGGGTCCATTACTAGTAACAGCCTTGCTAGAAGGGGCAAAGCAATTCCATACCTGTTATCAGATAATTGTTTGGTAACGATGCACTCTTTCCCCCCACCGTGGCGTGAGTTGGGATGACTCGAATGACCTTCGTAAACTCGAGGTTCTTTCCCCTTCTCTCCTTTAGAGCTCAAGGCTCTTGTCCTTCGAGCAAGCCAACGCTAGATGTCACGCAAAGGAGGGTTATTGCAGGGGGAAACAGTCTGCAAAGAGAGATTTTTTTTTTTCCCCTTTCTGTTTTACTTTATTTTCACTTCTTTCAGCCGCAGCTGCGGGTTAACTCATGGCTCACCAGCACCACTACAGCGGCTACAGCAAATAAAACCGCAGCATTACGTGTGTTATCTTACATTTCTGTCACAGGTCTTCTTTTCCAGATTTCTAGGCTTCAGAATGGTTCTGTTTTAGTTAAAGCATGCTCAGTGTCCTTTGAAGAGGGTAGACTGACATTTGCAGGTCAATATTATTTAAAATTGTGTTTCCAGATATTACTGGGGGTTCTTGTTGGAAGTTGTTGTAGAAATTCAAATGAACATTTTTGACTGTTCGTCTTCTCTTTTCATAAATACCCTCAGTTCTCATGCCATATTATGCAATGACTAGGATAGTGAAATTTTTAATTTCTACATAATTTTTGATGTGGTGGTTTTTGTTATGGTTTATTTGTTGGTTTCCCCCCCCCCACGCCGGCTGTAAAGTGCAGAAGTTTTACTCATGAAAGTCTGAGCTTTAAAGTATGAGCCTTACATTTTCCCCAGATTATCCAGGATTCTACAAAACATGTTTGCAATCCTTTTATTAATCTTTGGAGACACCTTGGGGCTGGGGGACTGGTGTGTCTTTGTTTTGTCCCTTATTGCTATTAAAATCACTGCAGCTGCCCAGTGGTGGAGGTGTCCTGAGCTTCATCTGCAGCCTGGTTGCTTTTTTACTGAGTAATCATTATAAATGGTTAATTGATGTCTGGAACACAGAATCCATAACTTTAAAACCATATACTTTGGAACTCAAATTACCAAGAGAGAAATGTATATCTATGGTGTTGAAGAACCTGGTAAAAAAATAAAAATACATATTTTCTGGTAAAAGTATGCTCACTTGAAAGTGCAAAGAAAAGTACCCAATAGTGCAGACTCAGCAAGCCCTCTCCATTTTCAGGCTTCTGAAATCTTCATAGTTTCCTCCAGTTAGCTAAAACCTCTCCATTTTGTTTCTCAAACCTCTGCAGTAACTCGTGTACAACCTTCCCTGTCCAGCCCAGGTGTGTGAATTAGCACATGAAATATACAAGCATTTCCTAGGAATGAAAAAAACCCCCAAACCCCAGGCATTCTGGATTGATCACTGTGAGAAGGAATGTCCAACAACCAATGCTGGAACAAGACGAAGAATAAGGAAAAAATGTTTTTCATCACCTGTACTGTGACCAGTGTGAATCCATGGTCTTTCTGGGGCTTTCTATTATTGAGATAAAGCTGGACATGCTTGTGGGAGTGAAGTACCGAGCAGGTATACAGGATACCTGATGAAACTTGAATATACCATGGTAGCAGAATGTCTGTTTCCACCAGGGATGACTTCACTTTCACCTCCCAGATAAACTCATGTGGTCATGAAATATGTAGAAAATGGTGACTAGAATACTTAAGCCTTAAATTAACGTGACTTTTTGCAGATAGCTGGTTGCTGAGGGAAGCAGGAGGTGTTGCCTTGTAGACAGTGTGGTTTGATTAAACAAACAGAAATATGCAATGGAGGAAAGCGAAACAGACGAATTTGTATTTATGGGACATTAGTGCAATGTCTCCTTGGAAAGGTGGCCTCATTTATTGTTACAATTGATTTGGGGATTCAGAAAAATACAAATTTAGTGAGTTAGGTAAGGGCATAGAGATTGAGGGATTTTAGTGAATTAGTGAAAATCTATTAGTGAAAATTTATTCACAACCTCATTTACTTGGAGCCACACAGCAGCTGAAGACGAGAGGCACCTCCGGAGATCACCCAATGCAAACCTCCCTTCTTCAACACAGGGCAACCTGACCAGGGGTTTTGAGCATGGATAACTTTATAACCTCTCTGGGCAGCCAGTGTTTGACCACCATTACAATGAAATAGTGTTTCTTGTGCTCAGAACTCGTTGCTTCCTGTCCTGTTACTGCGCATCACTGAAGGGAGCTGGGCTCTGTTTTCTTTACTTACAGGACTCTGTGACCAAACAATATAAAGTTTATTCCTAAGTTATGACGCTCACACGAAAGGGCCAGGCAGAAATATCTTTTCCCTGAGTGCTCTGCAGAAGTATTTATCTGCCAAGCAATATCAGCCTTTTAATCAAATACGTGATTCATGGCCGGCCTACGATGGTAGGAGCGCCTGGGAATTGTGCACTGCACGGAGTGAAATAAAGCTGTCAGTGAGAAAGGGCAGTGTTAAGAGTCCAGAAGAACATTTCTATTTGGTTTATAACTAAGGGATCCTTCTTGTAAGGTCGAATTTTGTAGAGCTGTACCCTGGTGAGTGCCTTCCCCCATGATTAGCTGAGATTTGGGGTGCTTTGAGCAACATGGAAATTGCCTTTTTTTTTTTTTTTT
>WEKX01000807.1:224328-261723 GCA_013390025.1 Pitta sordida
TTTTTTTTTTTTTTTTTTTTCTGGCCAATTCACTTATTTTTGGCAATCCAGTGACATTTTAAGTGGGGTTGATTGCAGTAGCCACAGGGCAATGAAGCAACTCCTACACCAGCAGTGCTCAAAAGTTGTGCTAACACGACCTTAGAGCTAACATTCCGTCTATCTGCTCACAACTTCCTGCAGGATTCCCCAGTTATTCCTTCACCTAAATACTGGTTTTAGTGCTCAGCATAGAAGAGCTAGTCCCCTGAGTTCCAGGAAGCTGGGGATGAGCATCTTCCCTCACGGAATGAAACTTTCCGCAAACCCACAGAATCACGACACGGTGGCCACGGGCTCCTGTGCTGAAGCCAAAGGCCGACCACAGGAAGGCTGGTTTTCTCCAGTGGTTCCAACACGAACCCAGCCTTGGAATGAGCACAGCCACAATGATGGACCATTGCTGAGTTAGGAGAGAAACAGCCTTTTCATAAAGCTATTGAGAGCTGGCCAGCTCTCTGACTTGTTTTGTTTATGTTTGTGTCCAGCTAGGATGGGATCACTTGAGGATCAGCTTGAAACTATTACGCAGCAAATCTGACTCTCGGTGTGAGTAATGGCTTGGGGGTGCTTTGTTTTATCCACTTTATGCTTAGGAATTATAAAGGATGTTCTTACTTATTAATTAATTAAAAAAAAAGAGGTTTTCCTAAGAGCTAGAACTTTAAAAAAAAAAAATTTCCCAAAGTACCTGTTGGTTTGGCCAACTGTCTGGTCACAAAACTGAAACTCCATTTCAGCTTGGATGCAACCCACTATAACTGACCAATAAAAAAAATTGCCCAATGGTAGAAAGAAAGCAATTATTTTCTCTTCTTCCTCTTCTACAAGGTTATCCTTCAGTTTGCTTCTTGACTTCGAACTATTCAAAATTGTTCTAAAGTATCTTTTCATTTGGTGGACGAATTTTTGCTTTCCCGTTCTCTGCATGGCACCTTTTCTGAACACCAAATCCCCCACCCCTGGCCCAGACTTTGCTAAAACCTCATTATTGACTTTTTTTGTTAGCATGGCACTCAGCTGGGCAAGTCGGACACAAACCCTAATTTTAGAAATAGTGCAGTATTTTACCCAAATAAAGTGATATGCAGGCAGCTTAGAGCAAAAATTATCTACAATGGCATCTGTACAGTTTCTTCTGTCAGTCATACAGACCTCTGCAACTTTCGCATGGGTTCTTATTTCTTCTAAAAACATGTCTCCAAAAAAATACTAAGAGCAGTGCTTGTGTAGAACAAAGCTTTTCCATGGAAGCTGAACCATTACTTCCCTTAATACTGGGCCTGCTGTGAGAACTGGTTTTTATTTTATGTTTTAGCTTTCAAGAGCAATAAAATCATCCATTTCCGCAGTGCAGCATCCTCATAATCTCCACTCAAAACTTGTCATACAAAGAGTGGGAAATGTTATTTACACGTCTTGTGCAAGGGGAATGTCTTTAATAAAACCCAAGTGAGATTTTCAACTGTGTTTCATTGAAGGGTTGGAGTCGTTCTAAGGATCAAAACCCAACTTCTGGCCATGCCAAACACACCAGTCTGCAGACACAAAGGTTACTTTTGCTGGCTGCAATCTCCTCCAGTGTAAAATATTCATCTAAAATTTGTTTACTGTGAGATGGCTGGAAGCTATTTTCATTAGGTTCTTTGTGTGTATGTATTGGGGTGGGGTGGGGAGGTGGTGGTGTTGGTTTTGTTTGTTTTTCTGTTTTGTTTAGGATTTCATTTGATTTTTAATAAGAGCTCAGTTTTCAGTCATGGAGCTGGTGGGTGAAACAGGCAAATTTCAGTTGGGTTCAAAGAGCAAAGAAATGCATTGACAATTCTCCTAAACTGGACATAATTTCATGAACACACGTAAAAGGAAAACAAAGCAATGAGGAGCACTGGATGTTTCTCTTGGAAAAGAGTGGGTGGGTTATGGTGATGGGGAGGACGTGTCTTCTCCCCCTGACCGGGGTCCTCACAGACCTGGCATTTGAATTTGGATAAGGAACTTCCATGACTCCTGTGACCACAGCTGTGAACCCCAGCTGAGATGCAGACAAAACTTGCCAATTTTTTTGGCTAGAAACAGTAAGCAGCAGGGCTGTGCCTTCAAAAGATGCCTGGCAGTTCATCTTGAGGTGTCCAGTCAATGAGGTCAAGTCAACATTTAAGATGAAGGGGTTGGTGATCTCTATTCTCTCCCCTCTGTGGGCCCAAAGTCCCCTCCTGTCTGATTTATGAGCTCCTGCTGGTTTCCAAATGGCCCCAGATCCTCCCTCTGAAATCTGAGATCCAAAGTGCCCTCCTGAAGATTTTTCTTCACACTGAAGTGAAAAAAAAAATAAAGAAAAAATTACTTCCCAAGTTTCCCAGTCGATATTTTGCACTTATCCCCCTTCCATCCTGTCCCCATACATGTTAGCAGAGGAGGGTGGCTATGGGTTATTATATATCTAATAACAGCCTGGGTGAAACAGGGCAAAATTAAAAATGTTTTACATATGACACACACAGAAGTCACAGAAACGAGTTGTGCGAGATGGCACAGCATTTTATGCTGAATAAAATACGTGCATCCAGGAAAAAAGAAAAGCATCCAAACTGCATCCAAACCACTTTTCTGCATCCCAGGAGAGACCTCATTTCAAAAGGGTAGATTTGCTGATAGAGTGGCAGGCAGTCACAAGAAAAAATCAATCCAAAGTGAAGTGTTCATTGGGTGGCTTCCAATTAAATTTATTGCTTGTCATCTTCCTGACAGGCTTCCTCAGAGAGTTTGAAGCTTGAGAGAAATTGACAGTGTTTGACATTTTGCAGGGGGAAGCATTAGTTTTATGTGCTGTGTTTTGGGGCTGTTTGCTGTGTGGTTCTTTTTATAGATTGGTGCTTTATTATTTCGTCCATTATCTTTGTGCAGATTGGAGCACGGGGCTGTGACCTAACCTGGAAATATTTGGCAGCCGAGCAGTGGAACCTGATGTTTTTGGCAGCACTAGGGTACGTGCCGTGTTTCAGACACCCCTCAGCCACCTCAAGAGGTCTTTTTTCCTGAGTTTTGAATGCCGTGTTTCAGGTCAGGACATGGAAAATACTCTTTCAGTAAAATCCATGTGGTGCTGGGGGCCTCTGTGGAGAGACTCCAGTCCTTCCCCATGGGTGAGACGAGGTGGATGACGAGGAGAGGACCTACAGTTCTCTCAATTCCGTGGCCATAAAATACTGAAGAATCTTGGGACTGTGCTTTCAGAAAGTAAGTCCTTGGCCACTCACCATTAAATCTTGAAGATATTTGTAACTAAGGCAACGACCTTGCTGGAAACTTTGAGTTATGACTTCTAAAGTGTTCAAAGTGCTTTGAAAAACAAAAAAAATCTTGTTTTTGACTTTCAGGACAAACTTAGGGGATGTGGCAGGACTGTGACAGCTGGTGTCCTTTGTCCTCTGTGCTGCACATCTGTTCACTGACTGCAGCAGTCAGACACACACGTTTTGGTCCTGCTGTTTATGGAGATTCCACCCTTCCCAGGATGGTGGTTTGGCTTTATCTCAGGTGCTGTGCTGATCAGAAGGAGAACATTGATTTCTTTTCCTTATTCTATTCTGCATTCACTTGACACAAGATAAGAGCACTTGGTTTGATGGTAGGAGTAACAGGATTTTGCTGCATTTCCAAGGCTTCAAGATGACTTCCACAAATGGGTGGTCTTCCAAGGTCTTTGCTGTCTCCCTTGGAAAAATGTCCAGTTTCAAGTGAATGCTGACACGTTTTTTCAGGTGGCACCTCAGCAGCTGTTACTTCAGAATCCAGAAATCTGGTTTTTAACCAAAAATATGAAAAGTGCTGCATTCCTCATCTTTGCCCCTCATTTTCTTTGTTACGATCAGCCTCTGAGCTGACTTGCCACTGTCCTTTTTCCATTAAATCATCTACTAAGTGAAAATATTATACAGCCAAACGCAGGTGCCAATGAAAACTAAGTCACACACACAGTGCAATGAATCATTTGGAGTTCAGCTGAGACCTTGGTACACATGTGACTGTCCCACACAACGACATGTTCTGCTGTGTTTTTGCTCAAGAGTCCCCACACTCTATGTCAGATCGGACAGTGATATGTGTCACACTCTACCTCTAAATAAAAATATTTAGAGGACTCGCAATGTTCTCTGTAAGGTAAATCCAAACTTACACAGGTTTTTATGCTTTTTTCTTAATCCAAGTCTGCTGTTTGTACTTGGAGCTTTCACAGGATTACCCTGGAAATACAGAAAGGCTAAAATCAAAGTGTCTGTGTCACCTGTGAGGCTTTGGGGGACAAAAATGGGGATGATGCAGCCAACAGCACAGGAACTGGGCTTGGAGTTCTTAAAGCAGCTGGGATTGAGGGTTCAGGCACTCAAGAGGGGAGGTGGGAGGCAGGAGGTGCAACCCCAAACCAAGGCAGAGAACCTCATGCCAACCAAGACCATCCACAAAGGAATTAAACTTCGTGGGCTGGATGCACCAGGGCAAGAAAACTCCGCTTTATGGTGTTGTGTTTGCCTTTAAGTGTGTTGATGTTGTTCTGCAAACTGCCGACAAGTTATCCCGGATTGTTTAGTTTAAGTTTTGTGTTTGTTTTCTGCGCTCTGCCTGGAAAAAGGAGTCAGGCAATTGCATGTCAACAGTGATGCCAAAGCCTGGTTGTACTGTACAGCACGGCCTTGTGAAAGATCTCCCAGGGAGTGTGGGGAGGTGGGCCATGGAGACAAAGACACGGCGATTTGTGAGGGCACGGCTCGTTTAGGCATTTGCTTAATTAATAGGATGCTCCATCACAGCCGATGAGCCCTGCCTTTCTTCATCATCAGCCGGGCTAGCACGAGGTTCTGCTGCTTCACAAGGACATTTCTTCACAAAATTATGTCCATTGTGCAGGAAAATATGCCCTTGAGTATCCCCAGGAAAATATTAGTCTGCACTTGTTTCTAATTCCAGCTAAAGTGTTTAAATAAGAACAAGTCGGTGACAAATGGCCATTGTAAAAGTATCCTCCAAGCGGCCTTTTAATCCTCCCCCTTTTCCTTGGCACGGGATTGGAGATTGCTCAACCCCTGTGACGACTGGAGCACAAACCTCTGCATGAGCACACTCCATTAGGGTAACAAGGAGAATCATCTGCAGCCAGGAGAGATAAAAATGTGTACACTCACTTCCCAGTCTTTCCAAGACCGTGCAAGAATCATCATAACACATCTGGAGATGCCCTCAACAGATGAGTTTGTAGTAAATATATCCCTTCTTAACAGACTGAAGAAGTTACGGGAATTGTCTCTCTCCCCCCATATGACAAATTCCCAAATTGGGAAGGAGGGGAGTGAGAAATTTGAAGTTTGAAAAGTTCAATTATTCCTGAAAAGCAGGAATTAATGCTTTTCTTTTTATTCTTTTTTTAATCCTCTTTTTGTTTTTAGAAAAAACAAGATGACTTGTGAATCTTCAGCTCCCCATCCTACCCAGGTCTGGTTTTGGTTTTTTTCCCCTTCCTTTCAGGCTGTGCCAGTTCAATTTTTCCTCTGTACAGCAGGACACATGAGGCAGGTAGGAAAAAAAGATGTCTTCTCAAAGAAATGCCTATTCCCAAATTGCCCGTACTAGGTATGGCAACATGGATCCAGGTTGGATGAATTAGGCTTTTATTTCGGAATGCCAGTAGGGGCAGGGGGCTCTTTTCAATTCAGAATGGATAATTTCCATTACCTTTCTTGTAGAATTTGGACCCCACAAAATTGTAGACTTCTCTTAGTGACTTCCAGTTCTTTTCAAGCATTTTGTTAAGTGCTGTTTGTTGGGAATTCATCTGGTATTGATTTGCCACAAGTCTAGGAAACTAACTCAAACTGATGGAGAACTTCCACAAGTGAAAAATTCCGTCAGACTGATCCGTCTCAGCCTGATTGAAACAACGCTTGAGAGGTTTTTTGACATAATATCTGGCTTTATGGACAAGTCTGGAAAGAACGATTGGCCTCTTTTGTGAAATCTTGCTTTGAAACTCTGGCATTGTACTGCCAAGTTTTCATTATAATTACTTTTTACATTGGAAGTCAGTCGCTAATTTAATGTAAACTTAATGTAACAGGAGTTTCAAATATGTCCAAAGTGACCTCTTAAATACTGATCTAAACTCATTATGAGTGTGAACAGCCATTGAGTTTTAGCTGTGTGTTATCAAAAATAATTTAAGCAAATAAATGAAGTGTGGGAATTAAATGGCACATCCTGACTCAGTTTTCATTCATTCTTTCACTCATCAGCCTCAGTTCACGTGTCTTTCCCTCTCCCTGTGACTACAAAAATGTTGGGCAGGGTTGGTAGGAGAGATCAGAGCAGCTACTGGGACTCTGTTGTTCATCTGGTTGGGTGTCAGAACTATTGCCAGCTGAGGTCAAGCCAACATGATGCGTCAAAATTAAAGAAAGTACCAGGTAAGACAGATTGAGAGTTAAGTATAGAGACAGAAATATCAGTACCCTGAACCCTCTAGACCTCAATTAAAACAATGTGCAAAACTGGCCTCTGGTTTCTCCTGCCCTATCATAGAAGACACTCGGCCCATGTGGCTCCTAATAGCGAGCTCTCCCTCCCTGTGTTCTTTGGGGAAATCAGACAGAAACAGGCAACAAAGGAATCCCTCTAGCACGTTGGAAGAATTACCCTGTTTTATTTTTCTGGTATGGAAACATCATTGAAAGGCATTTTCTTTCAGTTGATTGGGGTAGTGTCTTTCTCATGTCTAGCTCTGACTTCCTGAGCAGAAGACAAACCTCTATAGACAGCTGTACATTTAAACTCAGGGGGAAAAGAAGAAAAAAAAATACGGGTCATGGAAAATATTTTCTTCTGAACCTTCTACAAAATACAATATTTTCTGTATTTTTTGAATTTGGCAAAGACTGCAGTGGATGGCAGCCAGAAAGTAGGTAAAATACAGTCAAAGGCTGCCCTTGTCCACATATTTGAAATGGGCTACCAAAAATGCATCATTTTTTCCAACATTTTTGTTGGGTGGAGCGCAGAAGGTGATTCCCCCTTTACACCCTTATATAAATATTTATACAGAACAGCTCTAACTTAACCTGAAGGGAAAAATTCTGAGAGCGCTTCAGAAAGCCTGAGGCAGGAAATAAAACCTTAAAACAATTTCCATTAAATCGCTGGCTCTGAGCAGTGTGTCGTGGGCTTGGCATACATCGTGGGGTCTGAGTCAAACAAATGGCCCTACAGAAAACCCTCGGGTTTGGGACTACATCTTCACAAACTGTCTCTGTTACTCACCAACCACTGGAAAAGGAGAAGAGGAAATGCTTTACTGCCTCGGGAGAGCACATTAAATAAGCCTGCTGTCCCTTTCTACCTCCTCACTGAAAAGGAGAAGAGTAGTGAAAGGATACCCTATTTAAGGGGAAAAAAAAATAGCATAGCATCACAGACACAAAGGGGACGTATAAGGGATCATAGGACAGGCATTTGTTTTGAAAATAAAGAGCTCTTTTGTAAGAGGATTAGAAGTTTGGGTCTGCTACAGATGGACAAGCTCTTGAAGTGCTGTCCCCTCCTAGCCCAGCAAAGGGAAAAGCCAGGAAAGTGTCTAAATGGAGGACTTGGGGGGACAGTCAGGTACACAGACAGCATCACCTGCCCTCCTGCTGCAGTTAACTCTCCAGACTCTTCTTTGTTCTCCTTGCTGTGGCCCCCATGCACCCTGTCATAAATACAGCAAGTCAAGAAAAGACTCATTTTTGTGAGAAAGTGGAGGTGTCCTGTACGACCTTTCCAGTTTCCTTTAGAAATTATGGCAGCAGATTTCTTGGCTACCTAATTAAATTGATATTTGTCCCAGCCTGATACTGAAAACACAAAGCTAATGGATTTTAACCTGAAAGTGAATGAAGACAGTAGAATCTGTCTTCGGTGCGCAAGGAAACTCCTGTGTGTGTGGTGTCCTCATGTCAGAGAAGAGTTTGGCCAAAAATTTCATAGGTCTGGGCCAGAGGAAAATCTGTTTTAAGTACGTATTGTTTTGTATACTTATTGGAATGCCAGGAATTACAGCAAAACTGTAGGGAAAGATTATCAAAGCCCACAGCTTTATGAGATGAGAGGGCAATTTGTCCAGGAATACAGTTTGGTGGGGCAGAGATGGACCAGAGTCCTTGTCCATGAGTTTGTTTTCTTTCACTCAACAGGTTAGGTCACCTTCAAAGAAAGAAATAATTAAATATACACACTGCTTTGTATTTTTAATGCTTATAAATAGGCATTTACTGAACGGACAGGGAATTTTAAAGCAGCAGAACAAATGTTACAGCTTTAAGACAAATCGTTGCAAAAAGGTTTTACTGAAGAATTCTGATTAATAAACCATTACTTTACATTTGGGAAATGTAGTGGATTTATTAATGTGGACTTTTAATCCTTCTCATGATGGAAATATTCCGCAGTGCTGTTCAGATACTCGATCTCACAGTTTTCGTTCATAAATCTAAGTCACATTTCCTGGACATAATTTTTAATCCGATAAATATGATTTAGGGAAAGGCTTTTATAAAAGCGTTTATGTTTTTGGATATGGCTTAGATGGACTTCTGTGTCAAAGTTGGGCTGGAAAGGTCACCTAATTAGTAAGGGAAACGAAGGTTAAAAAGCTATGGAAGAGTAGATAAGAATTGCTGGTTGGTCATGGCCTTGTCTCCCCAGTGACAGGAATAAATTTTGTCCCCAGTGCAGTCACAAGAGAGACAAGAGTTATAAGCAACAAATCATTGTTCTGTGGTGATTGTGGGGTCCAAGTTTTCATTACTTCTGATGAAATAACCCTCTGAGCAGAGGCCTTTCCAGCCCGTGTGTGAACAGGAGGCTGAGCTGTGTGTGCAGCCAATGAGGGGTGACCTGCACAGCTCTTGCACGAGTGGATCAAGCTCAACAAGTCCAGCTGTATGATCCAAAAATCTCCTTCATATTTTTAATTAAATGTCAGAACACCTTGGCTTGGGAGGGACCTTTAAATGCTATCCTCCTGGCAGAGGAATTTTTGGAAAAAAACCCAGAAAAATTAAGTTACGTCCTAGAACTAAATCAGGTGATGCAGGTGTAGGCTGAGCTGAGTGGCTGGGTGGTTCTCTCTCTGACAATGTTTTTTATAATTTATTCTGGAGTGACCATCCAGCTTTGAAAAAAAAACCAGAGTGGGAAAATACTTCATCCTCACTGCCCATTGCAAATCCATTTCCTTTAGTTGTATATTGAGCAAAAACCTCATCTATCTTTATCCAAAGCTAACACATAGGTGTGTGTTGGAAATTTTTATCTAATTTTTTTGTTAATGAAGCTGTTTAAGAGCTTTTCTCTTTGCTGTTTGATTACGGACATGTTTCTTGCTCTATGTGGAATAACATATCTAAATAAAATAAAACAAGAATTTGAAAAAAAATCTCTTAACCTATTAGAAATTAAAAATTCCCCCCCTTAGCAGCCTGACTGAATTCCACGCACAGTTAACCTTGCATGACTCTTTACTGCATTGCTACTGCGGCTCACACATATCCAAGCAGAGCCTTTTTAAAGGAATTAATTGTAGGATTGGCTGAAAATGGTCAAATTAATTTGTACTGTGAATCAGTGTGGACGCTTTAGTCTTGAAAAATGCATTGGGAAGAGGAACACTTTTTAAAGTAGTGTTAATTGTTATTATTAAGAATTATTATAAAGAATTGCTATAAGTGTTCTTAGTTTGTAGGGTTGGTTTTGGGGTTTTTTTAGTGTTAATGTACAAATTACTTCTTTTTATTTTCCCAGAGTAGATTGAGACTTATATATTCAGAAATTTTAAAATGTAGATGTACTTTTTTCTGGATGCATCCAGCCTTGAAGGTCATATTTTTAAAAGTGCAAAAGACAGTTTTTCCTGGTGCAATCCTTGGTGATAACGATGCTTTTATGATAACTATCCTTGAGCTAATTTGGTGTTTGGAGAAGCTGTGGGAGTTTTCACAGCTCTGTTTTGAGGGAATCCTTGTACATCAGGATGTCACCTCTTGTGAGGCGAAGGCCCTCCTAGAGAATGAAGACGCAGAGAAATGAGGGGAAAGGTTAAAAATACCTTAGCCCACATGCACAGCATTTACACTGTCATCTAAATAAAGAAATCACGGTTATTTTTGTTATATTCACAAATTTAGGAGCAATTGACTAGCAGATGTTCAAGTTCAAGGAGAGCTAAGTAGGGTCAAGTGATCAGTTTAAGAGTTTCTTCCACTTAGAGACCATCAATAACATAAATATGAAAGTTCAACATGACAGGAGTGTTGTTGGGTTCTTCCTGTCACCCTCTCTTCTCTGTTTTTTGTGTGTGGTCTTTTGACGTGTGGTTTTCTTGTTTCTGGTGAAAATAAAAGACTCCAAAAGAGGAGAGCTAATGAAGAAATAAAACATCATAAAAAACATTCTCAAGACTCAGGAAAGTAACACAGAACATAATTTCAATTTCTGTCGTGATTTTCTTTTTAATTAATGACAAGAAGACGACTGATTCTAAAGCAAGTTCTGCTGAAAAGAATTCTTAATTTGTCTGCCTTGTGTTTGAGCAGGACAGTAAAAATTTTTAAATCTGATTATTTTTTGACTCAAAAGACACAAGAAACTTAATTTTCTTCTGGCTGTTAAAGAAATCAGGATGAAATTAAGTAGAAAGCAAACAAAATCATGCATGCAAGTACAGTGAACGTCAGTGTAGGATGTCAGGAGCTGAAATGCCTCACAGTGAATCTTTTAAGTAAAGGATGAAACCCAGACTGTTCTTATTCAAATCATATCAAGGCATGCCATATTGAGATTGTTTTCTGGCATTTAAAAAAAAATGAATCCATTAAATGCCCACTGGATACACTGGAAAATATGCCAGAGCATAATTCATTAGCTGAGGCCCCTGTCAGGGATGTTATAATTAGAAAAACAATTGCTTGCCTCTGGCACAATATTGAAGGAAGAGATGGGCTTTACAGTTCGCCCTGTTGTGGCTTTATGAATTGAAGCATTCTCAGAAAAAAAGGAAAATGTTAGAGTCAAAATACTTCTATTAAGAATTTCTAAATTCTAGACCGAGGCCTAGCAAAAAAAAAAAGAGAATATGCCTTCCAAGCTCCAGGTTTATCTGTTGAGTTTTAAAAAAGTTATATATTTAAACCTGTGCCTTATGATAATTAGGTAAAATATAACAAACCCTCTCGAATGGATATGTGTTGTTTTATTTTTCTTTTGTTCTTTTTCTTCTTAAAGAACCTTCCAAGACAGCCCATGTTTTAAAGAGGCCATCCTTATTCATGGCATGGGAAGAGGAGTAATCATTTTTCAGTAGTAATTATGGGCTGATTTTCAGCAGTAATTACTGTTTATCAGTTCACCTTGCCTTTCTTTTAAAAATAACACTATTGTGTGTGGAGGGTGTTTTTGGTTTGGAATGGCTTTTTTAATTTTTAGGTTGTTAAACTTCTGAGTGACTGTTTCGAACAGTGAGACCTCATTGAATGGAAGCTGCTACCAGTAATGAAAGTCTTAATTATTTCTGCCAAAGGAAGTTTTAATAATGTCGTGAAGTGCAAATGTTACTGGTTTTAAAGTTGTTTCAACTGAATTGTTGGCAAATGAAGGATATTCATCTCAACTGTATATTAATGGCAACTTAGATTTCCCTTGTTCTGAGTGACAGGTATTCCAAGGCTCTTTTTCTCCTGTTCATAAACCAATACCAACTCACTGAAACCTCCTGGAATGCCAGTATGTATTTCCCAGTGAAGTGGTGCAGTGCAGGAAATTTCCAGGCCTAATTTTCCAGCACAGATCAATAAAAGAATGCAGAAATAGTGTGATTACAGAGGCTCAAAAGCTGGCCCAGTGCTCTGAATAATTAATTCTTTGCTTGGCACTGGAAATCTTTCTTGCTTCACATTACAAAGAGTGATTTTTGTTGGGTTTTAATTTCCAAGGCCAGAGGATTATATAAATAATTGAATACACTTTTCCATACATGAAACACTGTTCTAAATCAAATTTTTAGTGATGCATATGCCCTATAACATGAAACATAATTTAAAAAAACCCAAACCTTTCTTATTTATGTTTTTTTTTTTAAAGATGGCAGAGAAAACAAAGAAGAAATTGGTAGGTACTAGCATTTCTACTTTAAAAATGCTTCAAAGAAGCATAAAAAAATTTTAGAATACAGTTCTCTTTATTTTCCTTGTAAATCATATTCTGAGTAGTCTTTCCCCCTCCCTCCTTAGTCTTGTAATCATGTTTTTTTACTGTGGCAAAGTAAGGTTTTTTTCATACTTTGATCTATTCCTTTCCTTATTGAGTTTTCTGGGACAGAAGAATGGTCAGTCAATAACGAGAAATCATCACACTGAAAAGAACAACATGATTTAATTGTTGTCAATTCATGGGCATTAAAATTCTGATACATTCTGAAATAGAAGATAATGACAGAGAACATTATGCTAACGGTATTCTCCCATTAACAGAAAACAACACAGACCTTTATCCAGTTCTTAAGCTGCTTTTTGAAGTTTTTATTCAAGCACCTAGCTAGCTTAGTCGAAAACAAGAAAACATCCTGACATTCGACATTACAAAAGGAAATGGAGTCAGTAGCTGTAAAAAATAAATATAATTCGTGTCTTTTTTCATCTATTTGTGCCCACTTCTCAGGTAATCAGACACATTTTTTTATACCTGCTTACATTAGAACTAATTATTTCTTCATACTAATTTTTTTTTTTTTGGTTTTTTGTTTTGTTTATTTTAATGTCATAACACACATGTACTCATCGAACTACCCAATTGACTGCGTTCATTATAATGACACATAATGCTGTGTATCAATGCACAGGCCCAAACCTATCCTGGTCCCAGATTAGGCTGCTTCCAAGCTGGGAAGGGTCTCCTGGGTGGTGCAGAGCCTGCTCAGTCACCGGCCCGGGATCTGGGGGATGCTCAAAGCAAGGGTGGGGTGGGGGGATGCTACGCCCAGGCCACCGCGGCGGCCCAGAGGTCTGGACACAGAAGGCATTAAGCTAGAGCAAGCCTGGGATTGCTGTGATTTAGGACCTGACCAGCCATCTCCAGAGCGTTGCGACGCCGTGGGTGAAAAGGCCGAAACCCGCCTTTCCCGCAGTGCCTTTGGTCTAACAGTGAGGGCACTTCAGCCAACCCCACAACGGGGGTTGGGTGTGTACATTTATTTTATATATATAGTTTTGTTGAGTTTGGTTTTTTTTTTTTTTTAATGCAGGCAAAAATATAATCCCCAGTCCTGCAAGAAAAAAAAAAAGAAATTGAAAAAAAAAAGATGTGTCTCGGCGAAACCCTGTGAGGAGGTTCCATTGGAGAGGTAAAAAAAAAAAAACAAACCAAAAAAATTTCATGAGGGTCTCTCTTCACCTCTGTGCAATAAAAAAACCATGCAGCCTCCTCCACATCGAGCAGATCTTTGAGGAGGACAGAGCCAGGTGCACAAGGCTCCCTTCTCTACAGCAACTCTGGATCCAGCTGGGATAACTGCTGGGATATTGCCTACAGCTTTTGCCATTTCACAACCTCCCTGTCCAAGCTTCAGAAAAGGCAGTGGAATAGTCTACATCTTTTTTTTTCCCAAGTTTCTGAAGGTTGGATGGGGAGACTAAGATGTGTTCCTCATGGTCATGGCCCACTCTTGCATACCCCATTCCTTATCCTGGTAAATATCTGACATTTCTCTTTACATTTCCATTTTCTTCTCCAAAGGGTCCAGAAAAGTTTCTGAATGGCTTGAGAAAAAGTGTGAAATGGACGCCGATTTAACAAAGGTCTGTTGCAAAAATTTTACATGTGTTTAGGGGCTTGAGCTGTAGTAAGTCTCTATTTTTATCTAGTGTTTTGAGAAAATCCAATTCCTAGTGGATTAAAAAAAAAGGGGGCGACTTTGGCACTGAGACTGCTCCATCAGTACATTGGGAGCTAATATCCACAAAGGATGCAAATATCCTCAGAAGGATGGCAATTTGCCTCTGAGCTCAATGGGAATGCACTCCAAATAAATGTCTCTTATGCTGTGGCCCCTTGACATTTTATTTTTCCTTGTCTTTTCACAGAGTTTTAAAACAGGACCACAACCACTCCGGGAGAGAGATTTATTTACTCATGGGAAAATAACTACACCAAACCATTCAGGAAAGCATACAGGTTGTGTCTTACTTGGATAAATACCACTGTATCTCATCTCAATATGGAAACGATGGGCAGCTATAAAACTTTGCATGAATACAAACGTTGGTCCTCTGAAATCTTCATAGTCAACAAGCGAAGAGTAGGAAAAGGAGTTCTCCATTTTTAAGTGGTAAAACCAGTACTGGATAGAGAACGTCAAAAACTGCCTAAGAGATTACCCAAGACCAAGACATTTTTAATCAGTGGCCTCTTCGTCTTTATTTGGATATCCAGCTTGAGACACCATGAGTGGAATAAATTTTCAGAAAGCCTTGAGCACCTGCTCTCTGAAAAACCGGTTGCATTAAGGTATCTGAAGATGAGCACCAAGTTTTGCTGCATCCAAAATAGGTTTGCATTAGAAATCCAGATTCCCTCAAATTGGTATGTAGGGAGGACCTAGTGCTTTAGGCAGCTCTGAAAATCCTAGGCACCATGCACAGTGTGTATTTTGATCTGACACTGGCAGATATAGGTAAACATCATCCACCTAGACCACTGAAGACATAGTGAAAAGAAGCATTTCAATAATTTTATTTTCTGTTGACTCTAAGGAGGACTAACTAAATGGTTCAGAGCTAGCAATACTATTCTTTTTTCACTGACAGTTTAAAAAACAGACGTGCTTCTCAGATAGAACTAATATGTAAGGAAATGAAATGGTTTTTGTCTTCTAAAACTTAATGCCTGTTTTCAGATTTTATTGAATAGCCTTGGTTTAAGACTTCATCATTTTAAACATTTTTTTCCTAATTTTTATTTCTTGTGATGTGTAAATAACTAGGAAATATTAAATATTGTAATGTTCTTTCATTAAGACAATAACATTTCAAAGGTTAATGTAAAATCAAGCTGCTAAAGTTTACAATTTTTCTGTCCAGCAGTTCATTTATACAACTGCCCTGAGTAGATGCTATTATGCTGCTTAGCAAATGGCCTTTAAGGGTTTAAAAATAGCTCAGTAAAGCTACTCAAAGGTAATACAACACTTCTCAGGCATCTTTAATTGAAGTTAAGAAGAAAACAGGGTTTTCTCATTGGTTATTTATTCACTCAGTGATTTATACACAACAAAAAACACAATTGAAATGTTCAGAACTAATTGTGCTTCTTCCTATGCATGGGACCGTGGGTTTATTTTTCAAAGGCAAGATTTTAGATTGTAAAACTAGTCCTGTTTTGGTGGACTGTTTTAGCTGCTTTTATCAAGCTCTCTGTTGTTCCCTTGTGAACCAGTGGAAGCAGTTAATTGCTAACGTATATTGTTGTGAGGTCTCTTTGCGAAACCCCACTGATCCCCTTTAGCAAAAAGATTACCTTATGTTAAAATTCCTGATATAATCAATCTGCAGTGTTTCTCAAACTGGTACAAATGTGTAAAATCTGTGCTTTTAAAAGCTTTCGCTTTGAGTAGCCTTACACTCCTTAATTGTGCCCTAGCAATTGTCAAGCTCTATTGCATGCCCCATTCACAAAAAGTATATTTTGTTGGGATGACGTAGCCTTAAAGGATTTGAATCTAAATGTTCCTTACCTAGAGCTTCCATTAAATTATATTAATTTAAAATATCTATGGAATGATACTTTTTTTTTTACAAAAATACTAAAATAAAAAATAAAAACAAAACAAAAAACACCCCCAAAAACGGATTAATGGGTTGGGTTTATGAAGAAACAACTCCTTACAGTAAGTAAAAGAGGTTCATCACAGTTTTGGCGAACTTGCGTTGAGTTCATACTGAAAAAAAAAAAAAAAGAAATCTTCCACGTGTTCCCTACGGCTTTGAAGCTCCCATGTTCTCTCTAGGCTTGGCTCTCAGTTGTAGGCTCTGAAGCAGTAGACCCCGTAGAGCTTGTGCTTCTTGTCGGGGAAGCCGACGAAGCGCACGGCGGCTTCGCTGGGGCTGCAGCGCTTGCGGGGCCGCGAGATCGGGTAGCGCACGCTGCCGTCCGCCAGCCACCCTGCGTCGCATCGGTCGTACCCCAGCAGCTTCCAGGCAGCGAAGATCTGCCCGACCTTGGCAATCTGGGCCCCATCCTTCAGGCACGCCTGGACAGCTTCGTCATAGGTCAGCTTGGTCGGGTGGATCAGGTAGTAAAAGCGACCTGGTGGTGGAAAGGGAGTTAAAAGGAACCGTCAGAAACATGGAGCTTGGGCTTGGTGGTGTTGGAGGTCTTTGCCAGCCTTAAGGAGTCAATGGTTGTGGTGCTGGGACAAGAACCAATAGTATTTGCAGCTGGATGTATCATGGGGAATGAGGTATAGCTGAGACGGGCAATTTAAAGAATCGAGCCAGGCAAAGAAGGAAACAATGAAGAAGGGAACTGAAATGGCCAAGCAGGCAACACCACATTTCTTTATAATCACTACTGTCTTAAAGAAGTTCTGAAGTCAATGTTAGAACCTAAGAATTAACTTGCCCTCAGAGTCTGAGATTTGGTCTAAGAACTTAATAAGACAGCCCCCAAGCGCAGAACTTTGGGGTTTCCAGGCCTTCCAGAGACCCTTGGTGAAGTCCCTCAGAGACCCTATAAGGACATGCATATATGCTAATGAGCTTTGGGAAATGTCATAAATATGTAACAGGGATGCAGGGAACAAAAATGAATAACCATGTAATGCAAACCTGTAAGCTATAGTGAAGTACCCCTGTGAGCACTTTGACAAAACGATTCCCAGAGCAACCAATGAGCTGAAATAAAGAGTGTGTGACTTCTAAAACTCACAGACTGAGCCTTAGAGCTTTCTTTAAGAGTCAATTTTAAGCGGGAATTCTGTGAGTACAAAGATTTTGATAATATAACAGTGACTTCTGAGATAAAGTGGATATATTTCACAGAAGAATCGTGTCAAAGAGTGGTTGATATTGGACTGTGCCATTTAGATGTTGTGGTGCTAAAAGTATCGTGATTTTTCTTGCATGATGAGTTGACAAACATCAGGAGTTAAAAAAGCCCACTAAAACAAAACTACAACTCAGGTGCAGAAAACAGACCCTTTGAACTAAAATAAAAATGTCTGTATTTAAGTCTGCTAATATCAACGTATGGCATCCCCACCTGCACTTGTGTTCATTGGTAACTGAACTGTCCACTCCTGGAAATGTTCAAGGATAGGATGGACAAGGCTTTGAGCAATCAGGTCTAGTGGGATGTGGCCCTGTCCCTGGTGAGAGATATGGAATCAGATGAACTTTAAGCTCCGTTCTGGCCTGAAACAGTTCTGTAACAATATGATTTTCATCCTCAGAGGTAAAAAAATATCAGGCAAGAGGGGTGGTGAGACTGAGCAGAGGGACCTTGTCCTGCATCCAAATTTATGGTGCCAGATGCATTTACCAACACAGTGAAAATGACAACCCAGGCACTCGCCACCTGAGGAACTCTGTAGCTTTCAGTCAGAGCTTATATCATACAGACAGAGAGGGAAACCAGAAATGCCCAAAGCAGTGCAGGTCTGCATTATACTCCCTGCACTGGCGTAAAGCCCTGATGATTTTTTCTCTCAGCAGCATGGCATGGAAATATCTGGCCTTTGACGGTATTTGGGGCTGGAGGTGACACATGAATTTGCCCTCTGACAAGGCAGTGACTTTGTTTCTGATTAAATATAAGCACATTTTTTATTTTTTAGATTTTTTTTTCCAGTAAAAGACCGATGAACAGCTTCTCAGAAGGAGAGTCTGAGGCTGTGGTAGAGCAAAATCATTCCTGTTTTAAGTCTTCATCACCAGCTTTGCAGCTCTGTTTCTCTTTAAGCATCAAAGGGTTTGTCTTCACCATAACACAGCACTGAGCTGATAGTGAGGCTTAAAAAAATGTTTCTCTGTCTCAAGGTAATGAAAATATATGCCAGCAAATAAAGCTCCAAAAGGAAGTCTCCCCTACTAATCCATAAGCAGCAATAATATTACTATTGATTTCACTTATCAAGGCAATAAACATTCATTGTAAGCATTTCATTCATTAGAGTTGGGCTTATTTATCATCACGGATTTGACAGCCAAATGGATTGCAAAAGAGTAGTGGTTCTTTTGGAGGCATAAAAATTTCCACATAAATTCACAGCTTTTCGATCTGATTGTTCCTGAAGAGACAAGTTGACTGAAAAAAAAAAAAGGCCTTCATTCATGTGGGTATCTGCTAATTCTGGAGCGCACTCTTTACATCTTAATTAAAAATGTACTGTGGAAAAATACACTTTTCCTGCCTCATAACAGACAAGAAAATGCACGTAATTCTGCTCAGTTTGAGATTACTTTCTTGTTGAAATAAAAAGTGGTGAATAATCTAACACTTATGTCAGCTTCAGATTCCTGTAAAAAACATGGAGTTGTGTTTTTTTTTCTAAGTGTAGAAAAGTCGGATCAGATGACAATATAAAGATAATTGAGTTAACTTTGTCTTAAGGTTGAAAATTGTACACCAAGACAAGACCAGTTTAAAAAAAAAGCAGCTGTGATAGAGAAGAAACTTTAAAAAAATTCCCTTGCTGTCACAGACAATATCTACAGCATTTCCAGAAAAAAAATATCGAGAAAAAAATAACCTATCCCTCCATAAAATGCTTTCTTAACTCCATTTGAGCAAGTTGAGAGCATTTACAAGGCAAAGAGAATATTTATTGAGTGGAAACCTGTTACTGATATTAAATATTACCTCCATTAAGAGGTTTCCCCAAAGAAAATAGGATTTCAGACTTAGGGGAGCAGGGATTTGGACTGATAGTATGTAAACTTCATCTAGCTTAGTTCCTCTTCAAACCATATGTCAATGGAATGTAATTTCCTAGGGATTTGCAGAAAGGTCAGGCTTTTGACACATGACATCAATAATAAAAACTCCCATACTCTGGCCCTTCCTTAAATATGAGAAATTTAATAGCAAACCCCAGTGCAGTGAGTATCCAGAATGTCTGATTACATAATTTCAAGGGTTTATTAGTCTGTTTTAATTTTTAAAAAAAAGTAAGATCGTCAAGTGCTTTTAACATGATCCCTAAAATTTATTGTTTGTATTCTTAACTTTGTTAACATGAGCTTTTTACTTGATTTCTCCTAGAGCTGACAAAAGATCAATTATCCGCTTTGGTTCAGTGTGTGTAAAGCATAAAACAAAACGCATGTTAATGAGCAGAAAATACGATACATGCTCCACTTGTGCCATTTTTTCCCCCTCTTTGAAAATGCTAAATTACAGAGGTACTGATAAATACATTTGCATTTAGCTTATTTAACACTTTTCAGCACCAAAGATGCTCAGGGTTTTTCCTTCTAAAAAAACCTCTGCTGCTCTCCTTCAGAAGCCCTTGGAAAATAATGAATAACCACTCGGCTCTTCCTTTATATTGTGTTTGTCCTGCGTCTCTTGGGCTCTCTGGGGAAAACTGCAACAAACTCATGCACCTGCATTTATTCCCCTAAATTGAACTTTTTATAGGGACTAGATGGGAGAGAAGCAACCCCATTCCTTGGGGCAAGGCAGGGGGAGAAACTGGGTTGATCTGCAGCCCTGGCAAGACTTTGGATCATGGCAGGCTGTCAGGAACCTTCAGACAATGGGGACTAAAGTGGGTGCCACTGTGAAGGACAAGTGAAAGCTGTGAGAGAGCCCTTAGAGGTCAGGAAATTCCAGTGTGGGATTTCCAAAGTTAAGTTTAATAGGCTTTACCAACACAAGGAACGTAGAGAAAGATTGCAGAAAGTGTTGCCATCAGGCAGAAAAAAAAAATCTTGCTATTTCACAATATTTTGGGTGGATTTCCAAGACAGCATTAGACTAACATTTCTCTTCGAATTGTTTCATGAAACACATTGCTTTATATACTTATAAACTGATAAATCGCTGGTGCTACTGGATATAAAGGGCACCAAGCTTCTGTTTTTGGACACAGAACATGAACAAATCTATGAACAAACAGAAAGATTTGTGTATAAATCAGTTTCACAGGCAGAATAAAATGTTCAAGTATTGCATTTGCCTTAGTCTAAGAGACTGCAGAGGGTAATTTCATAAAGTAACAAGATTATTTTATATTGCATTGCAGACAAGTTTTGCTGAAACAATTTCCCTTGGCAGGCAACAGAATTCCATGTAGAATTTTTTATTAATGGTATAAAGCCCCCATTTTTAAATAGTATCTTTTTGTACCCAGGCCATCACAGATGGGATCCTGTAGCTTCAGAGTGAAACCACTGAGGCTGGATTTGGATTCACTGCATTGATGACTACAGTTTCATTTTTTACCTCAGTGACTAAATACGGGTTTTCTTTTTATTTTTCTTCTCCAAGTAAAAAAGAAGCTTTGCATGTCTGTCAGAGAAAGATTTTTCTGTTAGACTGCTGAATTACTTGGAATTGAACCCTTTTTGTTTTATTTTTATTTTAACGTTCCCTGAGATCATAATATTTCAGGGGGTTTCTTTCCCTAAAAAGAACTCAGTTGGCAGAAATCTACACCTCACTCGACTCAATTTTTTTAACAGAAGCGCCTCACAACTGACACTTTTTTTGAGCTCACCTTACACTTCCCTGACACTGAGGCCACTGAGGTTTTCTCCCTTACACAGAGTTGAAGGCTCCTCTGTGTTATACCATAAGGAGACTCACTGCCACTGCTGGGAGTGCATGGTCTCCCAACCACCTCTCATTTTCCTTGGCTGCCCCTGAGCTGAGAGGATCAATACCGGGCACTGCAGAAACAGCTTTTTTTGCCTGTAGCCACTATCTTTGGAAACTTGGTAGTTCCAACCTGGTGGCAAAAACGTGTTACATAAGCTTTCCCCTCTACAGTGAGGAAGCTAACATATGCCACTGAACATGTACCAAAGCTATCCAAGGTGTTGAGCTGGAAATAGGAAGCTGAAATAGCTCAGGAGTGTGGCTGGGTTAACTGTGGGCACTGAGGTGAGCTTGGGACATGGACGGTGGAGAACAGAGCAGGGACGCGTGAGGAAAATGTAACCAGGTGAGTTAAGGAAATGGGTGCTGAGAGAAGCAGAAACCCAGATTATCTGCTGATTACTTGGGAGACTTATACAGCACTGAGTTGAGGGGAACACATATATATGTATATGTATATATATTTATAACCTTATACAGAGAGAAGGAGATCTCACTCTGCTGCTGTGTAGGACAGTTTAACAAACATATCAAGGTTGAAATTCATTTCAGTGTCTTGCCTTGCAGTGCTCTCCTACCTGTATACCTCACCTTAGCTAATTTCTTTCTCACTCTTTCTCCCTCCTTGGTGCGTCAGTACACAAACAATATTTATCACTTATACTCCTCCCCTCCCCAAATTATGCTTCTCTTTCTTTAACAGATACTCTCCAGCTTCTAGTGTGTAAAAGGGTTAAATTAGCATGTAAGAGATGATTTCATGTGGGATTTCACCTCGGAAAAATTAAACATGAAAAGATTGAGCCAGTATGTCCTAGAATGATGTAGCATGGTAAAAATCAGCTAAACTTCTGTTTCAGAACACTCTCAGCCTAACTTCATATTGTTGGCTTGAGGATTAGGGGGTTTGTGCATTTTTTCTTGTTTTCTTTTTGTTTGGTTGGTTTAGTTTGGGTGGGTTTTTTTTGTTTTTTTGAGAGGGTGGAGTAGACTTAGCCCCAGAGCACATCTTCTGTGAGCAGGGCTTATGTGCAATTTTTGCTGTGCTGTAGGACAAGACTGCTTCACTGCGGATAAGCAATCTGTGCATAAACACACACAAAAAAAGCTATGCTTCATGGTCTGGGTGGGCTGCAAGCCAAACATGTGCAAAGTTGTGTAGGAATTATCCACAAGTAGGATGCTGTAGAGGATTGTAGGCTCCTTTTGCACATGTGTGCTTGCAGCATTCCTTTCATTCACAGCAATGCCCTCTAAATCCTTTCCAGCCATTACATAAACCCTGAAATGACAGCAAGCTGAGATGGAGTTATTCAGTTTCATTTCATTCCTAAATTAACATTTACCAATGGCAAAAAAGCTTGCAGTTGCTAAAATAAGGTTTACAGCAGTCCAACCTTAGAGCAAAAGTGAATGGGGTTTTGGCAGAGTACTAAGATTAGAAATCTAAATTATTAAGGAGTAAAGCTAGAAATAGGTTTCCTGATAAGGAAGTAATAGTCACATTAGACCTGATACATGAGCAGGAGCTGTTCGACTCTGCAGTCTAGATGAAGTGATGATCAGAATTTTGTTTTAGTGATGTATTTAAGCAATACGAATTGAATTACAATTGAATTCAACAAGGAAGGATTAATTAAAGAATTGCAGGTTTCTTCATCACTTTAACTGAATTAAATTGGGTACATATAAATTTTAATGGGGTGAAAGTGGAAACACTGGAAACTTGTGTCCGTACAAGCCTTGAGTTGTTAAAATGATGTACATGAATGCGGGGCAAAGATTTTACTCTCGCGTATGTCCTTGTAAATTCAACACCAACATTTCCCAAGGCTAACATAAGCTCTGACAAACCAAACGCCACTTTCTGCCAGAAGAATTCCTTGCCCAGGCACAGAAACCATCACTTGTGAGGCGGGGGTGAAAGAAGAACTCTTACCGTTGAAGTTGGAAGTGAAGCAGAAAACGTCGTATCGGCTTTTATCCTTGTCCCAAAACCCGTAATTCCTGACCCCGGGCACCGTGTTCTTGCCTCCGCAGGGCTCCCTGGGCTTGGTGATGGGGTACTGGACAGAGCCGTCGCTGAGCCAGCCGGCGTTGCACCAATCCAGCCCCGACCTCCAGGCGTCGTAGAGCTGGTCGAAGGAGGCAATGACAGAGTCTTGCTCCACGCACGCCCGCTGAGCCTCGTGGAAATTCAGGTTGTACCGCCCCAGCCGCGGGGAATAAGGGAACACGACACCTGGAGGGAGTGGAAGGAGGGAGCACTGTTGGACACCACAGCGAAACAGGTTTTACAGCCACCAGAAGGTGAAATAAAGGTTAACTCCACGATGCGTGTCACACTTGTTTTATTTCCAGGGAAAATCGCTCCAATCAGCAGCACATCAGCACTGGCTTTGGGAAAGGGGTAGGACTTACCTTGCTGGCTCGTCTCCCTATTATCCCAACCCTTTCCCAATAGGAACTGTGCCAGCTCTGCATGCTGGTGCCTCAGTGATCTCACCTTTGTGAACACAGAGTGCTTAAAGATGAGCAGAACTGGCTGGAATTTTGCAACTACTATTTTTTTTATTTTTCCCCATCAGAAAATTCCAGTTTAGCCATTGTAAGATAACTTTCCTTTTAAGAAAACATAAATTAAACCCTAGTTTAGTTCTGGTTTTTTTTTGGGGGGGGGTGTGGGGTGTGGATTGGATTTGGGGGTTTCCTGGTAGTCTTTAAAAAACCCCAACAAAACACCAAAAAGCAACACGAAGCAAGAAATTGTGAAACTGCTGAAATATTTCTATGAACTACTTCTATGAACTATTTCTTTTTTTCCACAGACATGAAATTTACATGTTCTGGTGGGTATCAAAAAGGTTCTTCGCATGTACCCTCGTGAAGATTGGCTTAGAGGTTCAAGACAGTCGATTTTTTTTGTCTGTGGACCTGCCAAATGCTTCCTTCCACCCTGGAGGACCAGCCACAGGCTGCCCAAAACCTTGTCTGGTGCTTTGTGGTATTGAGGCATTTCATACAGGCACTGCACAGAGACCCACCCTCTCACAACAGAGAACATCCAAGAAGAGATAAGAAACGTGGGGACACCTGCAGAATTGTTTCAGAAGTAACATCTAACCACAGTCATTGCCTGTGTCCGACATTGCCTATATCCACAGTACTTTCCCTGCTTGTTTTATGAAAAAAGGATCTGAGGTTAAACATTATGTCTCGGAGGATGAAAGATGTTCCATAAAACACTGAAGAACCACCTCCCCATGTGGCTTTGATAAAAGAGGAGCGAGAGACATGAAACAAAGGTTTAGCTCAGACCACCCTAATCTTTGGCAGAGTTTAGAAACTCAACGCAGACCTAAATTTTACAGTTGGCTTTAGTCCAGGTCCATAATATGCTGAAATAAAAAGGCATCAGAGAAGATCCTGCTCTAAATGTTTATCCTCAAACATCTCTGTAGAACTAAGTGCCGCAGGATGCCAGGGGACTGAAGACAAGATAATATGTGAGATGAGCCAAAAGCTTTGCACTGGTATAAACATCTGTCTTTATTTTTATTTTCTCCCTGCTGGTGAATCCTCCTGCCTGTAATAATTTCCTTGTCCTCGGGACAATGTGGTGTAGGAAAGAGAAATTACACATGGTCATGCAAGGCTGTCACCATGGCATGAAACCACTCTTCTTTGCAAAAATTCAAACCCATTTCTATCTCACCAGCATCTTCAAGTCCACCTTCTTTCCCTTCTCTCCCTTGCCCCTCTATCATCCAAGAAGTGTTATTTTTTGCTAAAAATCTTTGCTGTTACTAAACATCAGTGGTTTGTTCCAAGAAAATTAAGCTCACAAATGTAAACTTGGCAGGGTAATAATAAACAATACTTCGTTCTCCTTCTGCAATTAACTAGAGAGTCTACTTCAGCCCTTTCCTTTTGTAAATCCTTTGTTAAAGGGTGTTCTGAAATGTAGTGTAACACAACATGTGTGTTAGCGGTCATGTCATAAACAAGAAGCTGAAAATGTTTCGTATTTTTCTGGATCTCCGTTTCCCCCTCATACTCCTCATCTCTACCAAAATATTTTTTCATTCTTCATCATAGCACTGATGGATAGACGGATAGAAATATCACTGACTATAATAAAAATTCAGCAAATGTCATAGGAGTCCAAGCTTCATTACTTTACTAGAAATCCAACACCAATTATTTCTCCAGAGCTACATTTCCCCAGACAATCGACTCCTTGTCCAGCAAATGTGTCTGATTTGCATATACATGTTTAAAAAACCTACCTAAAACCAGCAGAATTGGGTAATTTTTAATCAAGATATAAACCTACGTACTTCAATAAACTGAGCAAGAATTAATTGAAAACCATTTAAGCATATTTGATTCCTTAAGTTTTCCCAAATCCGTTTCTGAAAAGGGTTAAGTATGTACGTAAACGTGTTACAAATCTGAGTATGATAATTTGGGACATAATGTTTTCATAACATAAAAATGCACTAAACTGTAATATTAGCTTTGGGTTATGTTCGAGTAGACTGCATAGAAGCCGACTTTTTGTTCGAGTTCATCTGCAGTACAAGCCTGCAACTGATTAACATTAATTTCACCCTGAAGTTGGGGGTGGCCATTAGTGATTTCGCAGAGGAAAATTGACTGGGTATGAGTTTTTTGTAGCTTTGCATTATCTGGAGTTTAAAAAAAAAAAAATCCCCCTTAATTTCTCTATCAAATCTAGCTGAAATTCACAGTTAGCTCTTACTATTCATCTTCCCTTTCATACACTTTGGCATTGCTGGACTTTAGTTAATTACAGAGAGTCTTGTTCAGTCTTGGATCTCACAAACCCGTCAAAGGATAATCCATCCCATCTGTTCTCGAATGGACAAAAGCTGTCCTGAGGTTTGTTACTGTTCCCAAAGAACAGACTGAATCTAAAACTCTTGACTCCAGCCCTGTGTTTTGCCACTAGACAAAACACCCGCTTCCAAATATTAACAAACACAGCTTAAAAAAGGGAGGAAGACGAAAACTTCCAGCCTCAGAAGGTTAAAATCTGTTCAGCTTGTGGGAAAACAGAGATGAGGAGCCTCAACCTGACCTTTGTGATTCCAGTCCATGCCCTGGGGAGCAGCTGAGCCACTCGTGGAGCCTGAATGGGGATATTAATTTGGAAAATAAGGCTTCACGGTGTGGCTCCTCTCCAAAATCCACGGTGCTCTAGAATAGGTCCTATCCCCAGGGAAGGACCTCTTTGCCTCCAGGAAAGAGAGGAAGAACCTGAGACACATCAGTCCACTGGAGAATAAAGAAGAGGGATGGGTGAGGTTTGCTGGAAGCACCTGTGACGAGGCAGCTGCTGTCCAGAAAATGAATCTTGTAACGGAAATTAAGATTTCTTTCAAATCAGGTCATGAGAGCTGGATGTAGAGTTTATCCTCCCCCCCCCCTGTATTTCCAGGAATGTCTTACATTCAAGAGCACAAACCTACAACTCTACTCCAGTTACTGGGCTTTTTGGGGAATGTATTTGTGTATTCTCTGTAAGTCTTCTGTGTTTCAGAGTCTTATATGCAGGTAATCCCTAAAATTCAACACAATTACTCACTCACTTCAGACACATTGTCAGTGCAAGGGCCTGTAATGTTTCACCAAGACAGCAAGGAGAGGAACTAGCCTTAGTAAGCTCAACTTCTGTAAAAATTTATGGCTGTACATACAGCCAGCAACACAAACAATGAGCAGTTTTAAGAGCATTAACATGTAGAAAAAAAAAATCACACAAATTTCTGTTGCTCCATACAGTTTTTTTTTAAAAAAAAAGATATTTTCACAGCCAGGGTAAAGAAATGGGCCTCCTTGAGTTCTAGCCCAAACAGAAAAGTAGGTTTTCTTGTAGCCAGTGTAAACTAGGGACAACAGTGGGGTTTGCTGTATACTGCACTGTAGGGTACAGTTTTATGCTGGCAGGTTCAGACACTTGATTGCAAAATTTTTCCATACTGGATTTCTAAAATTCTGTAAAAACTGGCAAGTCCTTCACTTTCACAGGGACTCTGCCTCCATTTCCCTGCCTCCCAGGACGGCTGGATGTCTGATCACTCAGCCACAGGTACCAATCTCCCTAAAAATGAAACTGAAGCTTGAAATAGTGTACCTCCATCCCACAATCACACAGTCAATGGGGTTGCCTTTGGCTGGCAAAGACAAACATGCAATCTAGACCACCTGGCCTATGGCAGATTATTCCTTAATGTTTCTACAGCCTTTGTCAAAATCTGGAGACTATTGTCCTTCCTTGCTCTTCTTGGGATAATTAGCCCTAATTTTTTCAGCATTTTGCTTTTGAGTCATCATTTCATGATAATTTTTTTTTAACTTGTTACTTTTGCAAACACTGGTTTCCCAGTCACAGAAAGAATTACGTTGCTCTGTCCTGACTTACTCTTGACAACACCCTGTTGGCTTTCATGAGACTTTTTCTCCTGTTCTAGGGATCCCCCCAAAAGTGGAAAGTCAAGTTTTCCAGCAGGGAGTACGACAGAGGATGTTTCAAATGGCTTTTGCATGAATGAACGTAACAGCACAGAAAAACTAATGTGACATACAGTATCAGCCTAAATCTGATTTCACCTGATCTTGACAGCATCAGATTGTTTTCATGTTGGTTTTGGGTGTGAATTTCCCATTGCCATCATCCAACTGAAGACCAGATGACTAGATTAGAAAATAACTGTTTTGGCAATCTGGAGAAATTTGTTTATATTAAGCCTATGGATCTCTTTGAGCTATTTTAAACTAAAAAGTCTGGTTTTGAAATGGATGCCTGTTTTCTTTCCAGCTATGTTGGACATAAAGGCTAACATACCTCTAAGCAAGATCATAAATGCTGATGTTTTTTGGTTCATGGGGAGCCACACAAAGAGTTAGGTTCTATCTAGAAGCTGCTCTCTACAGAGATTTTAAATAGCTTTATCTAGATCTTCGTATTTCTGGTGATGTTGGATGTAAAATGTAATTATTTTATAGCCTGTATTGCCTGTGTGGCAGCTGGCAGAACCAGACCCGTCCAAGGACTTCAGGCTACAAAGAGGGTGATGATTGTGACATAACTGAGTTATTCTTAAAGCTCGTGGCTTTAAGAGTTCTAGTTCTGAGCTTTGGGGTAGTCTAAGGCAAAAAATGATGTTGTTCTGCTTTAAGCAACACTGAAGAAAACACATCATGAAAATGTAAGGTATGCAACAAACACAGACTGAATCTAATTTTTTCAAAGCTAAAAGTACCAAGTTATTATGAACAGTTAATTTAATGACAGTCCCAGGAGGCCCTTAAGTCCAGGAGGAATAAAACAGTACCACAGTGGGAGAAGACAAAGGTCCATTAAGGTAGAGGTCAACAGTTTTTATACTGATGTCACACCAACATGCCTCCACCTAACCAAAGCCGTGCTGTCTGTGCAGGGAGCTCACACGGGAGCCACCAGCTGCTCTGCACTGCTCCTGGGCATTCCTGGGTGTAAATGGCTTTGATTTGCTGCCAATGTAACACCCTTGAGGGCACCGTCTGGGGGACATCAGGCTATTGATGCAAATCCTCCCCACTGCGAGATTAGCCTGATTACTGGTAGCAGATGTAAGGTGTTGGAATGGGCTGATACGTTTTGATTTTTGACCAGATATTCTAATTTACCCTCCCTCCCCAACCCTGGATCTGTTCTGGTTTGCTCAAATACATTAAACGGCGTTTCAGGCCAACTCTACATAAAGCTGCAGATGAACTGAAAAAAAATAAGCAGAAGGCCACACAAACAAAGATATATATTCCATCAGCTATATATGTATCTATTGTAATAGTATTGGTACATTTTAATACTGATAACTTTATTAGGAAACTTCAGTTTGCCACAGACACAGAATCACTGGATTTACTTGACATAACCAGGACTGACAATGACACTCTCACTAATCTTATCTCACACTTTATCATGAGGTTTCGTAAAAGAAAGGTCCCTACCAGTTTAAGAAACACCACTCTGTAATATCAGAAATGAACTTACACCTGTCCCATGTCTGATGAAAATCATTAAAAAGACATTGTTCCTTATGTTGGTCAAACTCTAGGTAAAATATAAACTTTCCTCTGAGCACAGACTGGAATATACTTGGTTGAAGAGATACAATTCCTCCTATACTTATGAATATCCTTACTTTGGAGGAAGGAATCTGAACTTGCATCCAATGAGCAGGTGCTACATTACGTGGCAGTGAGAGTGAAAAAGGTAGAAAATGTCATTTTTTTTTCAGTTACATTATTGTATGCAGTAAAGAAAAGATTTCTCATTGCTTTCTTTCTCTAGAATCAACCAAATAAAGGCTTTCTATATACAGATTTCTATGTGTGCACAAGCATTTGCATCAAGTTTTACCATAAACTTTCTGCCATCAGCATCTCTCCTTCCCTGGACACTCCTGGCACCTCTGCGAGCATTTGTTTCAGAACCTCGTCAACAGCAGAAAACTAACAAACCTTTGGTTCAGAGGGAGCACAACCCTGGGCAGGTGACCAGAGCCTTGCCTTTCACTCAGGTAAAGCTGAACATCTCCTCTCAAAGACACCTAGGTCGGAGCACATGAGAGCTTTTGGCTAGCCAAGAATAAAGTAACGTATTTTCTCCTACTCCCCGCTTCTGTCTTCGCTCAGAACTATTTGAGAGAACTTAGACTAAACATGCAGATGTCCAATTTTCTTTATCTCCCAGGTTTGGAAAGAGCAGTGTGCATTCTTATTAAAGATGGATTATGTGGGACGAAACAACCTAAACCAACTGTCCTGGTGGCATGGAAACCGCAGGGTCTTCCTGCACTCAGAAATGAGAGGTTTCTGTGGCTGGGAATGGAAGAATAGATGCAAAGAACTAAGCTAAGCCCCACAATGTCAGTTTGGTTCCCAGAACCTCTCAGAGTTATTGTGCAGGGTAACTCTATGACCATCATAAAGTACAGGAACTCTCAAGGAAAGAGTCCGTCTCTCTAATTCTTCTCTCCTCTCCCTCTCCCTGTCCCTCTCCTCTTTATATCCATTTAAGTCTAATGAAACTCAAAAAAATTACCTGAATTTTGTTAAAGAATAAATGAAAGCTGAATTCTTGATCCCCTTTAAGCCTGTTACACCGATTTTTCAAATGCCTTGCGATCTACTGTTTTCAGGAATATTGCTGAGGGAAATTACTAAAGACTTCATGTAGGTGTTGTCTAGACAGGCAATACAGAGATCTATTTTATGTCATTATAAGGATGGAAAACCCCAAAACCATTGTCTCTGGATAACTACTGCAATGATTTTGTGGTATTCATCTTTGTAAGAAAGATTTGTATTTGCCTGATTATCTAAAATGTCCTGACATTCTGTAAAATTAGTATCAGTGGAACATCTAACATGATTTCACCTAGGTAAAAAAGACACAACTTCTGCAAAATGACAGGAGTAAATTAAAAACATATGGAGTTATTCACATTATATTTGATCTTCTTTTTTTGACTTTTCTCAAGCCAGGTCTCACTGGAGTCTGAGTATGCTGTAGCCTTGCATAAATTATACTAAGGCCTAACATTCTTCTAATTTACAGTTGTCATCATGGGCTGTCAGGCCAAGGTTCCCCAGAGCACAATGAATTCTGAACTGATAATACAATATCAGCAATACCAGCAGGGGGGAAAAAAAAGGACAAAAAAGGCAGGTATTCCTTTACACAGTGCAAGTCTGACTTAAAGTGCAATTCAGATGCTACCTACCTTCCAAATTCAGAGTTACCACTGTTGTGTCATCCTCCAGCCCTTCAATCACCTCGCACTTGTACCTCCCGTAGTCCTCCAGCATGATGTTGGTGATGACGAGGGAGGCGTCGTTCTCACTGCTCTCCCTCAGGAACACTCTGCCCTGGTAGCTCCCGTAGCTCTTCCTGTGGTGTCCCATGGCCACGAAAACATCCACCTCCTTGAGGTAATCGTAGGTGAGTTTGGTCCACTTGACGCGGATTTTGTGTGTTCCTGAGCCGGCCGTGGATGTGTGTTCGTGGTAAAACTTGCACGGCAGTGTGACGTTGCCGCCCCGGTGGGAGAAGATTTTAGCTTGCTCTGCTACCACGAGCAGACGGGGGCCGTTTTCTGCAGGGATTTAAGGAGAAAAGAAAAAAAAAGAAAAAAAAAAAAAACCCAAACCAATAAACACAACAAACAAAGAAGAAAATTCAAGAATTAGTTTTCTTTTTACAAAACGGGTGTGATCAACGCCGTAACAAACACTAGCTACATTATACTTTCACAGAATCACAGAATCACNTCTGCCAGATCATTTTCCTGTGGTCTCTTTGGACCTATGCAGCAATATGGTGTGTAAACCAGTTATAAATAATTATTTATGTAGCTGCAATTATGTCTGTGCCCCCTCCCATTCAGGCAGAGGCTGTCATATACACCCTATAGTCCTGAAGGGGCAGTTGCCTAAATATATTTACAGAGTTGTATAGCTGATGTCATCTTCCATAAAAGGCTCCACACAAGCATCCTATGTTTTGTTGCATGTTGTTCAAGAGTTGTCTATCAGCACTGTCTATATAGATATATTTTAATAATTCAATTTTTATGCATGGGCTCGGCTGATTCAGGCAGTAGCATACAAAGCTTCTCACAGGTCTGGGATGAAGTGAATCCCACTCACAAAGCAGAAGAACAATTATTTATATTGACATGAAAAGTGTCAGCATAATTCTAAAATAGACATTTTAGACATCTCCCACTTGTATTTTACTGTAACTTTCACGTGTGAGTTCCTCTTCTGACCAGAGTTAGGAAGTCCACTTTATCTTCAAACGTTAAATCTGATGATCTCCTGCCCACTTCCTTTATCACCTCAACCTGATTTTAACTCATCTCTTTTTCTGATCTCCTTCAAACTTGTCTGTGTTTTAGCTTGGATAATTTGATCTCACTTTTCATGCAAACCTGTATTTAACTATCCGTTTCCTCTCCTTCCCACTCCAAGACTTCCTGCTTTCCTTCTCTCTGTAGTAGGTCACTACAGCAGAAGTATCTCCATGAAATCATTATGCTGAGGACAGTCAGCTGGAGCAGGTGCTCGCTTCCAACCCCGAGTCTCCAGGGTTTTTCACAGCCTGTGCCACCTTGGGAAAACCCTGGCAGATGCAGATTTCATGTGGCGGTCAGCAGATGTACCCCCAAAGTGAGGGAATATTCCCTCATTTCGATGTCTCTCTCCTCTCATCTCATGCAAAGTTTGCAACATCGATTCAGCGAGCTCAGCGGTTCTGTTGGTGCTGCTGTCCTTGACCACCAGCCTCACTCTGCACAACAGGTTGAGAAGAAAGACTTTGGGCTCCCCTGTGTGTGTCCAAGAGATAAATGTAGCTTGCTGAGGCTTACCCTGGGTCTCTCTAGACCCAGAAGCAGCCACGGATAAGCTCCTGAGCAGGGAGGCTGATGAGAGGACAACCCTATGAGGGCCAGCAGCAATTTTCTGCTACCACCCCAGGGGACGGATGTGAACTGGCCAGACAGAACTGCAGAAATGTCTTAAAAAAAAATGTCACTGACCAGGGGGATGTGGGCGATTGAAGGAGGGAAGGACTGAGAAGGAGATGGGCTGACAGACAAGGTTTAGGTGACCATGGAATATCCCACCCTGCCAGTTGTCCATCCACAGCACTGCAGGAATCTCTGGTGCGTCCACAGCTGGGAGGGCTGCAGGGAGACGTTCGGATCTGTAGCTCATAAGTATCTCCAGACTGTCCCAGGCTTCTGAGTCAGATCTGTAGCAAACTGATACATTCGCCTGAACTGCAGCCTCAGCTGGATTTCACTCTCTGCCCATGCTGGCTGCACCAAGCAGCAGAGGAAATCCCAGGGCAATGCAGTGTTTTGTGATTATGCAAACACGTCCAGGGGTGGCAATTGCAAAGGCAGTCTTGCTGAGTGAAAATGTGCATCTGCTCAAGAAAAACAAGTATCCCAAATACACAGTTCTTTGTCAAGAATTGCTGTGTCAAGAGCACTGATATTGCCTGCACGGGACAGGGCTCCACCTCCCTCAAAATGAGCCAGTTTGAGCGCTGCAAGGTGTTTTACCAGGATGAAAGAAAGACCTTGCTGCCTAGTGAAAAACCATTTCTGCAGAGCAGATCCCCCGTGTGACTGGTGCTCTTTCTCACTGCCCTTCTTCCCACAGGCCCAGGACTGCTACAACAACCCTCCTTCCCCCTTTCAGAGGAGATCATCCAAGGAGAGAGGTGATCTGTGGCAAGGCACCATGGAAAGTGTTGCTAACAGTTTCCACAGGACGAGGAGGAGGAGAAGGAGGAAAGCAAAGACAGCCAGCACAGTTTGACTGAGAATTTTCCTGTATCCCTGAGGGACAAAAACCTTCCACAGACTTCTGCCCACCTTGGGAGGAGAAATGTTATGCTTTGGGGTGGTTATTACCGAGAAATCTGAATCAGAGCTCAGTTGTGTTGGGTCTTTAATACTGAAATAGTCAAGTTAATAAATATTAGCAGAAAGGACTGGGGCAGGAGGGAGAGTCTGACTCAGGCTACTGAAGCCTGCTCTTTCTAACAACAGTTCTCCTGTGACAGCAGGGCCTGGACGCTTGCCCAGAGCACTGCCACCTCTGGCTCCATTGTCAGCATCCCAGTGGGGGAGGTTTCCTCCCTCCTGGATGCTTCCCACCTCCTCTGGCCTTTTGCAGCAGCCATTACCTGATGGAAATCCGGGAAAGGAAAGGAAAACGTGTCCTTTCACATCCCAGAACACCTCCTGCATCCCTAGAGGTTCCAAGGGATATGCAACTCTTGGAATACGCCTACACTCTCAAGTTTTCTAAAAGCCAGTTTGGGTTTTTTTTTCACAGAAAAAAATTCAGAGCACATGAATTGATGTGCTCTGGTGGCTGTAAATTACTTCACTGCTGCTTCCTAGATCTGGGAGAGGAGGAAGAATCTTTGGCTTTCGAAGAAAAGAAGATGTCAGACTGGGGTGGTTCGGTTTTTTGTTTGTTTGTTTTTGGCTAGAAGATATGCAGACAGCAGGGATTTGGGACTGAAAATGAGATGACTGGGGGTTGGCAAGAGGCCAAGAGGTCTTTATTATCCAGTAGCCAGTGAGAACCAGGGCGCAATTCACCCAACTGCACATTTTTGGGGGCTACTTTCCTCGTGAGGTTCCTGTTCCTCTTCCAGAATAAAATTGCCTTTGTCTCTAAATGGCAGGAATATCCAAAAGTTGACTGCAAGAAGGAGAAGGATGGGACATGCAAATGTTATCAGAGTCCAGCATGACATTTGAGGAAGGGAACAATTCTATCCCCCCAGAACTTGTTTCTTTGGAAGTACCACCAGAGAATTTGTAAGGGTGAAAGGCCGAAGAACTGTAAACTTTGAAAACCACAGAATAAAGAGGTTTTAACCCTCGTTAAGGAGCTGTCTGCAACAGCAGAGTTTGAATCCTCACTGGAGACAGGTCAGATCGAACGGATCTGATCACTCCACAGCCTCAGATGGTGGACAAATGGTCCTGGGCAAATTCCACTGGGGACAGAGGTGACTAATTTGCAGTATTTTTTCCACTCCTGTAACCCTTCCAACCTTGGTGTTGGTGTCATTCCCATTTCAAGGGCAGTAAGTGGACTTGCTCTTACGCTGCTGGAGCTCTCACTTCAACTGCTGGCTGACTGATTTAGTTCCAAATTTTAATGCTTTACACATTTCAATTTTTTTTTTTTTTTTTTGTATTTTCAGCTGTGATTTTTGGGCTGTGTATTTTTATTTTTATTTTTGCTGCAGGGTTTTTCTTCTTGTTTCCTTCTTTAAATTATCCTCCCTTAATTGCCGTCTGCAGGATGGCAAGCCAGGTTTGGAAGGCCAAGAACACAGTGTGGGGCAGAGAGAATGAGTCATACCCCAACCCTTGGCAAGCAGCTTTATCCACTTTATCCACCAGTAATGTCCACAAGCTTGTGCTGACCTGGCTACGAAACTTGATTATTTCCACATTTTAGTGGACTAACCTACAAAAGATGTGCATTTTTACAGGAAAAAAGGTAAACCTTAATTAAAGCTTTCAGTTTCTGTGTAAGAGTACAGCTAAAAATACCTGTATTGTAAATGGCAGAGGAGAAATCTGTCGTTATAACAAAGACATTACAAGATTGAGATATAGAACATTTTTTTGGCCAATTCCAGCTACCCAGCTTGAGTAACATGTTGGGACGAATCGTTAAGGAGGCCGTATTAATTTAAGTTTATGTTTCTTGGAGACTTTGGAGCACCCAAAACCAGCAGGGAAAGTAACAAACTTCAGCTCTTCTAAATTATTGTTTTAAATAAATTTTAAGTATATTTTGCTTTGGTACAGATAAATTTCATGAAGATCAGGCCTTATAGAGCAGAACAGAACTAAAATCATGACAATGTCTCTGCACTCCTCATCCACAGAAGTAAATCTTCATGGGTGGCATTAGGGCTGGCAAAATCAAAATATTACACAGAAATGGTGAGAAGCTTTTCCAGTTCCTTAACTACCTTTAAATTATAAATATATATAAAAATATATATACTATATGGAATTAGGTTGATACAATAAGTCAAACAGATAATTTAAATTTATGTTTTATGTAAACACCTTTGCTCCTGTAATAATTTTTTAAACTCCAAATATTCTGCTCCCTATCCCTCAGGATCATATCCCATAAGAGCATGCAGTGTTGGATGCCCTTCATGAAGCCACCATGACAACAGGAGATGAGGTTGCCATGTGCTGACATTTCTGTCACCTGTTGTTGCAACAGGAAAACAGGTTGTTGTCTGGAAGGTCAAAGAAGCAGTTCAGTTACAAGAAGAGACAGCAAAACCGACCATGGCATCATCTAAAGTGCCCTGGATGGCAACAAAGCTAGGAAGAAATTTTGAAGTGGAAAAGATAAAGGTAATAAAATGGAAAGAAATGGCAGGTAACATCACTGAAAATCGAAAAATGCAGAGAGGCGGGACAAAGGAAGGAAGTAAGAAGGAAGGTGGAAAAGCATGAAACCTGGGAAGGTAAGAATTAGTGTAAGAGGTAAGGTCAGGAGTGCATTTAATCTCTTTTCATGGAATTTTGGCCAGTCCAGACAGTCTTTGCACTTCTTGCTCTATTTGGTGCTGGATTGTTTTGAAGAAAAGGAAATGGGCTGTAAATAAAAACCATTATCATGTAGAACAAGTTGGTGAGTTATTTTTTTTTTTTTTTTTTTTTTAATATTAGTTGTTTTACATTTTCTTGTGTGTTTGTGTTTTGGTTTTACTGTTTGTTTGGGGTTTTTTTTTCTTGTTTGATTATTTCAACAGGACAGTATTAGAAAGTTTTATGTCCCTTCCATGTTGCCCTGGAGTTTTTTATGAGTACAAATAAATAAATCTCTGCAGAGGTCTCGATAGGCATAGGGGAGCATTCATGTCCCTCGAAGGTAAAGACACGCTGCATGATACAAACGTCCTTCAGAGAAAAGCCAAAACTTTTAACATCTTGATCCTTCGCAAACCAAACCTTGTGTTCTTATCGCTGCCCTTTCCTGTTGCATTTCTAAAACCTGGACCAACTGGGGTCACATGTGAAAGGGCTCTGGCCCCCCTCAGGTAATTAACTCAGCAATTACTGTAATGGCTTGGTCAACTTCATTTTGCAGAGCAGCCACACACAGAAGAATGCTCTTATCTCTGAAGGGTCCTCTGCCTCTCTGGATAATTGGCCAGCAAGCAGAACCATGAACAGATTATTGAGATACACAAAGTGAGCACTGAAATGGGCGGTTCTCTCTCAGGGGTTACAGAGCCCTTCGAAAATCTTGACTGCAGAGATGAATATGAGACTCTAATTGCACTGACGTGCTTAGGGCAGTGGTTTTTGTTGTGGGCATTTAGGTGGCTAGGGGACAATTTAGTCGCATCTTGTCATTCATCGGATTATTTAATTTACGAGCCTGACTTTTTTCTAAAGTGTGACACTTGCACCCCCAAGGCACACGGAGTTTTTCTCGGGTGCAGTGAGAGATGCAACACGTCTTGCTTAAACACAGTTGTCTCATTTTTACAGTTTTTTTATCTCCAGAAGTGAAACTAGAATTACTTCTGTGTGTAGACAAACTACCAGAAGAAGGGGATATGGAACCTAGAGCTGATGGAAGAGTTATAACCTCATGTGTCACTTTGAGACAGTGCCACGTTTTTCTAAACAGCAGCAAAATAACAAATATATGTAAGGAAAGCAATTTAACCTTTAATAATCTGCTGGATCTGACCTCAACAATGAACAGGAACAATTTTTGAAGGGAAGTTGTCAAATTAACAGAAATAAAGTACTAGAAAGGAGCATAGAGTGCAGTAGATACTTACCAAAGGGTGTCAAATCACTT
>WEKX01000807.1:272958-297976 GCA_013390025.1 Pitta sordida
ATTTCACCTAAGGCTTGGGAACAGAACCAGTAGGGCCATTAATAAGTTTAGACTGGAAATTACATGATTTTAAGCCATAGAAAAACGTCACACCTGTCATTTTAGCGCAGAGGAAAGAGACAGGGCTAGTTTTAATTCAGAACTTGTTTGCTGTCTCAAAAACTGCCTGTGATGAAGGGGAATATTGACAGGAGAGGACTGGATTACGACACAGGGGATCCCTTTTGTTCTTGGAGACCTGATTTTTGGCAAAAGCCTCTCTATAAGTAGGTTAATTGATTTCTACTTTTTCATTTCAAAGAATTTTTTCTTTCCCTTTTGTGACTGGTCCAGACTCCCCTGGTTACTGCCACTAATTGTATGATCCAATGCATCCAGGTGGGGCTCCCTATTGATCCACACACAGCTACACCCATCACTGGCAGCAAAGCACCTTTCTCATCACTGGGACTTCTTAGGAGAGACACCTCAAAGCAGCTTTTAATATTCTGATGGTATCCGACTCCAGTAATTTCCTAAATGAACTCCACGTTTTAATAACAATGCTGTTCTGCCTGATACAGATCATTAAATATCTGCAAACGAAATGGAGACACATGTGGCTGGCTTAATGGCTTGGCCCTTGAAGTGCTTAGTCATATGGAAGGTTTATCTCTGTCTGCTGCAGTGGTTGTGCGCAAAATGTGGAGAAAACATTCCCCACATTCCAGAGGTGAGGTAGAAAGAAAAGGAAAAATGCAATTCCATTCCCACTCTGGACCCCTAAGAGTGACTCAGGATATTAAGCTCTGAAAACGGAGGTAATTTCCAACATGAAAGAGAGTGCAGGAACCCCTCCAAGCCCACTGCTGTGGTTTAACACCCTCACGATTTTAAAACCACAATGGTCTCAGGAAACTCAAAACAAGAGAATTAAGATTGACCGAGTAATTTGGAAATGCTTGATAAAATAATGATGCAGAACATGCCACGGTAAATAAAACTCTCTTAGGCTGTGTAAGCAAAACAGCTTGCAGAGTGTGCAGTGTAGTTGTGCAGTTTGGAGCACCTAGTACAATAACGAAAGTACATCATGTTTTAGGCTCAGATATATTCAGATGCAGGAAGACGTGACTGAAGTATCTCTACTTAAGAAATAATTGCACTCTGCCTTAGAAAAAAATAACATACAAGTATATACTTACTAAGAAAAAGAATGTGTGGAAAACCACAGACAGGAGAGCTCAGCTTAATATAAACTAATACAGAGATTGAGAGAACCAAAGATGGGTTTTAATTTGCGCACACATGTCATGAAACAGAAGACACTTAAAAAAAAAATCAATGTAATTGTTAACTGAACTGTTTTGAGACTTGTTTTTCACTACCAGAACTATCTACTGGCTTATGGTCTGTCCCTTCAGCTGAAGTAAACCTGTGCAGGTTTCAGAGCAAAAACCCAACAGCAAGTTTTCCTGACAATCAATTGGAAAATTGGGTTAACAAGGGAATTCTATTGATTTGGTTCAAGCCAGACAAGGCCACGTCCTTGCTTAGTCAACAGGAACACCCACAACACCAGCGGGATGAAAATGGATGGGGTTTCAAAGATGCCAATTTAAATAAAGAGGATTCACTTGCTTTTTTTGCAAGTTCCACACAACCAAGTTAATTACAGGGATCAGCAATTCTGCAGTTATCCAGAATAAATGCAAGGCTGCTTTTTTTTTATCTTTTTGGGTTTTTTTGTGCTCAGGATTATGCAGGGCGTTTCAACTTTTCAGGCATTATTCCAAAAGCACCTGTCAGAGCTTTGCAACACCCTCCAAACTGTGCTAAAGATTTCAATAATAAACCCCACTACCTGCAAATTAAAACTGTATCCTGGGGGTGAAGGACTGGAAAGCAGTGGAAACAAGGCAGTGGACACTCCCTGCTACAATGCGCTGCAAAAAAGGTTGTTTTTTTCCTTTGGTGTGCTAATAGCAGGGGTTGGTGCTCTTGGTCTCCACTGTCCCACAAAAAAAAGAGGAGAGAACAAGTGGATTTACTAAGGATATCCTTGGAAAGCTGGTATTTTTCCTCATTTCTTCTCAGGTGCTCCACAGTCTGCTCCATGGAATTCTACTAATTTCTCTTCACACCATCAGAAATACATCCCTTACCTCAAGTATTTGTCAGACCACGAGAGATCTGTGCATCAGTAAGGTTTAACTTCTCCTTATGGCTTTTTATAAGTTAAGGTTGTGATTTTCCAATGGGACCATAAATTCCCAGATAAACTGACTGAGTTCTGCTCAGGCCACCTTTCATCTTGGTGGCTTCTAGAAATTTCCTGAGCTACAAGAACTACAGAGCACACAGGGCATGGGACACCGCTCTACCATCTCTCACTCACCAGGAGTTTAAATCCTGAGGGGCCGGCTCGGTTTAATTCCTTTCTCAAAGGCCTTCTCAAAGGCCGCATCCATGGGTCCACTTAAATTCAAATGCCAGGATTTGCAGCCCAAATGCCTCTCTCCAGGCTGTTTGGCCAGGGCAGGGTTTTTAAAGAGTCAAATAGCAGGAGTTAAAAAAAGAACAACACCCAAGCCCCAAACTTACCCCTGTGAAGGCTTCCATAAACTAACCCTAGCAGAGCCTCACCTCCCAGCCCTGAGGGCTGCCAAAGGAGAGACCAGGAGCTGTGCTAATCCCTAATTAAGTTCAATCTACACTAGAGAGGGTTTGTTGATTTAGTTAGGTGGGTAGAGCCATGCTGGCAGGTCAGTCCTGGAGTAGGCATATCTGTGAGAGACAAAAAAAAAACCCCAAACTCTCCAAGAACGTAATTGGTCGCAGTCTTTGAGCAAAGTGAGCTCTTATTATAGAAAGCACAAATTCCTTACACTTGTGCAATGGTATCAATGACCTGCAGGGCAACTGCAGACCCCAGGTCCTGTTGTCCTGCACCCATGGGTGCCTTTATATATATATACGACATACTTCTATATGTGTGTGTATGTATGTGTACCTCTGTGTGGTGACTGCTCAAATTTTGGGCGTTGAACACACTCTGATAAAACAAGACAGGGTTTTTTGGCTGACACGCTTGCACTGGTAAAACCTGGTGAGATTAAGGAGAGTGCCAGGAGTATTTGTCATCCTCCTTCTAGAGGTGTGAACTGGGGACAAGGAGAAGAATCACCAAACACAAAGCCTGTGATGAAATAATTTGTCTCTCTTTCACAGTCTCGAAGAAACAAGACATTATTACCTGCTCTGGAAAAAATAAAAAGAAAAGAAAAAGAATGTCTGCTTACACAGTTACTGTGGATCTCAGGCAGAAAGTGAATCCTTATTCACAAACTATTAACTTTCTGTTCTCTGGGGCTGGAATCTCAGAGGATGGGCTTCAGCAGGTCCCAGATGCACTTCATATCTGTGTGGTGGTTAATCTGTTTCTAAAATGGGTTATAATTCATGCAGAACAGCTATTTTAACATTCTCACAGGAACCACACACCCAAGGGGAGAAGTTTCTCATTTTAGGGGCTATAGCTGCTAATATAGCAAAAAAGTAGTAAAGAAAATGTCACTGACATTATCAGATTAAAGATATGTTTTCATTGACTGACAGATGATAACAATCTTGGAAGATACCCTTTTATTTTGGACAATTTGAGGAATGGATACTGTTTAAAAAGTAGTTTCATGACAATCAATAGGCTTAAATATAATAGATAAGCCTTTTAATAACCTGTATTTCTACTCTGTAGAGTGAAAATCTCCTTCTCAAAAATCAGGTCATTGCTCTAATTAAATCTGACACAGACATAAAAGCGTGCATATAAACCCTGCATTTAATGAAGATAAATTTCGCACCTCCAGTGTGCCACTAAAAGATTACACTGGATAGAATTAATGCCTTTGAACCCTGCTGTTTAAATCTGAAATTTACACAACACGTCTTTTGAGGTATAGTCATGGATCTGTTTTATTTAAATGCAGAGTAAGGACCATTTTCCTTGCACTTCTAGACTAACTCGAGGCATTTATCTTTGATCTTTGGCGGTGTCAAGATGGAACAACTCCTGCCATTAGATACCAGAGGCATTTTAGTCTCAGGGAGTCACAGTGTCTCAGATGTGCTGCAGGGAAAATCAATTAAAGGAATGTGATACCTTCTCTTCCGTGGAAAGGGGACGGCAATTGCAGCAACAAAACAAGTTGGGGTATGGTTGTTTGGGGTTTTTTTTTTCCCTCTCAAGAATGTAGGCAAAGAGATGAGGGGAACAATTTTGGGCCGAGCATTCGACAGGGACCTCAGTTCTAGGTGTGGTCTGTGTGGGTATTCCAAGGGAAGAGAGCTCTGCTCCAGCTGGAACAGAGTTCTAAGTACATAAATGCCACGTTAAGTGAAGCAGAATATAACCTAAATGGTGGCAGTGATGGTAAAAGCACAACTGCAGCTTCCCTGCTGAAACAAGCTGGGGAGAAGGATGGGAGGGTGAGTCAAGCCTCCAGTGGACAGAACACCCTGAATAAAGCAGAGGGTGGTTGCAACAGGTCACATCTCCAGAGAGCTGAGTGGGAGCAAAAAGGGGAAACCCAAACCAGAGCAGGAGCTGGAAATGTGCAGTGGCTGTGTGCTGTTCCTCACAGTTACTGTGAGAGCCAGTGGATGGCCTCTGTTCCACAGCTGGGACATCAAAGGCTCTAAAGTCAGGTGCCGTGTAAAAGCTGAGAAATCCCCTTCATTATTACTATAAAAGGACTGACACACGTATTTTATGAAGGATTTCAAATTGGTCATAAGAAAAGAGAAAGGGGTGAAAAAAAAAAAAAAAGCCTTCAGCGCTAGACTTCTACTCCAAACACCTCTGTTTAAATGTCTCAAATTAGATTTTGTTGGAAAAAAGGTACTGGCACACTCATAACCCGACATACTTTCCATTATAAACTCATTTCTAGTGTAAACTCTGAACATAGAAGCTATAAATAGCACCTTGCCTACAACACAGACTTTCCTTGTGTGCTCTGAATTCAGGAACAATATTTGGACTTCAGCTGATTTCTTCTTTATAATTCTTCACGAATTCTAACACTTACTTGCTATTTATTTATCTTTTAATAAGATTTTGTAAGGAACTATTTTCCGTCTTGTTATTCGGGCTGGGGATAAAAGATGTGTTTGCAGTGAAATGCCTCACATTTCACTGCCCAGGGAGGGATATCTTGCACTTCCCTGCTGTGACACGGGATAGCAAGCAGTAAATTCCAGGAGGAAAGAACATACAGGACAATGGTCCAGTATCCAACCTCTCTGCACCCACTTCAAACTTTAAGTCACCTGCACTTTCTCAGTCAATGGCAGTTTTATCCAAAGTGATATTTTTTTTCACATTTCTTTTCCTTCATGAAAAGTTTTGGACTGTTTCCGCTGTCCGTCCACCTGTGGTTTCACTTGCAGCTTAAAAATTCTCCCTTCTTGTGTTTGAGGATTTAAGAAGATAAAATATAACTGCCTAGACTTCTCTAAGACATCTAGAAGCAGATGTTCTGAAACACCTAGGACAATGCCACTACCTGAAAAAAATAGCCTCAAGGAACTTATAAAAATTAAATTAACAAACATCCTCCTCAAAAACCACCAACTGATCCACCAACCATCAACCCTCCCATTAAAAAAACCAACAAAACCCCCCGAGAAATCCAACCAACCCAACCCAACCCAAAAAAACCCACAAAAAAAAAAATCAAATTAACCCTCCCAAACAAATAAAAAACAAGTAGGAAAACCAAAAAAGAAATAGAGAATTAAGGTAAGCCATTCAAATTTGAGACTTTGGGGTTTTAATGTGGACAGAATCAGGATCACAGAATCATGGGATAGTTTGGGTTGGAAGGGACTTTAAAGCTCACATGATAAAAACTTAAAATACCTTAAGTTATCCAAAGCCCCTGGTATCTCCTTATGCAATAAATTGCTTAAAACGTGAGCACTGTGTGTTAACACTAAAGTATCTCGAGAGTGTAACTAATGCTGTGAAAAATGGTGCCTTGGATCAAGTTCCTTATGCAATAAATACAGCAGGATCCACTGCAAGACATATTGATGGGATAGAGGATGTTGTTGGCCAGCATATGAAATAATTTCACCTGCATTGAAAAGAAGCACCTAAAGGCATTTCCATTATGCCTACAAATTCGTAGATTAATAATTTCAGAAGCTATACATTAAAGGGAAAACGAAGTCAGAAAATCAAAAGGAGTATTACTGGCCTCTGAGTCAATGAGTCAGAAGACATTAGCATATGTAACCTTCAAAGTAATTACTTAACATTTTTCAGGCTGCTGTATTAACCTTTAGAAAAGTAAATATAATGGAAAGTTGCATGACTATTTTCAACAAAGCTTGAGCCAGAACTGCCTTTCTTGTCTTCTTCAGAAAGAACAACAACCTTACTGCTGAAAACATTTTGACTGGATTTTTATTTCCCTTCTATTTTATCTTTTTAAAGTAAATGCACGGCATTCATGTACAATGTATCTTAAACAAGGTGAATAATGGGAGTTCTCTTGCATTAAAAAAGGTGCATAAATTTCCATATATAATATCTATCTTCATAATTTCTATCACCACATGTATTTTTTTAGTTTTGACTTTAATCTCTAAAGTGTGTCTTTTATAAGTGACTAGCTCTATGAATTTTTTGTAGGTTTTGTCGTTGATTCCACACCTTCTCTTATGTAGTTGTATTTTTTTTTTCTTCTACAAACAAGTTGCAAAATTTCTGGGGCAAACACTTTATGGTTTTAACCTATAGAATTTCCGGTGCTCTCCGGCAGCCTGGATCTTTTTCTTTGACTCACATTTACTTTCTTGTAGTCTTTGACATACAGGCATCTCTTCTGTATTTGGAATAATGACTCTTTGGAGTCAAGGGGAACGAAGGACTAAGAGCCTCCAACCTATTCAAGGTCACTTGGGGATTTAATTCTGAGCAGGGGACTGAAAGAAGGCTTCACAACCAACAGTGAAGTACCTTTAGAGAAAAACATCCCATAACTACTCAGCAATAGTTTCATCCCTATTGCAAGTAATGCATAATTAAAAGATAATGGTTAATATCTGTTTTCAGGCGCTCAAGTCTCAAATTGATATTGTGCTGTATTCCCTGCTAGTACAACAACAATTCTTTCCCTTGAAGAGTTAAGAAGGCAATAATGACTCCCCTGGAAGTCCTCCGTGGGCACTCCATTGTGCACTGAGAAGTCATCATTCTGAGTGGCAGAGAGACATCAGCAGCAAGGTGCTGGTCTCCAGCTTTTCAATAAAGTTGCCTGACTTGCAATCACACTGGAGTTCCTGCAGCAGTGGAATGATAAACTCCATCACCAGAGTTCAGAAAGCACTAACTTACTCCTAATGGCCTATTCCGTCCCTGCGAACCTTTGGCCATTCTCGGCTGTGATTTTATTTCGGAAGGAGGAAAGCAAAGGTCAGCACTGCGGGCAAAACCGTTGGCTCATTCCTCACTGTTCGAGCGATGCGCTCAATGGAATATATTTGAGGTCGTTTGGAGATGAGGGATGGCACTTCAAAAGGCTCTTCCAGCACTGAATCAACTGCAAGGCACCCACAGCTTCCTGAGTCAATCTAGAGATGCCGAACAGTTTAGCGCTGGAGAATTGCATTAAAGGTCAGAGACAAGAGCAATTAAGGGCTGGATGATAGGCAACTGAAGACTCGGTTGGGAGACATAATGTAAATGAGTCTTGAGTTTTCTGTGTGCTGTCCTCTTTCGCTTCCTTCTCCAGATTCAGCTAAGAATAAGACTCTTCAGCACTTTACAGGAGGAGTTACTATGGACAGAAGGGACACGTTTCCTCCTCACAACTCTATTCTTGTTTGAGGAAAAGCAATCCGGGTTTACTTCAGTCTTTGTTGACCACTATTTTTGCCCTTCTTCCTCAACAGGCAGCAGAAAATGGTGCTAGACAGGAGGTTTGGCATAATTTCATATTATCTTCTCCTTTTTAATTTTTTATTCTAACTTACTCCTGCAGTTCACATATTCCAGCTTTCCACTGCAAGCACAAAGGCCAAAAGACTTTTCTTACTGGGAGTCAAGACCCTTATCTAATATTATGACTTCAAAACTGATGACCTAATAAAACAAACCCACAAAACGTTGTGAGAATTGCAAGAGTAGACTGTAATTCTTTCTAGGCTATCTGCCATATTTAGGCTTCCATGATAGGGAAGCATGAACCAAATTTTCCTTGAGGTAAGCCCACATGTATTTCCTGTGTGCTCTACTGTCCTTACTAAAGTCTGGAAAGAGCTTATGCACCCACAGAGAATCAGAATTGCCTTTTTCAACATTTCTTAAAATGAAAAAATGCATCTGAAAAGCATTGGGATAAAAAGTTACATCTGTTGACCAGGAGAATGTTTAATTTTTCTTTTTTTCTCGTACTTATTTACACATTTTTAGATGAGCATACAAACATTTAGTTGCAAAAGAAGAGGTTTATTCTTGCTTCAGATTTTCCTCCAAACTACAAAGAATAACTGCAAATTTCCTGAAGGAGGTGTAATGGGGTTGTGACTCCATGGCCATTGCTCCTAGGTGGCATAAACAGAAACCCGGAATTCACTGAACCGAGATTCTGGACTTCTGGTGACTTTTGGTCAGAGTTTAGGGAGTATTCAAGCCTGACGTAAGAAATGTGTCAAATTGGCTATTACGGGTCAAGCGAACTCAGAGATGCTGTGCTCTCACATTAGAGACACATCCCCCTCCCTCCTTCTTTTTGGATGTTTGAAAGATGAGATCTTGCCCTCCAACATGTGGTCACCACTCTTACACTTGTGTCTGTATGACTGATTTTAATGTGAGAAGTTCAATATAAACTTGACAGTTGGTGCTAATATATAAATATATATATTTTAAAAGCATAAAATCTGTACATCGTAGTTCCACAGCATTTTCTGAAGTAATAATAATGGTCAGTGAATATCACTGTCTGCAGAAGGATACTGACGTGATCATTTTGCACAGTGTAACTCACAGAAGAAAATACAGATTCACTGAAACACATAATCAGCTAGAAATAAAGTCACATTTCCCCAGTACAATGTCAAGAAACAAACAAATTGCAGTAATTCAGTAATGGTGCAGTCCTGAACCAACATTCCTCAGACAGAAGAACAGAACTTCTATTAATCATCACATGCAGCAAATATAAGTCACCCTTACAACATGACTTGACAAGATCTATATCTCCTGGTCTGGAAATAAATGTCTGTGCTTTCCCTTGACACTCAGAGAGTTTTCTGTAAGTGTGGTAGTTTAATTTTCTGATAGACACCCATTATTCCTTGGTTAAGTTCTATTCAAGTGACGTTATCTCATAACTCTCTGTATATTTTCTGCTGCTTAAAAAGTCCAGAAAACCAGTAAATCTAAAGTTTCTATCAACTTGGTACCCAAAATGAATGGCTCAGCACAGTGATGTGCATAAGCAAGGGTGCTGCTTGTCTCAGATTTGCAGCACATGATTGAAAATAAGTAATTACCTTTTTTTTTTTAAAAAAAACCCCATATTATTCTTTCTTTTCTCCAGTCAGGCAAAACCATTTTAACTTCAAAGTATAGCTTCCAAAATAACTCAGTCTCTTCCTACTCTTCAGTATTGGGTGAGATCTAGAAAACATTTGAGAGATCAACACCTTTACTGTCTCTCCTTGGCTCCTGACTCACAGAGATGACCACTAAATCCCCAGAGAACATCCGAGCAAGGCGACAAATGTGACCAGCCACATCCCCACATGCACAGCCAGACAAATACACATTCCTTGCACTAAGAGTTCTTAGAATTATTCAGGCTGGAAAAGACCTTTCAGATCATCAAGTCCAATTGTATTTAAAGTGCACCAGAGAAAATGTGTCCTAATGAGACCAATCAAAGAATAAATGCAGCAACACCTGAATAAAAGAACCCAAATAAAAAAATAAAAAAGGGGTTTGGCTGCTTGCTTGACTTGCTAACAAAAGCTGAGACATGCTTTGCCCGCCAATTTTATATCTATATAAACACAGTTATTAGAGAAACAAGCTACAAACTCTCAGCGAGACTTGACATTTTGCTTCAGACATTTAGAAATATGGAATCATACTTTGAAAATAACAGTGTGCCCATAAATCCCTCGGATTATGCATTAAATGAAAACCACAGACCTTCCCTGCTGCATGTGCAGCACCTTGGGAGCTAAAAAAAAGTCACTTTAAGCCATAAGGAGAGTGACCAGAGAGTGGTGGCACCATTATGTTCTGTTATAGTTGCATCACATGTGTTATCACTGCAATTTCAGTAAAAGAAATGCCACACCTGCTATAACATTATTTTTCCATGATACAGTTCTTGTAAATTGCTTGGTTGCTGCAATGTTTTCATCTTTTTCAACGTGCTTTTTCTACTTCTAGGCAGTATTATTTTTATGTGGCTTAGGGACAGGTTTATTTTTTTGCTTGAAAAGATGGTTTTTTGGGAAAAAACCCCCCAACCAGCCACATAAATATTTTGGGGTGTGCCATGTATTTTCCCAAGTGTTAATGAACAAGTGGGTGGTTCCTCGGTTTTGACTGGAGAGTTTAGGTGGTTATTTCAGCAATGGAAGGTTGGGTTTTTTTCTTCCTCTACATTAATCATGCATTTCTGCACAGATTCCGTGGATGCAGGTCCTGGTGTCTCTACAATTTGATGCTTTATTGCCATCATTGAGGTGTCTATGTCCATCAGGCCAAAGAGATTTGCAGGTTAGGAGCTTTATGTGCTGCTTTTTGGTCAGCCACGTGTGCATGAATGCAAACAGAGTAATACTTTTATTCACCAAGGCCTATCTGTGTTTCTACTGATTTCTATTGAAACGAATTCTGAACGTAGAAAAATGTTAATCACAATAGATGCCAGGACACCCCAGGGTATATAATTCATTAATGCTTACTGACACAATTTAGATTATGAGTTACCAGGTACCATGATATAAGCAGTGCAAATTAGCACGAGACATTAAAAAAAACCCCAAAACCCAACACAACCCAGCTTAAAAAAAAAAAAGCCAAAGGATCCCCAAACTTAATATGTCCACTTGCAAAACCACAGACCAAAAGTGACCAAACCCAAATCTGAACTGTCTTCTATAGCAGCAGAGAAGGAACTAGGTGACATTTAAGGCCCCTTCCAGCCTATGCCACTCTATGATTCTAACCTTTCCTTCTTTCTGCACCAGAGTAGTTTGAAACTTTTGTTTTCTACCACTTAGATTTCTGTCAAACACATTTCTAATCCACCCTGTCTCCATTGCCCGTATGTTCCTTGTAGGCTGCAGGCATTTAAGGTAATTAGGAGATATTATTAATGGAAAGCTGTCTCAAGGTAATGGTCTCCATCTATTAGACAAATGCCAAGGTGACATTTTTTGAAGTGAGAGGCATCTATACCCAGGAACATTCTTCTGGCCTCATGATTTTGTTTCTATTATGCCGGACAATTAATGATGTAGACTTTTCCCTGGTGTGCCCTGCCCTGGGAAGTGGCAGTGACTCCCTGTGCCAGTGGCACTAGCGGGAAGATTTGTCCTGGGAGAGGCCCTGTGGCCTGGCAAAGACTCTCATTAGTAAAGTTGACACCTCTTCCCATCAGCAGCTCTTGTGATCTGCAGCACCAGGCCAGGCACAGCTAAAAAGAAGAGCAAGCCACCCATGGGGCACAGAATCCAGCCAATTACCCCTTTTTCTCCTGTGGTTATTTTACTTTCCTAGTCTTTAATTCTTAAAACTTGCCTGATTATATCATATTGATAAGTCTGATTAATGGAAAAGTGGAATTCCTTCTCACTGTAGTCAGTCACACCCATTCTGTTGTCCTAATTAAAAGAAAATTTAAAAAAACTGCCTCATTTACAAAGCCAAAAGGATGAGAAGGACTCAGAAACTGTTTGTTCTTCTGATAAAAGAAGAGGGAGAGGGTTTATGGCCTTTTATCAGCCATCAGAAACAATGCAACATTTTCTTCCTCTACGCCTACCATTGACCAACGACTCAGGGACCAAAGCAAAATTTGGGTTAAACAAAGCACATCCAGTGTAACAGAAAAGTTTTGTAGGGAGCTTTGGAGTCCTGACTGCTGAACAAAACTTCTGACAAAATATTTGTATAGAAATCACTTTTGTAGCAACAGCTCGGGACATGAAACTTCAGTGTTAAGTTGTGGCTGTTTGTTACCCAGTGATTTAAGAAGTCTTTGGAAACAGATGTTGGCGGCAAACTGCAAATAAAAACTGATTTTTATCGGATCTAGTGGGCACTTAAAAAGCAGAAATATCCTCCCCTAAAACGCTATTAAAAAATCAAGCAAGCAAACAAACAGAAAGTTAAACCTAGCTGTTTTTTTTTTTTTTTTAATGATAAACTAGAATAAAACTAACCACTTAAGTTAAATTGCATCTGAATTAGTTACAGATGCGGTGGATGAAATAAAAACCTGCCCAAAGACTCGGCAATATCCACTAGGTGGCATGTGGCGACCACGTTAAATCACCTTATCTCCACAAAACCTCCCATTCATACAGCAGATAAAGAACTGCATTATTAATTTATACCACCGCATCCACTCTACACCTAATATTTGTTTAGCCAGCTGTTTCCTCTAATCCTCCCTAAACACGATTGATTGAAATCCTAAGTATATTCAGAGTTTTATTTTTTTTTACCCCAAGGAACATTCTGTTGCAAGTTACAAGCTGCCTTTTCAAGTGCGCTACTGTATGGTACAGTCACTAACAGAGGAGACAGAATGTCTAATACTTCCTCACAAGCAACAGAAGCAGCTTGTCATATGAAAATAACTTCCCGTCCCCCCTGCCCCCCCCAAAAAAAAACCCCCAAACCCTCAAAAACTTTTCGTTTCCATAATGAAATTCAAGCAGTGAAATACACTGTCGGGTTTACAATGAAAGAGAAATGCAAAAGACTTCAACTTCCAAAGACAGTATAAGTACTGCTTCAGTGAAAAGGCAAATGAAAAGCAGAAGACATTAATTTCAGTACTCACACTCTAATCCTTGCGGTGAATTGGAAAACTTTTAATATATTTAAATATAAGCAATTGCAAAGTCTCTCTTCACTTGAAGAGCTCAAAGCACTTTTTTAAAGGGTGGCCCATGTTACTTCCAGATTTTTACTGAGGGGCAAGGAGGTTAAGCAACTTCATTAAGTGTTGATAACAGTTCTTTTGGCTCCAAGTTGTGGCCAACAGTGGACAAAATTACTCTTTTTAATCACATGAAATCAGAAAGGCTGGGGGCCTGCAGTAAAAAAAAAAGCTCTTATCATTTTTACGAACTGTAAAAATAAAAGTGCACTTCATCATGCAGCAGAAACTCCTCCACCCTTTTCTGAAACCTCTTCTCCACTTGCCTCAAAAACTTCAGGATTTTGGGTTTCAATTGCTTTGGTTGGCGGGTTTTTTTGGATTTTTGTTTGTTTGTTTGTTTGCTTATTTGTTTTGTTTTTTTTTTTAGTAGCTGCTGGTTGTTTTCACCATTCTCACTGAAACTGGGAGGTTTGTAGTGAAAGGATGCTTTGCTGTGAGTTAAACTGTCAATATGATCCTGTAAAGAAGACACTGCTGTAGATGATACTTTTCCACATATCAGCACAGGGGTTTGTTTTGCTCTTTCTTATTGGAATGTGCTTATTCATTCACTATTCTTATTAGGAAGAACAGGCCCTTTGACACGATTTCAGTGTAGGCTGGCAGTGTCTTCATTATCATATTGACTTTTATTTTTGTTTAACTTGAGAAAGCTGCTCTCTGCATTTTTATCCTTTGCTCTAACTGCTCTGTTGAAAAGTGTCCCAAATTGACATTTCCCCCGGCTTCCTTTCTACTTCTTTCTACATTCTCCATTCTTCCCTCCTGCCTGGACACTAAATGTAATACAGGTAAGTGTAAAAGGGTCAGAGACTCAGGTATTGCACTCAGAGAAACTCGACTCAGCTGTGCTTTACAGGCTTCATTGGACATGAAAGAACAGGGAAGCATGAGCTGTTCTCTGTGTAGCCTCCCAGAGATTTGCCATCCTGCATGACACAGCTTGGCATGAGGCTCTCCAGACTCCTGGTTGATGATAATTTCCCCGTTTATGACAAATTCCTCCACGTGCTGAAAATAACCAGCCTCCAGAAACCCTCTTTGTTGAGAGGGTGTGTATCCATAGTTACACAGCCTCGCTGCACCTATGCTTTCAGCTACCTCACCACACGTATTCCTAACAATCTTTTCCTGATGAAACAACAGGACTCTTTCCGGGTTACCTCTCTCCACATTTAGGCACTAGAACAGTCCTGACAGCCATTAACACAAACTCATTGCTGTTAATCATCTACGTGATTCTCCTGCACAAATCACCGGGTTCCCAGGGCCTCCTGAAGGTGTTATATCATTTGCACGGCATCACAAAGCAACATGTATGGCAGCATTTGCTGCTCTGGAAGATCCCAGCGGTAATTAAACCCTCGCTAATCATACACAAACAGCAATAAAACTCCTCGAATCAAATGNCCTCGAATCAAATGCAAAAAAAAAAAAAAAAAAAATGCTTTCCAGCCTTTTCCATCTAAGCCTACCGCACAGGAAGTTTTACCATGACAAACTTTTTGAGTTACGCCCTCACGTGCATTTGACCCCCAAACTCAGATGAACAGACAGCAAAATAATTATCGCAGATATAATTATCACAGCCATGGACCAGCTGATGTCCAGCTCCACATGCAAAAACCCTGCAGCATCAAACTTCCTTGGTGAGTGGAGACGTTACGGAAACCCGTGCCAAAAAGTTATTCGGGCTTTCCCTGACAATAAACAGCCAAATATGACATCAGCATGTAACATATCACATCTTATCAGAATCTCCACACTTCTCACTGAACGGGCAGCACTTCGTGGAGATCTACTTCCAGTCTTTGAAATGTTTGTTCAGTCTACCATCCTCTTTCTCCTACCTCCTAAAACTTCCGAAAGTGTCTGAATGGATGGAGAAATACTTAAAAAAAAAAGGCAAAAAAACAAAAAAAAGAGGCAACTCTCTGTGAAATGTATAATCCCATAGGAGAAAGTCACAGAGCAGAAGTGCACAACTTTTGTCTTTCAGACGGAATCTGCAGTTGCAATTTGATCCCTCCTTTGGTAACACAGAGCGCTTAAAGTCAAAGACACTGAAGTTAGCCAGTTTCAACCCCTCTTTCGCCCTCGCCCCCCGCCTCAGCTGCCAAATTAAATCGCTCAGAACCCCCTTCAGCGCAGCCCAGCAGCTGATGCCGCAGGCACTGCTTACTGCATCCCTGTCCCACTCAGAAAAGGACCAACAAACTTTTCCAAAATTCTGAATACATATGGTTTTGGGGTTTTTTTTTACCTTGCGCAGAGCTCCCGAGTTGAGATGCTCTCAGAACTCTCCCGCAGCCTGGATCGGAGGGCAGCGAAGTGCGGAGGAAGTTTTTGGGCGCTCACCTTAAGTCAGTGCGTGCCTGTGCCCCGAGTGTCCCTTCGTGGCTCTGGGTGGCAGAGGACCTGACTCGGGGGAAGAGAGAGCCACTTTCTCACCGACAGGAAAAGAAAAGCAACACGTCATGAGTTAAGTACGCCTCCAAGATGTCTTAATTACAGCCCAACGTGCTTCCATTCAGACCCCAGGAATGAGAGGGGGGAAAAAAAAAAATAAACCCACACGCGCGGTTTCCCTTCTCTCTCACACACCCACACACGCCCACCCCGTTCCCAGAACACGCTGCCCTCTCCCTCCAGGTCCCTGTCCTCGCCCCTCAGGTCCAGCCCTCCCAGATCCGCACCTAAAAAAGTCTCTCTCAGTGTGCACACAAGTCCCGAGCTAAAAACTACACGGGTCTAAAAAAAAAGGGAAAAAAAAAAAAGGGAGGGGGGGGGGAATGAAGTTGGTAGTGTGCTTCTCGTGAAGGGACCATTGAATTTGGGGATTTAGGGTGTGTGACACCCTGAGAAACGTGACGCTTCTGACCACTTGCCTCTGCTCACTCCCAGCCCCCGCTCCTCATTCACCCCCACCCTACCATTAAATTTAAGGGTGGAAATGTGGTTTCAGACAAGGGGAAAGTGATGCATGAAGGGAGGTTGTAGTGGGGTGGAACCAGCTCGCAGCACTTAACAGGATCCCCTTCTGTTTCTTCCTTTATCCCCAACTTTCAACTGAACTATTAATCCAGGGAACAAACACAGTTCCTCCTGTCCACCCAAAATATAGAACACACCTTCGCCAGGGCTCTGGCATCACTAACTCTTAATCTCAGGCAACTGTTGGCCCTGACTCTTAATGCAACTTCTAAACACCATCTCAGGCCAAAGTATTCCTGCAGCATCAAAAATTTCTGGATTGTGGTCCATTTCACATCAGGGGACACACGCTCCCCAAGGGAGTCTACTAAAATCCATGCAGGATGTGGATTTAACCCCCTACATGTCATGGAATGGAAAGTACACAGGTTGAATCTCACTTCTTACAAGTACAGAGAAAAGCTGCTGGTGTTGTATCTCTAAGTTTGTCTTATTTAAAAGGGAAAAAAGAAAAAAAGCAACCAACCAAAACTCAAAACAACAAATCAAGCAACAGATGAAAGGAAAAGAGACAAAAAGGGCCAGGCCTTGGTCATGTACTACGGGTTGGCGAATTTAGGGTCAAATAATATTATTTCTTTAAAGCAGGTGTTACTTTCCTCCACTTGAAAAGAAAAACAAGGTTCTTGATGTCTAACATCCCAACAGCAGTAGGGAGTGTATGTGGAAATCGTAAACCTCTAAAATCTGCTAGATTAAAAAAACCTAAGTAACACAGGCAACTTGGTTTTGTGGATTAATTTTATCCTTATTTATTTTCTTCCCCTTTATCCAGAGCTAAACACAAGACTGCAACTGTGTCACACCCACTGCAACTCTCCGACATCATTTTTCAGGCCTGGGCCCAGCTAAGCTTTTATCATTGTGGGTGTCAAACTCTCGGCCTGCACCATCAAAAGAGGATGCAGCCCATCAATCCTGCTGGATCAGGAAATGCCAGAGCCTGACACATCCTGGTGAGAAGGCACATCTGAAGGGACATGGGTTTCACCAGCGTCACTGAGCAGGGGTCACCACCGCTGGGTCCCGTCGGCTACTTCACAGCACGTCCCGCTGGAAGGAAAAATAAAACACAAACAAAACAAAGCAAATAAACAGAGCTCTGTCTAGAGACGTGGAACATGCTGAGCTGGGAGGGACCCACGGGTATCACCGAAGTCCAGCTCCTGCCCCTGCCCCAGGACACCCCAACAATCCCACCCTGTGCCTGAGAGGAGGAAACACGTATCAGGCTGCCCGTTTGTGGTTTTATCCATAAAAGAGGGGAACGGCATGTCACGGTGTAAAACAACAAGGCGCAGGTGGCCAAAGGGGAGGTTTTCGGCGACCGAGGATGCTCGGTCCTCGGGGATTGGGTCCTCATCCCTGGGGAGAGGAGGGGAGCGGGGGCTGGGGCTCGGGAGATGCTTCTGAGGCGCGGGCAAGGCGAGAGGACCGGCCCCTCCCGCCCCAACAAAGGGACATTTCTTCGGGGCAGCGGGTGCCCGTCCCGTCCCGTCCCGCCCCGGCGGTCCCGCCTCCGCCGCGGAGGAAGCGGGCTCGTATTTCAATANGGGCAGTGCCCCAGTACAGTGTTAAGGACACACCGGGGTTCAGGCGGAGCCCTCCGCCTGTTCCCTTCCTCTGGACCTTTCCCTGTTCCTTTCATCGCGGCGGGATGCCCGGGGATGCTGCGGGGAGAGCTGGACTCTTCCCCGCCCCCTCCCCAGAAAGTGACCTGAAAAGGGCATTTCGTCTAGTTTTTACACCACCATCATATTTCAAGTTGTTTATTTCCCCGGCCCTGCCCTTTGGGCTGTTTATTTGGGGTTTTTTTTATAGCGAGTTCAAGATGAGAAAGTCCACGTTATTCACAGTGTCACCCTGTGCTGCGGGGTTTGGGTCTGTGAGTCTTTTAGGAGCCCTCTTTTTGGTTTATCAGTCCTATTTTTTGTTTATTAGACGTAGTAAACCAAAAGAAACAACGAAACCGTCCCGCGAAGTGAAACTGTGTGGGTTTTCATTGTGTTTTGGCTTGTTGTTTGGTTTTTTGGGTTTTTTTTCCCCAGTCTTTGGTCTTCATTGTATTTTATTTTTTTTCTAATTGTAAGTCAGGTGCAGGTAACTAAGAGTATGAAACATCACGGGGTCTTAACATCAAGAATTCTGGTGTATCTTAAAATTAATTTTGGCAGCTTTATGGTGGTTTGCAGACTAGCTCATGGAACTGTTGAGCTGCTTGTTGCTGGATAGCAAGAGGATATACCAGTAGAAAGTTAATTTTCCCCCAGCATTTCCATAGTCGTCCTTCAGGCCTCCACGACTGAATGTTCACAGGTTCACAGGTTATTCCGAGTTGGAAGAGACCCACAGGATCATCTAGTCCAACTCCCCACCAACTAGACCGTGTCACTGAGCTCCTCATCGAGTCTTCTCTTAAACACCTCCAGGTTGCTGGGCAAGATGAACATTGTTTCGGGGCAATACGTGTGTTTCCATTGATTAAGTTCTAGCGGGGTGTTATCATCTCGTTGAGCAAATTCATAGATTCAGATGTGAATTGCAAGCTTCGTTTGATGAGGCAGACGTGATTCTGCAGGAATTCCGGTTAGTACTTAAGTTTCTGGTTAATTGTGATGTTTCTGTATCAATCTGGTGGAGGGATTTAGAGGGACGTGCAGTTGAACTCCAGCTGAAGAGCTGTTCCACATGCAGAGCGCTGCTCCGTGCACATTCATCATCTCTGGGAAGCATTAAGTAACTGTATCTATAATAGTGATCAAGGATGTTTATTGCCTTTCTTCCAAGCATAGTTTAGAATTTTTTTTCCCCCATCCTTCTATCTGGCCATGAAAAGGGTGCGGAATGAAAGCTGTTTGCTTAAACCCAGCTCAGATAAGATGAACGGATATTAGGTTTGCTTTTACCTTGGAGCGCTGTCATGATGGGCGACTCCATAGGCCTGCCAATTATTATTCCTGGCACCTCAGACCGCTCCAAGAACTCAAATAAAATGAGCTTGCAATATAATTTTACTAAAGATTTTGAGTTTTCCTTTTTAATATGAATGCGAATATGGCATTTTCTGCAAATACAAATACTGTGATTCACGTTGAATTGGGCTGCTGTTGAAAAGAACTTCGAAATTGCCACCTGTGGTGCTTAAAATTGGCTGTTTTTCAGGATTTGAGGAGAAGGATACTGGGAAAACAGCCTTCCTGATAAACCTAAATATCAAGAGAGGAAGAGTTTCAGGGTTTAGCTTTGTTTTTGACAGGTTTTTTACTTCTTAAGGTCACTTGATATTGGGATTGTTCACTTCCTGATTTTCCTATATTTAAAGCTTGTTAAAGCCCTTCAGTCCTGAAATTCTTCTTAGAAATTTTCAAAACACAGTAGTTAGTGCCTATCTGTTGGTTTTGTATTTAGTTGGGTTTTGCTTGGGTTTTTTTTTTTTGGTGGGGGGAGGATGTGTCGGAAGAGGGTAAAACCATAAACACACACAACTGATTAAAAAAATTGGAGATCCTCAGTGTCACAATGTCATCCATTTAGGATTTACCAAAAAAAAAGCAGGTGTTAGCAAACAGTGCCAGGCACACCTTCCTGAAAGTAGGTTATTGTCCTTGGAAAAACTCATAGTCCATCCTTCTCATCCAAATTTCTTATGTTCCTAGCGCCCCTTCATTTGCAATCTTCTTCGGATTTCACTGTTCTTCTTCTTATATGTATTTTCCAGATCTGCTGGAATGCTCCTGGAATAATGGATCTGCTAAATCACCTTGGTCCCAAAGGCAGCCCAGTCGTGTTTGTGGCCACTCACCAGGATTTCTGTTTGCAGGGAGGTGCTCAGTGTGAACCCAGAAAAGGAGAAAGGTTCAGCCTGGCGGGAGAAAGGGAGTACACTTGATCCCAGTGAGGAAGAAGATGTAAGGTGAAAGCTAATAACATGATGAAAAATGTGAGTTATGCACTTCTTCTTGCTTGGAAAATTCAGCAGGACGGATGCTATGAGTCACTGGTACAAAGCTACTGAGATCTACAGGAAAAAAAACCTCAGCAGAACATACCCTTTAAAAAAAACAAACAACAAAAGCAACCAAAAAAATCCCACCCCCAAAAACAACCTCTACACAGTCATTCATTTTTTTGTTACTGAAAAGAGTAAAAAACACCGAGGAGAAATGCAAACATGGTGAGAAATAAGGCAACATCCGTAAAAACTATGTAGTCAGAGGCAATATATTAAAACATTAGATTTCTGAACTGACTGAAAATGAAGGAAATGATTTTTATGCCAGCTGAACAGCCAGCTTTCCAGTCAAGATTATTTATAGATTCTGAGTCTTCAGTGTTTTCTCTTTCTTTTTACAAGTTGGGCTTTTTACACTATGAAGTTGTTTTCTTCAGACTAGTTGTCAGGTTTCAGTGAGACGTTTATAGCTGTTTAGTACTCCTGGCTGTACAATCTTTTCCTTTTAAAATATTCTCATTTCTGCCACTTAAGAAATGGAACATCAGGAAAAATTCAAGGGAAAAAAAAAAAGCAGATTATCTTATTTCTAACATCACTTTCTCTAGAGACAGATGTACGGGCTTCCTAAAAGGAATTTTCATGGTCTTCATTTTGCCTGATTATATCAGAAGAATAATTTTCATATAAATACGCTTTTGACTTAGCTCTTCATCCCACAATCTTGACGCATTTCTCTCCAGAATATTCATTGATTTTTGTCCTCTAATCTATGTTATCTTTGCTTTGGAATTTGATTTGATTTATTAGCAGCTTGGGCCATGTCCAGGGTTTTCTGGGGATTCTTTTGCTGTTAACACTGAATCTCACAAGTAGTTGTGCCTCTTCCACGCACCAGAACAAATGTGGGTTTTTTTCCTTAGGTCTCTGTAAGCTCTGTATGTTTTGTTCTTAATAATTATGTTTTTGTTTTCATTATAGGCCCTGAAGACGAATTGGTGGCACAGAAATAGAGTGTGGTCAAGAAGCAAAGAAAGAAGAAAAGACGTGAAACAAGGCTTTCTAGTTTCGTGTGTGGGTAGAAGAAGGAAATCTTCTGCCATCAACATAAAAATTAGGAAAATATTTTGGACTTACACTGCACCTTCTGCAGATCTCACAGGTGTCACAAGTGTTCCTGCACTACACACTCTAGAAATAAGGAGGGTTTTTTTCCACTAGACAGAGTAAAACCCACCTTGAAATACATCTTTAATAAAGGAAATACTGAAGGTAGCATTTGAACTGCAAGTTCAGTAGTGGATAAGATACATTTGGAGATAAAATACCATCTTCAGTTGTTTCAAATGCTGATTTTTCAGATAGGCACGAGGTGGAAAGAAAAATCATCCGTTCCTGCGTATGGCTTGGTTTGCTTTTACCACTCTCACTTGCTAAAGCAATACCTGTGACTGCAATGTCTGCTGACTCTCAGACACAGTCAGTGAACATCCACCGTGACTGTTGGAGAGCCAGTGACTTCTTTGTGATGAATAAATCATGTCATACGGTTTGTGGCCTTCACACATGGAAAACTAAGGCAGGTTCTGTTGGGTGCCGGATCATTATCAACAAAATGCTGCTAAAATGAAGCACCATTCCTGACTGTGTTGTGTTTAAGCCATTCAGAGAGGTAAGGACACTTTCTAGTACCATTAGGCAGCCCGAGACACCAGTAATAGGTTTCTTTTCTGGCCTATTTGTACTCCCAAGAGGCGCTGAAGGGAAGATTTTGGCCAGTCTTCAAAATGTCCTCTGTGCATCCTCTGTGCATCTTCCAGTCAGCTGGTTGTACCAACATGAAAAAAAAAAAAGCTCAACTTTCCCACAGAGCACTTTCAGGTGTCTGTTTTGCAGGTAAAGGCTGTTCCAGCCTTCCAGTTACCTTGGATAGCTGGTGTTGTGATTCGGATGTGGAATGGGTTGCCCGCAGAGGTGGTTGAGTCACCAACCCTGGATGTGTTCAAGGGGAGGCTGGGTGCGGTACCGACTGATATGATCCAGATGTAGAGGATAGGTTAGTCGGATTATAGGCTGGACTAGATGGTCTTCAAGGTCCTTTCCAGCCTTATCTATACTGTGATACTGTGATACTGTGTTGAGTCCTGGCTTGAGCTGGGACATGCTCTGTTCCTCTGGACTAGGACTGTGCTGCCGGTGTTGCGGCTTTGCAGTGCATTTGTCCTTGCGCTAAGTGGGTTTTTTCCTGAGGCGTGTGGGAATCTGGAAAGCTGTAGTTAAATTCAAATATAGTAGTGCCTCTAAGAACATTAGCTTCAGAGGAGTCCATGCAGGAGCCAGTGGCCAGAGCCACTTGGCTGCTTAGGAGCCAGTGGACACCGTGGCAAAAGACCAGCTTCGTACCCAGAGGCAATGCCTTGGAGCCTCTTGTTCACTCTCTGAGGCCACCTGGCCAAGAAATATGTGACTGAAACTGTCTCACAGTCACTGTCTCACACACTTTTTGTTGGTACATGTCGCAGCCTGGGTTCGCAGATGCCGTCTGAGGCCTGGATGGGCAAATATTTTGGGCATTCCGACTGCATCCAAAAGGCTTCATTTGGAAGTTGCTGTCAGTAACTGATCTGGAAAGTCCTTTAAAGAGTGTATTATGGCTCTCTCTCTGCCTTCTTTTACAGCTTCTGTGCTCCGTAAGGAGCTATTGTGTGACACTTAAAATGTACAAAGCCCCATTCCTTCTGCATCTGACTGAAACAAAAGGCAGGCACGGTATAACACTTATTCTGGGGAAATTATTAATACTTGCTCAGATGTGCTTTCCCACTGAAGCAGGGTTTCCAGCATGAGTAACTAGTCCCAATTATCACTGCTCTTTTTTTTTTTTCATGAATATTTCGTGTAGGTAGATGAGGTAATATGAACTGTAATGCTGTCGGTGTGCGACTGGTGCACCTCTCTCACATCTCTGAGCAAGTCAGTTCATTATTTCCTCTTCCCAGGGGTTGTGAGCAAAATTAAAATTTCTGTAAGAACAGATTCCCTGAAGGTCCAGGGTGACCTCTTTTCTCGTTTTGCATGATAGGGCCTTAAATCAAACGCAACAGTTTTCAGTTAATGTATTTCATTTGCTGACAGCATGACGTTGTTGGTATTGAGGCTTAAATTCATATTCTGTCAAATCTCATTAGTTTATTATAATAAGGATCATCTTGATTGTAGCTCCCTGGCTTCAATTAGAGCTAGCATATCTTTTAATAACCGTGCAAAGCTCTGATATCACCTCCTTATTTAGGCACTGCTTTGTGGTTTCTTATGGGACATGGCTCCAATGAGAGGTGTTAACATTCCGGAAGTATTTTACGGGAGATGAAGGTGTTTGAGAGGTTTTTTTCCATTTGCACCATTTAAAGGACATTCATCTGACTGTTGTCTAGGAGTCAACTGATGTTTTTGTGTGTCACAGACATCACAGAATAATTTCTCTAAATGATTTAATGGATTCTCCTGAGCTGGGGAAAGAGAAGAATGTGACAGCCGCCCGTATCTCTGCTTTAAAGGACTGTCTTGGGGCAGTTTGTGCAGGCAACATTTCTGGGGTAATGGTGTGGCAATGACTTGTTGAGCTTCCCTGGCAATTCCGTGTCCCACTGTCATGCACAGCAGCTTGTGGAACTTATTTGTGCTGCTGTTGGAAAGTTATGGATTACGTGATTTTCTACAAAGAAAGGAGCCACTTTGTCTTTTGAGTCTGTTAAATCATGTTCTGCAGGAAGGTTTCTGTCCTGCTGTTTGTTATAATAGAATGCTCCTTTTTTGATAGCAGTATCTTTATTTATTTTTTTACCTGTGTATGTGGCTTTCATAGTATTTTTTGGAAGTGGCAGAATAAATAACTCATTATTTCAGTGTGTGTATACCCACACAGATAATTTTGCTGGTCTTCTATGAAAGGCTTAATCAGTGTAGCTGTACCTACCTATGCCAGATGGAAATCTGGATCTAGTTATTCTCATTTCCTGTTTACTCATTCTTGGAAAAGTTGCCACAAGGGACAAAAACCTTGTCTGGCTTTTGACAAGACCCAGTAAATCATTTATGATACCATCTTTGGATTGCTATCTGGTAGAGTATTTCGAAGTGTAATCTCTGTCAGTGCAAATACATTAAACACATGCACGTGTAAGCTGTGGCTGCCAGGAGCTGAATAATTTGAAATACGTATTTTGAGGTGCAGCATTTGTACATTGGGGTGTATTCTCACTGTGATTTTAAATGCTATGGACTGTTATTTTTTAATTTCTTGAATGACTCAGTGTGAAAAATATTTATCAGGGTATAAAAATATGTTGACTTTGATCCTTTTTTTTTTTTTTTTTCCAGGAAGACTGAAAATCTTTGCAGCTACCGTAAGTGGAAAATCAATATAATAAGAAAATTATGATTTGCCTTTTTATATGGAAATATGTCTTCTGAGCATAGTTGGAAACAGGGTCTGAAAGGGAGCAGTTTCAAAGAATTTGTCTTTTTTTTTTTTTCAAATGAGGATGGTTATTTAAGAAAAACAGTTTAGGTGGGAGAAATAGAAACATCTTATTCGCTGGGCTTGAAATTAACTTTGCCTGCATAAATTCTGAGTTACAATCTATGAAACCATTCATGTGAGGGGAACCGAATGTTTTTGGAATGCTGAAGTTTTATAGTTGTGAGCTGTGCCACATCACTAAAAAACTGGGCCCTGCATAGTAAAAGCCTTTCAGTTCAGCCCAGCTTTCCTCATACTTCTGCAACAAATGCAAATATATTCTTAGTGACATGGGGGTTTATCTGATTTAAAGGGCACGTGGCTACTCTGTAGAGAACCTAGAAGAAGGGAAGCAGAGGCAAACAC
>WEKX01000807.1:298011-329313 GCA_013390025.1 Pitta sordida
GAGGCAAACACATGAAAAATGATAAAAGTAATAAAAATATATATATAAAGTGATGAAGCCTTGCTGGGCAAAAGGCAGAAGAATGAACAGAGAGGGTTCTGTCGATTTTAGGACATCCAAACTGAAATAGAAGCTGAGGATATAACCCAGAAGAACTCCAGGCACAGGGACTCGTCCCCTGATCTATAAAGAGGATCGGGGTGTTTGCAAAAGGTTTCCTATCTTCAGAGCTTTTGCTCCTTTCAAGTTTCACCACTGACCATTTACCACAAGCAGCAGGTAAATAACTGGCTTAGCTGACCAGTTAGGATAAGCTGTAATAACTGCTTTGATTTGAGAANNNTTTGATTTGAGAAAAAAAAACCCAAACAAACCCGCCCTGAAATAAACAAACAAACAAAAAAAGTTGGTCTTGACTCTTATTTTGTATCAAGAAGTGCAGTGAAGAATCAAAGTGATGTTTTCTTGGCATCACAAACAAAAATACCTCAATGCCTTCCTAAAACACCTAAAAAAGGGCAACGTTTTATTTTTGTTTCATTTGTACCTTCAAAAATAATTGCTATATATATGTGTGTGCATGTCTTTTTTAAAATCTGACAGTATTTCTGTCTTCACCGACAAAGTATTCTGAGAAACATATCATAGTCAAAAAGAGAAACTTCTTTAATTCTTTCATGTGTTATATACTAATTTTTAGGTCAATCTAACATTATATTTTATTAAATGTATATTATATTTTTGTCCAAGTCTTTGTCCTTGGTATTATTGGATAATACCAACAGTTATTAAAGAATTTGTTTTTTTCAGTCCTTCCTCTGAACAATTTCTGTGGGTTCCCTTATAACGCTGAAATAATTTGAGAAAAGAATTTTCCTTCTTTCCTGCAGTGAGAAAATCTCATGGTCACAGTAAACTCTTAGAACAATAAGGGCAACATTATCTTATTTTTGGGTATTTTGTGAATAATTCAAATATTACTTTATTTTCTTCATGTTAACAGATTTTTGAGCCATGGAGATTCAAGCATCTGTGCAATCCACTGGATAGATACTCAGTTTGAAAGAAGTAGGATATTGAATTTTATATTTTGCCCACTCCTTTAATATAACAATAGAATAAAATAAAATTCTCCTGCATCCCTTAGGCAGAACACTTGCTGATCTTGGTGGCAGATTTCCAATATTAAGAACTACAAAAAAAGGATCTTAATGAAAAAAAAAATTCTGGGTTACTAAGGAAGTTCTTTATTACTTTCCATTTGAGGGAATCATGAAATTATATTGTTTTAAAAAGGTGTTTATGAGCTTTTGGGTGCAAGAGGATTATTGAATTTTATAGGCAAGATCAGACACTAAACAGTGAAAAAGGTGGAATGAGGCATCTACAGCACCTGGATTTGAATTAAGATTCCTACATTAATTTTTTGACCTACAGCACTGATTTGGAACTCGCTTCTGCCACCTAATCTAGAATAAAATAACACGTATTTGTTTGGTGGGTTTTCTTAAGGTCGTGGGCAAACTGCTGCTGTAAATTTTAAGCATCCTAGGAAATAAAACATTGTAATTTTGTTGCTGTGCTTTCAAGGTAAAAAGAGCAATTGGTACAGGATGGTAAAGACTGGATTGGTGTTCACACTTTTTGTGAAATTTGCCTTTCTTGCTGGATACATAGGTTCACATTCTGAAAAGTGCATTGATGCCAAAAGACCTTATTTCACAAGCAAATGAACCCTGAGGTTTCACAGCATAAGACAAATTTAGTCTGAATAACATTTCCAATATGTGGCCTTAAAATGCGTTTTAAAAAATTCTAGCAAATCCACACTTTAGCTAAAAAAATAGGACATCTAATATCTCTTTGTATCAGAAAACACTTGCCCTGTAAAACTAATCTGGTGTTGACTATGTACTAAGAAATTTATGGTCTATGGGTAAGAAATGAAGAGTAACTTGATTTAAAAGAGGGAAAGGTCAAAAGAGGACTGGATGCTACTTCTGAAAGCCAATACTGACTTCCTAACAGGAGTGTTGTTTTCTCTGTGGATAAACTGCCTGAAGGTGACTCTTCCTAGCGAGTGGTGAGAGACGCTGACTGCCGAGCAGAATTGCTGTTTCCATTTCAGCTCCGTGGCTTTCTTTCAAGGGGCACCATTGGGGTGAAGTCTTAGGGAACGGTGCATTGAGGGTGATCTCTCAGTGGAATGGGCTGCCCAAGGAGGTGGTGGAGTCACCGTCCCTAGAGGTGTTTAAGAAAAGGTTGGATGATGTACTTGGTGGCATGACCTAGATATTAGGGTAGTGTGTTATAGGTAGGATGGTGTGTTGGTAGCAGGATGGCAACAGGTTAGGTAACAGGTTTGGCTAGGTTAGGTAATAGGTGATAGGTTGGACTTGATGATCTCTAAGGTCTTTTCCAACCTTACTGATTCTGTGATTCTGTGATTCTGTGATTGTGAGAAGTCCAAGGGGAAGCAGGAAGCAAACGCGTGTCTGTCGCTGAAAACCGAGGGTCTGAGTCTGAGGTGAGTAAAATTAAGAGATGCTTTGTGATCCAGGCTGCAGTGTGGAGCGAAGTTCGTCGAGCTGTGCCTTCCATGGACTCATCATCAATCGAGCTGACCGCGTTAGACCAGCTAAAAGCTCTCTCCAGCTACTCGGGAGATAGTAATACTTAGGAGGAAAGCCTGTAATTACAATTTTTCCAGCATCTGAATGTGTTCTGAGGCAGTGCAGTGCTGCACATCCGCTGTGGGTGGACACCAACACCGTCCTCTAACAATGACACAAGTGCCCGAAACACTTCTGCTAGAAATTCAAAGCTGCAGTTAAGCTCCTGCTTTGTGTCAAACAGCAAACTTTAGACAGTAATGTTTGAGGCTTTTCCAAGTTTGGGTGCTGGCTTAGCCTGACCCTGAAGGGCAGGCTGGGAAATATTAATGAGCAACATGATTATCAGTCAGAGAGATTTTCCTACCATTTCCTCGACTCTCTTTTTTTATTCCCCTTAGTGGTTACTCCCTCTCAGGTCATATGTTCGCTTCAAATATATGTGGGTCTTTCTGGATCACCAGTTTTAATCTTTTCCAGCCACTTCCCTGGTTCATTTCTCTCTGTGCTGATTTCCCTTGAATACAGTAAGTCTTGTTTCGATACGGTGCAGAAGTTACTCCCCTTTTCCTGTCCTCCCCCCTGCCGTTGCCTCCCCACTGCCACCTTGCTAACATTTTGCGTCCAAATGAAGGAACATAATCGTAATAGTATAATATATATATAATAGTAAAATGGAGTTAAAAAATTGGTATTTAACGTTTGCATACATTGAGGTTTTTCACAGGCATTATCCATGACCTTTTCTTCATGTCCTGGAATTCTGCTTTGCAATTATTTGGATTGTTTTTCACACTGAGTCCACTTTTCCCCCATACTTTCGCAGCTGAGCTCACAACAACCACTGGTTGCTCTGCGTTGTTCATCTCCTTCATGCAGGTAACATCATATTCACAAAATGTCTTTTTTGTCCACCGCAGATCAGTTAAACATTATTTTTGGTTGTAAATTCTGTAGCAGATACGTCAGCAGATTTTAATTTTGACTGACAAATCTGAAGCCGGTTTTGCTATTTTAACAGGAGAGGGTGGAAGGAGAATGAGTGGTAGGAGGGTTAAATTTGGCTTCTCACATGGGTATTTGAGAGAAAACAAATAATAATGAATGAAGACATAGGAGAAAAAAGGATCCCCCCTTCCCAAACAAGGTTATGCAATGCAAATATTGCTCTCAAAAATAAGAAAGAAATGTGGGTTGAAGTCAACAGGTGGAGATGCCACTTATAGCCCAATTGCTGCTGTGTTAGAGCAACTGTTCAGATGGAGTTCTTTTATATCCTGAGGGTTGTGAACCTGCTTTTCCCTGATGAATGCCTGTAATGTGTGTTAGAGAGGGAAGAGGAATGAGAAGAGTCTTCTCAGGTCTCCTGTCAAAGCCCTACTGCTTTGAATAAATAATTAAACTTTCACACCTCTCAGAGAACTGTTCTCACCACAATCTGACACAGTCTGACAAAGCTGAGACATTCACATGCCTGTTCTCAGCAACTGCTGAAGTATTTTATGGAAAAGAAAGGCATTGCTGTGTGGGGACAGTCACAGGGCATTGACAAAACCAGTTGCACCCACACACCCAGCACAGGGTTGGGATGAATCTGCCTCGTTTTCCAGTTTTTATTGGTTATTACTGAGAGGGAAAACTTGCCTGGCTCACACGGTATTTGGGTGAAACATCTGAGTGCTGGTGCTTGTCCCAGTGGATGTTTAACAGTTTGTCTGGCATGGGATGGGTGTGACAAGAAGGGCAGAGCTCCAGTTATGGCACGGTGGTTTTTCTCTCACAGTCGTTGAAGGAAGCTGGATTGTTGTAACCTGAAAGCAACAGTCTCTCGACTGCTGAGTGAAACTAGGGAGTGAAAACCCTGTGAATTGAGGACATATTTTTAATGTCTTTCTTCCTTCATTAATCATGAAGAATCCTATATGACCCCCGCAACTATATCATGTTATAGTCATCAATATTTTTATTGATAACTGGACTTCAAAGTATATGTGATTTACCAGAAGCTAAATACCTTGGTTTCTTTCTTTGCAATGACCTGAAATTTAGTTGCAGCACTTTAAATGTCTCAGTTTTAGTTTCTCTCTGTAGGTAGGTACTGAAGTGACATCAGTTTCGTAATAGGTTAAAGAGATCCTAGGAGAGAATGACTGACCTTGAAATATTAGAGAATCAAAATATAAGCCTACATAACTAGACCAGAAGAGCGTAAGCCTAATGCTCTAGTGAGGGCAAATGGCATATATGAAAATATTAAACAGCTGCTGGCAACGTGACACTGAAATATCAGATAATGCCAGTTCTGTTCTCAGATGAATTCCAAGGCGTTTCTCCTGGAAGCTCTCTTAGCACTGGGAGGAATGATCTGAATTTTTCATATACCTTGATGGGTTATAAATTAGCTGTAATGGCTCGGAGAAAGACCTGTGCCTCACAGGAGAAAGCTCAATGAGAACATCTGCTCAGTTTGCCATGGTGGTCGAAGAAGCAAAGGAGGCAGTGGGTTATACTAGGAGAAATGTATAGAACAGTAGTGAAATTTCAGTATTACTGTCACATGTATAGATGCAGTACCTTCATTTCTTTATTTCATGCTTAATGCTTCAGGAATTCCAGAATATCAGGCAGTATAATTATGTATACTACAGGCAGACAAGGCTGGCACTTAACTATCCTTTTCTGTTTGTTTGTTTTAAGGTGAGAAATGACAGCTAGTTTTATTTTTATTTATACCCTTGTTTTCATTACACAGAAATAGTGCTTAAAGCCTGAACAAGTATTAACTCTCACAGCCCTATCATAAATAAAAGTGAGAAAAAATCTATATATTAAGGTCATCCTGTCTTAAATAAAGATTCAAGTGCAAAGCACATTATTTGAGATGTCAGGGGATTTTTCTTATGAGGAAATTTTGAAACAGAGGAAAAAAAGTCGACATTATTGAATGTGTAGAGGAACTGTGGCCACAGCATAAAAAAACCCCAGAAGACTGAGGAATGGAGAGAGATCAGACTCCAAGGTAAAGGTAAAGCTGTGATCTGATGTTTGACTGATGATATTGTGGTCCATATGAAAAAGAGAGAGTCGTCTCCCTTCCCACTAAATCTCTCTACTATTTCTTGTTTCCTGTTAACTCTGTACATCCTGTTTAGACTCACAGGAAGTAGTTCCACTCCTGCTCTTCTTGCAGTGGTGAATGTACCAATAAAAAAGAGAGGAGATTTAGATTAGTGAGGCTGTTCCACTTTTAAACAGTGATGTCAAACCTAGAGGTAATGAGAAACATTTATATTACCTTTAGGAATGCTTGTGAGGGTTATCCATCCTCAGCCATAGCAAGGGTAAGTCTTGCAATATTTAGGGATAATGCTGCATGATGTTTTCCAGGGTGCCTATTAATGAGTGAATTTTTTGGGACTATTTCTTATTGTATTTTTAAATATGTGTTTTATTGTTAGTGTATTACCTGGAATATTAACAAGCTAGTTGAGGAACTGATTTGAGCAAAGGCTATTCTCTTGCTCAAACCTTCTGCATCACACGTGGAGATATATTTCTACCAACAGTTAATTCCTTGGAAAATGCATAGAATAGAACAATGGAATAATTTATGTTGGAAAAGACCTTTAAGATCATCTCATCCTAACCACGTTATCAAGAATTGGCAAATGAAAGGCACTAAATATTTCAGTCTGGGGCCTGTGTTAACAAAGGAGGAAGAAAAGTGTTACAAAGAACAGGTGTGGCAGAATTGCGTCCCTATAAATTGAGGAAAAAAGCTAAATTTGTAAGTCATTGCTATTCAATATAGAAAGGAAAGGTGTGAACTCTTCCCCTTCTGTATCATTCAGGAGCATCCCATTATGGTGGGGATGTCTGCCTAAATCACGAGTGGTTTTTCATCTGGCCAATGATAAAGGACTCTTTTCTTTTCCTTAAATTTGTGCCTCTTTGCTGTCCCAGCAGGTGCTGCCAAGGACAAGAGATGGAAACTGCACACCCCACGGGAACTGAATCCACCCCAGCTGCTGCAGGTTTGGGCTTGCTTCAAGCAGGAGGAAAGAAAGGCCAGATGCCCAGTGTTGCTTACATTTCTGGGACACTTTGTCTTACACAGATCCCTCTCATTGCACGTGTCTTGGTAGAGTGGGGGACGAGAGCAGCTTCATTTCTGCACTTCCTCCCAATCTGTTGCTTTTCAGCGACCTATGGTTGTGAAGTTAGTCTGCTGTCTTCCTGAAAGTCTTCTTACTGATGTGCAACTGGGGTTCCTCCATGGCCTCAGTTTTCCAAGTGAAAATGGACTGAAGACTTCCCAGTGTTGCATCGTGCCATGACAATGTACTTGATACTCTTTAAGGACCTCATGCAGTGGTGGCAGTGAATCTTTTCTTGCCAGTGCTGTCAGAAACCAAAGACACCTGGGAGCAGAGAGAAGGTCGGGAAGGGACAAGAACATGCCAGTTTACAGAACAAATGGCGAGGGCCGGAGGTAAAATGTTGCTTTGATGTTTCAAAGCGACACTGAGGAAATCAGCATTAAATGACCACCTCAAGATGAGCTTGCCGTGCCCTTCTGTGTTTTAACCGAGCAGTTTTACAGCCTTCACAAGGGAAGGGTGGATTTAGTATCTCTAAACCTTTATTGGATTGTACATGGTAGGCTGTGCAAGGAGGACAATTGTACCGACAGTAAGAAGAAACTACTGTAATCTGAAGATCAGAAGCTCTTTTAGGCAGATAAGGTAGTGCTGACACGTCACAGCAAATGTGGTATCATGCTAACTGTCAGCTGCAGCAAATTCAATTACTTTGAATTTGTCATGCCAGGACAACATTAAATGTACTGCTGGCCTCTCTGTTTGAGTATGTTTACAGCATTGAAAAAATTATATTAAAAAAAGCCGTTCAAGTGGCATAAAGTGAAGTAACTAAGCTCCTACGCATGTGAAGGCTGATTTTCCATGAAAGAGTCTTATTTTCAATTTGTGACAGGGGTGTTGCCAATAAGTAGCGTTTGAGTGTTAGAGTGGAGGAAAATAAATTACACTGGAAAAACTCCTTCAGTACAGTTTCAAAGGCAAACCCTTCCATATTTTAGAATTGGATCAATGAAAGATGCAACATATATAGTATGAACTGTCCCAAACTAGTATTGCCCAGAAAAGTATGTTATTAATGTTACCTCACCTCAGATGAAAGCTAAACCTTGTTCTTGATCCATGAATTAGGAAAGAAAGGGCAAAGACTGCAAATAGTCAATATGTCTGAACTTGTAAATGAAAAAATGTTCAGGAAATCTAAGTAGCAACTGATGAATGATGGTAGTAGTAGTCATAGCAATAGTAACAGCAGTAGTAGCAAAGGGATGTAATTGGTATCTTCTCTTCAAGACTCCCCCACCCATTATTCAATCATAACCTGAATGAAAAGGCCAAAATTCTCTAAATTGTGGAGGCTTCCAGCCTACTGGAGTTACTTGCTCCAGTTGAGTATGGCATTAATTTTGGTTAGAATTGGCTGATTACTCAGCTTCTCTTGCTGTAACTCAGCTGTTGTTTTACAAGATGAGGTCAGTGAAACTGAAATAATTTTGACTCTCTCAGCCAGGCCTGGTATCAGCTGCTCCAGAACTATTTCAGGGGTACCTGAAGCAGTGCTTTTGGTTCCTGCCAGGCAGGTTTGCCCCACAATGGAGAAATTGCAGCTCAGTGACATCAGTGACAAATATTCAAGGGCAATAGCAAAGGAATAACTTCCCAGTCGATGCAAAATACATTAAACTGAAGATAAAAACTGTTCAGAATTTATTCAGGTCTGCATCTTCTCCATTTAATGGTTTTAGTAGATGTGTTTGTACCGTTACTGTATGTCTATGTGTAATAATAAGAGCAACATGCCTCCATCACAGAATCACTGTTTCCTTACTTAAGAAATATTTTAATTATTATTAATCTCTGTTTCAGCCAGACAAACATGCTGAGGTTTCATTTGTTCTAAATTATTGATGCTGTGATTAAGGTCTTAATTGATTTCGTGTGACAGAAGCCACAGAAGGCAGAGGTATTAAATCATAGAACCATAGACTAGTAAGAGGTTGGAAGGGAATTTAAAGATCACTAAAAATCTAGTCCCAACTCCCCCTGCCATGAGCAGAGACACCTAGACAACTAGACCAGGTTGCTGAAGGCCTTAACTAAACCTGCAAGGATTGGGGTGGTCGAGAAAACCTCACCCCAGAGCAATGGGACACGATGGACAGCACATGGACACATGGTCTGGGACATCCCTGTGTTCAGCTGGGATCGTTCCTCCCACCTGTGACCCCTTCCAACTCTTTGTGCACCTCCAGTATACTCACTGGTGGGGTGGTATGAAAGACAGAAAAGTCCTTGACCCTGTCTAAGCATATTCATTGTCATCCAAAAATCCCCATGTTATCAGTACTGTTTTCATCCAAAAACATATGCACAATTCAGTACTCAAGTGCTAAGCCGAACTGTGACAAAAATTAACTGTATGACAGCCCAAACTGAGGCACATCATTATCAGTGGCCTTGAGAAGATCATAGAGTCACAGCCAAGTTTTTTCATGCCACCAAACAGGGTGAGAGGATACAGACTGCATGGGTCCCTTAAAGAAAACCCAAAATCATGACTAGGAAGGTGTTTTCCCCACTTTTCTCCAACTCTGCTACAATAACTGAGATATTTACTACCCTGGACTTGATGTGATTTTTCCCGGGAGACGATACTTGAATTTATTTACAGGTCATATACCAATAATTCCAAATGAAAGCAGAGATGAAAAAAGCCTTCTCTGGGTTCTTCTTCACAGAAAGCTTGGGAAATAAGCTTAAGCCTCATCTCTACTTTGAAATACTTAATTAAAAAAATATCAAAGCAAAGCTGTCTTTTGTAGTTGATAATTCGCTCTTCCAGCAAGAGATCAATGCCCCAAACATGATGGCAAATGACCCTGTGTCATTACAAATGTCATCTTTTTCTTATTAACAGGTCAGTTCCCGTAAGAATAGAGAGAAATCTTCATTTCATGCATATGTTGTACTTTAGCAACAGAGTCTCTCTATGCACTTGCTAAGGCTTTGTTGTGGATTTCCACGAAGTGTTGAAATGCACTTTCTAATCTAAATGATTCTTCATGTTTTTCAAAGCTTTCCACCTTGCATTCAGAATCTCACATTTAAGAGGTTACAGAGGAATGGCTGGCAGTCGGATCAGCCTAGGTTTTGTGAGTTTGTGTGCACCAGGACTGGAAGTTTAAATCTCATATCTCTAGTGAACATATAAAACTTTAATTAATTTGTTGCAGGATCCCATCACCTTTCTGTTTTGCCTTTTACTCTGGTACAGTTTCATTGTGCATGACTTCATCTCTGGGAAATCTGTGAGACTCTGCGTTTTCTCTTTTCTGTTCTTCCTTTCTGCTTTGAAGATGTGTACAGACCTCAGTATCTGAGAAACCAAAGGCAAATTCAGTTTGTTAAAATGCCAGCAAAGCTGATTAAAATGCCTGTAGGTTGCAGAAAGCACCATAAATGGGGCAATCTCCTGGATGCCCTACCGCTGAAAAAATCTTGGATGGGCTGTTTGTGCGTCAGACCAAAGCCTTGCAAAGAGATCCTCATTTGGCAAATCATCCAGAGCTGGTACCAGCTCTTGAGCAGGAGCGCGGATGTCGTATTTCACCTTGACCGAAACACCTGTCAGGCTGCACTCTGCTGGCCTCTCAGGCACCTGCAAATCATGACCCTGCTACGAGCACGCTGGGACATTTTAATGTACTTTTTATAGCTGTAAAAATAGATAATGACTTCAGTACATAACAGATAAGGGTTGAGTTTGATGTGGTGTGTTTGGTTGGGTTTTTTTTTTAATCCAGCTGACAGATTGCCGTCTTCCCCTTTCCCCTTTGGCTCTGTGATTCTGCGTTTGAAGCATAGTGCTTTCAAAAGAGGTACCCTTATCAAAAAAAGTGAGTAGACATCTAGCTGATCACAGCACAAAGGGTCATTGTCTGTGACGAGGAGACTGTGATTCATCTCACGTCACTGTGTTTAAAAATTTAATTTGACAGTCGTGGTGCATAACAAGCAAACCAAAAGGAACCATCCGAGGCTCACATCAAGACAATCTTTTACTTTAAGGACAGGGAGGCCCAGTGGATCCATAAGAGGGTTTGGATTTGGGAGACTAATTTTGAAATTCTCACGCTGAAATAGGCCGAACACCTCAGCTTGGGCTCTTCAAGTAGGTCGGGCTTTTCTAAGGGCACAACACAACTGAATGCATCAGGAGTTATGCTTCTGCTTATCTCTAAGAATTTGGGTCCTATGGTCCCAAAATCACAAATTCTTTGCCCATTGTTTCCGTTTAAATGATCACTAGGACAGGGAGTGAGTTCATGTCCCGAGAAATGCCTCACCATGGCAGTGTTGGAATAGGCCATGTTTTAGGGTACCTTCAACTTAAACCTTTCTGCGATTCTGTGTTTCTATAAACCTTTCTCCCTAATCCTGCCTGCATTATTCCAGCAGCCCTGTGTTTGAGAGAAAGATTAGCTTCGATCTGTTGAGCCACATGCGGTGCCAAAAATTTATTGATAAGGGCTGAAGTGAACCAAAGTAAACAGAATAGAAAAGGATTTTTGCACAAAAGGTATTGTCTATATGAAATTTCAGCTACAGAGTTTCAGACTGGAAAGGTTTTTATAACTGACTTGCAAAACTGATGTTACATATAAGTAATAAAATTACAGAAATAATGCCTGCAAAAGTGCAAATGGAAGATGATTATTGTTATGAAGCTCAATGAGAAATTTTATTTATCAGACACATTATCTCTCCTTTAAAGTATTTTTCATTACTTTCTTGTTATTTTAATGTGAAACAATTTAAAAGTAAAACTAAAGTCAGAGATTTGTCTTGAACAGAAAATGGGCTGCTTGTGTTTCTGTTCTTACTGGTAGTAAATAGAAGGAGTAAAGACTGTCCTGCTCAAATATTCTTGGTGGCCACAGGACGAGTTATCTTACATGTGATTTTTGTAGGCATGTCCTCTTTTCCTCCTGGAAATTTTGTTCATGAAGCTGTAAATTGTCCACAAGTGCTCCAGGACTGTGAGTCCTGACAAACCAGTTGGGTGGTGAGTGTGAAAACTGATAATCTTCGAGGTCTCCAAAGGTCCAAACAGGACTCTGTGTGTGTGTGTGTGTGTGTGTCCCATGGCATGTCCATCTTTAGCGAACAGAACTTCTGTCAATACGAAATCACGCCACTCACAGGATCCTGCGAGGCACCGACGTATTCATTCGCAATGAAATTGCACTAATGACAATAATTCAGATATATCAGAGTTGAGGACGAACTATTTGTAGAGTTTGGCCTCCCTCTCCGCAAAGGCAGGGTTAAATCCATTGTACAACCACTCCAGCTTTATTTGTCAGCCCACAGGATTTCCATTATACCCAAGGGAGTGCTCCATGGAGCGGTGCATTCCTCTTCCAGGAGTTTATCCAGGCACTTGGCTTGGATCTCCCCTTCCTTAGTTCTCATCTCATTACTTTTGGCTATTTTCCTCTGTGCTACCTGAGATATCTCTTTTCTCTTCTTAGTTTTCATATCCTTCAGCTATTTGTTAATGGTTATCTCGATGCCTTTTAAGCATTCCGCAGCCAGACCGTGTTTATTTAGATCTTTTCATCTTCCTTCATAAGTCAGTGCCTCCAGCCCACTTTAATCATATCAGTGGCTTTGCACTGACCTCTCTCAAATTTACAACTCTTCAACTCCACTCAATAATGAGAGTCTCAGGGCTAAACACAATATTCTGAGAACAGCCACACACTGCAGAGAAACAATTTTACCCGTGATTTCAAGTGTGATGTATTTGCAACTGCAAGCTATATTTTCCCCCTGAAGTCTTGCATTGAAAGGTCTGTTTGCTGTCAAGATTACCTAATTTTCTATAAATGTCCACCTTCTTTTCCCTTTTTTTTTTTTCCTTTTCCCCTTGAGATCCATACCAACTATGAATGAGAAAAAGGTTTCAGAGGAATGTGAAGATGAAGGGCACATGGAGCTGCCACCCAAATGATGGGGAAATATGTGGAGGGTTTTTTGTGGGTTTGTCCAGGGGGGTCAGAAAAATGGGCGTAGTTGGTGTCTTCTTTAAGCATCAGGCTTAAAGAATACAGACTACAGAGGGGAGCTGAGCAAGTAAAATGGCTCTATTCCTGGGAGTTCCTGGTTTACAGAAATTTCACCAAAATTGGGTGTCTGGATGGAAATCCCTCTCTGTGCCAGTGGAGATGGAAGAATTTAGTGAACTGTATTAGTCACTCTACAAACTGAAAATCAGCAAACTGAAAATCAGCAAACTGAAAATCAGCAGCTTCTGCTTAACGTGGCAAAGGAGAAAAAAAGCCAGCAGAGGGTAGCAAACAATAAAACGATCAAGATGAGAGCAACAGGAGGTTCGTTTTCAGATTGCTTTTGTTAGGGGCATATGCTGAACATGGACTCAAAGGAGTTTTGTTAAATAGGAAATTTTTTTGCTGCAGTTGAGGACATCAGGGCTGCGTGTTTGTTAATTAGAAAGACATCCACACTAGCAGAGGGGTGAATGAAAATTGAGAAGATGTCTTTTTTGTTACTTCATGAGTGCTTTGTTGTTCTTGTGAGCTCAACTTTTCTGGTGTTTCTGTCTTTCCTCATAGTGCTGATTTGTTGTCTGGATTCTCCCAAGTTATTGGATAAACTATGTGAGATTTCTGAAAGGAAAAATCCCGACTATGGCAAAAATGGGTAAGTGGAGAACAAATCATGCTCTGCAAAATTCAGGCAGGATTACTGGGAAGAAATACAGTATAAGGTTCAAGTTAAAATCCACAGTCATTGCTAACGTGGCTTAGCATTATGCCTGTTGGTTTTAACCCATTTTTCCTACAGCTTAACTACTGCAATGATCCCACTGTGTAATTTGTTGTGAGAAGCACATGCTTCTCTTGAAAATGTACATTATAGAACATAGAAATTACATGTGTTCTCATGATGTGATATAATGTAGAACTCCCTTGTTTGGTGAATTGGGGGATATTTGGTACTTCTTCCAGATTTACCCAGTATTTATCTTGGGTTTGCCTTCATTTTGGCTCACCCTCCAGTCGAAACCATGTGATGATATAAATGGCAGAAACACAGGAATCACCCCAGGTTTATTTAGTGTAAAAAAGGATGTGACTGAAGGGAAAAGGGGACTGGATGTTTACTAGGTTAGTACTAGCAACACAGACTACTCTTTGATCTAGTTCTCATCTCTATTTCTAACAGCATGCAGCAAATGGGTGTGACAAAAAAAGCCTTTGGAAACGCCACATAAACTCCAACATTATAAATAGAAATAGTAACTCATATTTTTTTGGTTCTCACCTCTGTTTGACTAATGATTCATATGAATAATCAGTATTCAGCCTAGTGGTTTTTCTATGGCTCAGTTCTTAGACTAAAAGAGTGTATCCTTTCTCTGTTTAAATATACGTATATTTATCCATGATGATTTAGACATGGCCAGAACTCTAATGTGGAAAATACTATCATAAAACATTAAACTCTTCTTTGAACGGGCTTGGCTTCTTGGAGGAAGTCTTCATTTTGTACATGATTACACTGCAATTAATAAGGCTTCAGATTTTAACCAGGATATAAATGGATGTCTGATTACTTACATATTCAGAGCAGTTATTTCTAATTTAAAATACAGAACCTAATCATGCCACTTCCTTCATTTTGGGAACCTTTGCTGTTACGTTTTACCATTCGTAATTTTCTTTTTTACTTTTTGCAGATACACAGAGATAAAGAGGTGGTGAATTTTTTATTTTTTTTTTAATGTTTCCTTAATGCATTTTGATAGGCAGGGAAGAATAATTGTTAGCCACATCAATGTATATAATGGCAGAGTGATATTTCCAACGTCTGCTAAGTGGAAGAAAGAAAAGTGCTGAAAATAATAAATCAATAAAACTTATGGGTATTGATCCAGAATCCAGAACCCAGAATTTTGACAGACTAAAAAATGAAAGTGTCTTTGGAAGATTCAAGGAGTAACAATTCAGGTAGACAGCTTAAGATGGTTCATCACTTAATTACAAGCTTTGATAAGAAATCCACTTTAGTGTAGCTGTGAGCGTCCCCACCTCTCATGTGGGACCCAGGGCTTGATTCCTTCCAGGGAGGCAGTGGTGCCATTTAAGAGTTGGGCTCGCTGATACTTGTGGGTCCCTTCCAACTCAGAATATTCTGTGATTCTGTGATCTCCTCTGACCTTCACCTGCTGCTCCTGGGAGATCCAGCCTTGGCATCACTTTAAGGCGGTGGCCCCCCTTGTAAAGGTCTTCAGTCTTCAGAACTTTTATTTTAGTGCCTACTGGAAGTCCTTTAAAGGTAGCTAAGCATCATGTAGCTGTCGTAGACACTTTCATGTGCTTCTTATTCATCCTCCCAGAAATCCAAATAATTATCAATAATACTCCTCCAGAAATTACTAAAATCAATGGAAAATCCTGAGGGCTCTTAATAAAACCTTAACTGTGTGAGTATTTTTCACATATCCTCATGAGGTGCTTTTTTTCCTCCTGTGTCCTCTTCATCCCCAGAACAGGCAAGTGTCATCTCTGCTTGTAGGTGTCAAACAATGTCCTCGATGGCCACAAAGCCACTGTTTCACCCTGCCAGCTGTAAAGAGCATACAAGCATCAGCTCAGCACTGAAGAGTCAAACAGACTTAGCAGCACCCCAGGTTTTTGCTGCCTTTTCATCTCAGCTCAACCAGGAAAGAAGCGGCAGGGAAGCCCATGGGATCTGATCCACCACCAGCAGAGCAGAATTACCCCCCCCAGGACAAACACTCACAGCTTTGCTTTCAGAGAGCCCCAGGATGAAATGTGTAAGAAGTAAGGATGGCTACAGTCATTTTAGGCTAACTCACACTAGCTTCTCACACACAGGGATCCTGAAAAAAATGAGTGGGAAATCCACATGGGAGCGGGGATACACTTGTTATGACAGAGATGGGTCTGACTAAAAGTGCTTATGAGACACTAATCAAAGAGAATTGAGATCTACAATCTTTCTGGGTACAAACCTTCCCCTGAATCCAACGGGACTTCTCTGTGCAAGAGAACAGCAAGACACGGCCATGATCCTTACAATCCTCTCTCTAAACTGAAGCTGTCATAGTCAGGTACTAAATAGGATTGCTAAGAAGTGAATCTGAGTCTTCTGCCAGCCTATTACAAGTCAGTGTCTGCCTGTGTCAGAAAGCACAGGCTGAACTGACGGAATTACTTTGTACTCAGATAATAATAAACTGATGTCATTCTGTGGCACTCCACTGAATTTATAGGAGCTCTGTGAGCAACTAAATAAAATTCAACCTGCTATTTTTAGGGAAGATACAAATTGAGGCTCAGAACAAGTCTATGTTATTTATGCTCAAGAGTAACTCTTTCCATGACCGAAGCACCTTATTTCCTAGTTTAAAAAATCTTTCACCATCTGCTGCAGCTCCACAGAAGTTACCGACTTGATACTGACACTAAAAGAATTCTTTATACATTTACTTGTTCCTTTGCAACATTGAAGAGTTGTATTTCATATTTTGCCTACGCCATTCAGTGCACCTGTTTTACCTTCTTTCTGCTTCTACACTTTTTTTTCTGACTTACTTCTTCTAGGTGTCACTTTATATATTCATAGATGTATGCGAAGTGTGAATTTTCACTGTCATTGTGTTCTTCTTCCTTTCAAGAACTGGAACCTGTGGTCTTAGTTTAGCAGCTTATTAATCAAAACCGTAATTAGCTTAGCAGCATACACAATATGAGAAATTATTTGTTAAGAGGTGTGTAATCCCTGGAATACTTGTAGTATTATCCATTTTACCTCATCATTGTAACTAGAGACATGCAATGGTGTAATAATCCGTGGTTGTTTGCAAGAGGAGTGCAAATCAGAGCAGCCACACTGCAGTAAGTATTTTCAGCTGTCAGGAACAAACAGTAAAATTTCCAACCTCCGCAGTGTTTGAGAGCTGAAATCATTGATAATGAGCTTCATGCTCAGGTAAAACTATCACAGCTGTCGTGCTTTTGGTTTCTCCATCAGTAACACGAGTTCCACTGCCATGTCTTTGAAGCTCTGAGCTGATTGCCCAGGCTCGCAGGGCGGGAAGGAACTCTCTGCTCCAGGGAGAGGGGATTTAGGGTGTCCAGGGAGCACTTCCCTTGCACTGAGGGCAGGACAACTCCCATCCAGAGGCAGGGAATGGAGGGAGGGGTGGGGTGGGGCCAAGGGATGTACCAGCAGTTTAAATCCACCTTGCCCAGCCCCAGGCCAAGGTGGGAAGAGCAGTCTCCTGTAGATCAGTGTTGGCTGTGGCTGGGAAGCCAGGCACTGGTTTTTCCACCAGGTTTTTCTCTGCCTGGAACTCCGAGGAGAAATACTGCAGCCTCGATTTAGAGCTGCCCTGGAGCTTTGAATCCTAATTTGTCATTGCAGCATAATAAATCTGTACAATAACATATCGTATCTGGACCAAATTAGGCAATTACTGGTGCTGATATACTTTTAAGCCTAGAGAAAATAAAATTGAGGTGCTAGAGGGAATGCTGGCACGAGACATCAGGGAGGCAAAGAACAGTTATAGGCTGAGTTCAAGTGACATTTCATCTGCTATTATGAACAGAAGTGCAAATGCATTGAGAATTCTTGGATGTGCTCCTTCTTTACCTCCTCATCTCCAGTAACCACGTTTTCCTGTACATGTGTACCCTCTCACAAATACTGTTTTTAGAGAAAATTTTCACGGAGTCCAAACACGAAACTTGAGTCATCCTTCAGTTTGGGCTGAATTTGAACTTTTTACCTAGTAGTCAAAAAAACCCCCTGCCTGAATATACTGTCGCCTTGTTTCAGCCCATCAGGTTCCACAAAGGGACCATTTTTGCTGCACAAGTATGAGCACACTGCGGTGGGATTAATCATAAACCTGGGCCTGTGAGTGTCTCTGCGTGTGAATGATGCTTTCTGTGAGTAGGGCTGTGACCAACAACAAAGTAAGGCCTAAGCCTCAGAAAGCAGCCTCTGTGCTCTCCTTTAAATGCACTAATTCATCTATGGGCAAAGGGGACCAGAACATACCAAGCAGGTTCCCTGAGGACCGAGCGCCGTTTGTGTCTTGACAAACGCACAAGGAGAGGGCTTATATCGGATGGAACTGTGCTCTCTGTTTGGAAAATTATGACACCTTCCAAATATTTCCTGCTTTTCATGTTGATTTTTTAAAAAGTATTCTATCTCAGAAAGGCATGTGGCTCTAGGTATTAACGTGTAATTTCACACAGGAAGAATGAGGGAAAACGTCCGGCAAAATCCCATCCTTTCACGTGTCTTCAAGTCTGAGTGTGAGACAACAGAGTAAGAGTAAAGGCAAAAAAGTATCCTGTCATGACAGTACTCCTGAGTTTCCAGTCTGTGGGGAAAGCAAGAGGTTGCTGGCTGTGTTGTGCCATGGACTGAAATCCTGCATGGCAGTCCTTTAACAACCCACTCAGCCATCGAGGGACCTGAATGTTAACCTTGGAAAAATGGTGATGGGCTTGATTAGGGTCAAAGTACTGTGCTGCACAGAGTGAAAAATGATAATTAAAAAAAAAAAAGGTTAAAAAAATGTTCTGGCTAAATGCAGAAAAGAAGTGTGACGCCAGAGTCGATGGAACAGGACTCATTTTTTCTTTCCTCGAAAAAATCAGCGAGGTGCTCAAACAGCTTTTTGAGTGATGGGATTTAGGGAAGATAAGAAGTCAGCACTACCCTGTGATGTCTTTTAACGCATTACTTCTGAAAAGCCCCCTAATGTGTCACCGCTTGTTCCTCTTCTTGCATGGAACAATTAATCTTGCAGGTTTAAACTTATAGCTCACCAGACCAAGCTACATCAAAAAGAATTTTCATGTCACCTCCTACTTTTCATGCCTTTCCTTGGCCATTCTTTGCCCTTGTTGTACCCTGATTGTGTCAGGAGAAAGCATCCTCTGCTGCCAGAGCAGACCGTGTGTGTAACCTGCTCAGGGAGGGTGAACATGAGGCTTCTTCCATGGTCCACCCTGCAGGCTGGAAGGAATTTAAGGCAGAAAACAGCCTCTGGCATTTAATTTCCAGCCAAAATCTTGCTCCAGACAGCAAAGAGATTTGTGGTTTATGTTACTTTCTTTGGTGAGGAAAGTGTCAACTTCCATCCCCTGTTGTAACCGTGGATTTTGTTCCTAGCACTTTAGTTTTCATTAGGGTTCAAAAGGTAATGAGCTTGGTTTCCAGGAGCTCAGCAATACTATTTCAGACATTAAGAATTAATTTGATATTTGATTATAGCTGATTGGAATAAATTCACTTAAAACTGCATATAGAGGTCATATACTTTTCCAAATAGTGTGTGGTGTGATGTTTTTTTTAGTAGCTAATGGGCATTTATCATTATGATTGAATGATTGAGTCTTCTGCATCAAGATGAGAATAATGGCCTAGAATAACACTCATTCTTGTTGGCCCTTAAATAGCTAGGCTTTTATTTTAGCTTAAGTCAAAAGGAAATAAATTGGTAAAAATGACAATTCTAGAATAACTTTTTGAGTTAGATTTTGGTCTTTTTTATAATTTTTTTCTTTTTTTTCTTTTTTTAGTAACGTGATCTCAATTTATCTCCATGGCTTGGCTTTTCTCTTTTTTGTTTTAAGAAAAAAAAACCCAACCTGTGTGACCTTCATTGTCGAAGACTGCATGTAGAGCTCTTAAACAGCAGTGAATTTGTTCTCACACCATATGCCAAGGTTGACCAAACCCACCTCAGTGCCAGGGCTCTCCTTAAAGAACATGCAGCGAAACTCAGTTGGTGCAGAACACCAACCTGCTTTTAATGAGTGTTTATTCAGATTTTTTTATATGATAAACTGTGCTCCTCGGGAACTCAGCTATACGTACCTAGCGAAAGAAATTCTCCCAACACCAAATAAATTCATGCCTCAGCCATCGTAGTTATAAAAGGCCTCTTCATAGCAGTCAGAAAACTCACACAGTCCCCACTGAAGGCCAGAAAAGTAAATTCACTCCAGCCTTGCACCTACCCCACCCCAGTGAGTGGCAGGAACAGAGGAAATGGAGGAAACTGGCATCTTACCTAAAGCATTAAAACATCAGAGCTCTGCAGCTGTAGCAGGAGGCAGTCTGCAGATGCTTTTGATTTGCTTTGAACCATCCCCGCTGATAAGAATTAGAGCTGTGGAGCATGAGAGAGAAGGGGCCTGTCCCTTAATCTGCCACCTCCGTGTGGGTTTAGGTGTTAAAATCCACGACCACAAGGTGTAGGTACCGGGGGCTTGTCCTGAAGCAGTGGAGCCATGGTTAAGAACACTGTTTTCTGTGAGGACATTTTGCTCCACCTTTGGTTTTTCGTAAATTTACAGTGTGTAATTTCAAGTCTATAAAGGGCTGAAAAGGAGTTCAAGGAGACATACAGCCTATTCCCATGCTCTGAGATTAGCTGTAGTTATTTAAGCCTCCCAAGACAGGTATTTCCCTGCCACAGTGTAGTGGCTCCTGCTCTGAGATGCGTCTGCCTCTCCTTTAATGCAAGATACAACACCCAGCATCCCCTCTGAGAGCTTGCTAATGATTGTAGAGCAGGGTAATTGTATTTTATATCTTGTGTAAAACAATCCAGCGTCAATATGAACCATAATTTTGAATTTGTGGTCTGCCTGTAACCCCTGGGACCTTTTCCGCCAGTTTGGCTCATGGTGGGTTGCTAAAATTCAGGGCCCTCTGACAGGCTGAATTCCTTTCTGGATTTTGAAAGACTTCTTCGTGGATATAATTTTGAATTCTGACTCTGTCATTAAAAGCATTTCTGTGTAACATGGTCTGGGTTTGGACATATTTTAAAAAGAAGTAAAGAAATAAACAGGGGCAGAGGGGAAAATTCCCCACCATAATCAGACCGATGAAGAAATCACATTCAAGGGGAATGTTTTGAGCAGATCAGCTGGATGTGACTAGATTATTCCTTAGTGAATGAAAAAGTAGAAACCAGGGCCAGAACCATGTGCACCTGTGAGAGGAGAGATGAGACTCCCACATGGGCATAGCAGGGAAAAAAAAAAGTGCTAAAACACAAGTAAAGAGGCCATTGTGATATTCCCAAGGAAAAGGAACCCTTTGTCAAGGGTTTCGAGCCAAACTTTTGAAGCTACTAAAAATCAAGGGAATGATACACCCTTTATACATAAATACTCTTGGATTGCCATTACTTAGTTCTGCCTTTCTCTGTAAGGGGCAGAACTTTAAAATCCCAGCTGTTTGGTTCAAAGAGGCGTTGCAGAAAACTAATTTCTTTTGTGACCGAGGAAAAGGTCACAGCAGTGGTTGGCAGTGAGTGGAAATTCACTGGAGGCTACTGCAGAAAGGTCCTTTGGTGTAAGTGTGGCAGACGACCAGTTAAATCAAAGTTCATCAGCCAAAGGTATGAAGGAAGTCGCATCATAAAGCTCTCTGATCTTCACGTACTACATGGTTACAGTTGGAGTAGGAGTCTGGCAGTCTGGCTGGGACCTGATGTATTTTTTAACATCCCTTCCTTCACCATCTCCCTGGAGACACTTGTTTCCCAGCTGGTTGTGGGACAGAATTTCTTTTCCCGGTCCTCAAAGTGCAGCAAGTTGATGAGTTGCATCTTTGCTGTCTCTCACTGGGTGACACCCCACTGGATTTTCATGGACTTCTGTTGTTGCACATGATTTTAGTCTTACTTTTAGCCTGAAAATATTGTCAGGGGTTTAGTTTTCCTTGTGTCATGGTTCATTTCTGCTGCCACTGGTGCTGTGATAGTTATTCACAGAATATTATAAGGTTAATGTTACTCAGCTGCTGTTATCTGGCATGAAGAAGAAAAAAGGAATTGCTGCAAAATAAGATATGTAATTTGACATAAAAATGATCATAAAATTAGCCTCACCACTTTGGAAACAATTAAGAGAGGCAGTGGCTTTTTGAGAACCTGTGTTACAAAAAAACTGGTCCAAACTTTAATTTATCACTTTTTTGAAATGGACCTTCAAACAGATTTGATACTTAAGAAACACATAAAAGCTAGTTCTTTGTGTTACTGTAGAAAATTACTATCTTAAAATTGCTTTCCTTTGTAAAGGGAGACCTAATAAAACCCAAAGCAAAACCAACTCTTGACACTTCAGCTCTCTATAAACTGAAAAAGCAGGACATTGAATTTAAAGGATGAGTCACACACTGCACTAGCTTAAGTTTGTAATGGGGAAATCTGAAGGAAGCGTTAATTGAAACACAAAAAGGCACCATCTAAAGTGAGATAGTGCTGTATTGCCACCTGCTGCTAATAGCAATGTATTTTAATCATTAATATTTGATTGCATATGGTGCTGGGATGGTGGAAAATGTCAAATTTCCTCGCAGCAACAGTAAAACACAGAGCCTGAGCCGCAGGGTAACAGGCACGTCTTTTTGAGGGGCTCAGGTTTTGAGGCTGATCCACTCCTGCATGAAGGTCTTTGGGGTCTCACCACAATAAGCCTGTGTGATGATAACACAGTCGCGTGGGAGCAATAACATCTCCATGAGTTTAGGAGTTTGTCTTTGAACCTTATCCCGGCAGCTTTTGTTGCCTCTCCATTCTCAAGGCCTTTCTCATCACTGGCGGATTATCCTTAAATTTTTGTGGCTTCCATGGAAGGCTCAGCTGTAGGAAGTGTCTGAGTTTTCTGTAAAAAAGGCTTCGACAACAAACAGGAGGATGGTGCTGATAGTGAAACAGCAGAGACCATTACTTGTCTTACCTTTTTTTCTCCCGGACTCCACAACCTCACAGGTCTTGTGAGGGTGAGTGATGAGCTCCTGCAAACTGCCCCAGGGCTCTCCCATGCTCCCATGTCCCAACCCAAACCTTCCTCCTGCTTTTATTGAAAGTAGTTACTGGTGCTGCTCCACTCAGTCTCCTGCTGTTTCTCCACAGTGAAATGAAATGACAGAAGTATTTATTCTCTCTTTAATAAGAGTTCAGCTTCTTCGTTTGCGGCAGTAATGTGAGAATTAACGTAAACAATTTATGGTTGTTTTTTTTCTCCCTTCCCCCCCCCCCAGGTCTTTAATTTCTGCGCCTCTCCGACTTTTTGTTCCATCATGGGGTGAGCTAGACCACGGAATTATCAGTCAAGCAAAATTTATTTTGGGATAAATAAGAAAAAGGGTCATTTTTCAGATCAGGAAATTTCCATATGGCAGACTCACTCAGTTGTAGAGTGAGCCTACACAGGTAGAGCAGAGGATGCTATGCAAAAGGTGCAAAGAGGAAGAAAGATTAATGTAGAATTACTGCCATGGCCTTATTGCAGTTCAGTTAGGTCCTTTCCTTCTGCCTTCCTGCATGAGAACTTTTCAGTTAACATTTCCACCACATACCTTAATTGCTGTGTTCTTGACTTCACTCTGTTTTCTCCTCCTTTTTACCTTCCTCAAAATTCGAAATTATGATTTTACAAACGTGCAGTTTAGATATTCAATGTGTAGCCCCTTTTTAGGCTGTAGAAGTTAAAAACCTGCGATCTTTCCCTGGAGTCTGTGAAACTTGCAAGCACAAAAAAAAATCACCCATCTGAGTGCAAAATTGTGAAATGACTCCTTGTGCTTCGTGAGATTTAGGACCCTCAAATTATAGGTGTTGAGCTAGGCGATAGCCCAGGTAATTATTAGTATTTAAGTAACTGATTAAACAAAGACGGTTTTAGCCTCTTATCACTTAAGGCTTCCTTTAAAGTGCAGAATTGTTCCCTTGTGCCCATCCTGGTTTCTTTCCAAAACTGGGCGCAGTCACGCTCTTCTGTGGCTGACTTTAAATGACTCTGCAGTTTTCATTTTGGAGAGATGGAGGAGTATGACACGAGTTCTGAGTCTCCAGGGTTTTTTCCCACTCCCATGATGTAACTCACTTCAGCACAACTTCAACCCGCATAGAGGTGCGAAGATGTCTTAATTTTGTAGAGAAAATTATACTGTAAGGTTCTCTTCTCTTTCCATGTCTTCTTAAAGGAAAATAACCTAAACTTCACAAGCGCAACAGAATTATTGCTTTTTTTGTTGATTCCTCTCTCATTTGGGTCTCTTTGTCTTTATCTAGTCCTATAGCCCTGACTTTGAAAAATTGTACAATGATCCAGGAGATCTATTTCTCTTTTCTTCCTGGCACATCTATGCCTCTGCTTTAGGAAGGCATTAACAATGCATTAAAAAGGAGTCATTACTCATAAGTGGGAGAAATGTTTGTTACAAGTGGAATGTCTCAGTTTTAAATCGCTGTTTTGTATTTATTGTTTTTCAGGTCCCTTCTTAATCGTCTGCCATTAGCAAAGCAACCTACAGAATAGTTTTAGCATTTGCAAAAACTGCTTTGCATCTAAAACCAGGAAAAAAAAAATATTCTGTGGAATTCCTAGGTACTGATAAGACTGGGTTTCAATCGTGAGGAACAGATTGCTGAATATATTAAGAAATGAAAGGGGACTTGCAGCTGACCAGGTTTGCTAATAGACACTTCTGCAGCCTGTGGGAATATCTGCAGGTCCAAACAGGCATAAACATTAACAGAAAATAACCCCCACGTTCTTGAAAGACAAAGAAGGTTAATGACTTAGCCTTCCATTTTCTGGCTACAAAGTGAAGTAATTAAAAGGTATGTAAGTGAATATTACGAGCTGGCGTTCATTTCAAAGATGCAGAGATGATGTCAGATGCTGAACGGCACATTAGTATAGATGTGACCTGCTATTCTAATCAATTAGCTTTTCTCCAAAAAACATGGGGGGAAACGTATTGATTTAATCTTGTGATTTTGTTTCTGTATGCAGACTAAATTGCTTTTGGCAGCTTGAACATGAGAGTAATTTACTCTGCTAATACTATGTTTTTTGTGGCCTCAGATGGATTTGAATGCTGCAATTTCCTCTTATTAGGCTTATGCTTCCTAAAAAAATAAAATATATATATTAATGCTGTTACAGGTTACATTTTTGGCCTCTGCAGAATCACCTTGTAGCTTTTCCGTTTTAGAAAGTGATTAAGTTTTAGAAAGAATATTTATTCCGCCTCTCCACTCTATACACTGTAATTTGTGAAGTTTATATCATAAATCTAGACAGTAATCAGCATAACAGCTTGACATTTTACATATCTCCTTCCTGAATTATCACACAGCTTTTGTCTCACGATTTGCTCCTGAATGCAGGCTGGGCTATTAAGATTCCTTGCATGGAAAGTGTTTCCCGAAGCCTCCATTAACTTTCTTTTTAATTTTCGTGTGTATGTTTCCATGTCTTTTTATCAGAGTCATGCTGAAATCAACGTCTGTATTCGGACATCCTCTACTGCACTCCTTTTTTTTTGTTTCACCGCTCTTCCAGTCACAACTTTGTGCTGCTTCGACCTACAATTTTATTTGCAGGGATCGCAACAGTCTCTTTCTCCATCTGCCCGTTTTATCCACATTCGCCTATCACAGCCAGTGCATTAAAAAAATATGAAAGTTACTGATATGAGAGTACTTTTTAAGTTCTCCAACGACTTCAGCAGATCTAAATCTGCTTCTTTTCAGAAATGTTCTCTCTCTCATTGACACGCCGCGTTTCACAGTTCTCAGCCAGCGACCCAAATGAAGTGTCTATGACAATTTATCATCCACGGATGGACAAGAACTCAGCGTGCGAGGTGAGAACGCTGCTTTTGAAACACTGACAGAGGCTCAGGTTGAGGCAGAGTGCATAATTTGACCAAGGTGGGGTGTCCCGTGGGCTGCACACCCTGCATGGAAATCCCCCCCCACAACATTAGAAGGGAATGTGAATTCTCCCTCTGCACGTCTAGTTTGCAAGTTTGTGTAAAATGATAGGTTTTAATGCACATTATGAGTGGCACCACTGCCCGTTTGAGTCTACCCATTCTGTGCACATCCATATGTTTTCATTTAGGCAATTTTATTTGCTAAGCCTGAGCAATAATGGACAATAAGTATTGTCAGAATGGTCCAGTGGCTGAAGTCCCTCAGTGAGCTGTGGTTAAAGACCTGTCATGGTTGTAGGAATCAGTACAGATCCCCGTCATCTTTGAAATGACAGCTCTGTGCTGCTAAAGAATGGTGGTAGCTTGGAGAAAATGATGTGAGCTTTTTATTCCAGGTGCCTTTTTGAATATCTCAGAGCCTCACGGAGCAAATTTATCTTGAGCATGTATATATGTGTAGTAGGATTGTTAATTTTTTCCTGCTTATTTCTGCCTGTACCATTAGACCTTGTTAACATATATTTAAATTATCCAAATTCTTCTTTATTCTGTGTAAAACATATTAACAAATCTAAGAGATTATCCCTTCTCTTGACACTGGTCTTTAGCAGCTTTATCAATCAGGGAATCCAGTAAGAACAAGGTGAAGATTCCTCTGTTCTCTGGATGATTCCAAGTTTTAGAATATCTCTTGTATATTTTTATTCAGTTTTTTATCACCACAGTTACCTTATATTTCACATTTCAGGAAGTATTTTACTCATTTATTTGCTTCATTGTTTTGGGAAATCTCCACAGACTGCCCCTCCTTGATGGAAAGCTTTTTTCCGGGGTTTTCTTGCTGCACTAGGACCTCATCTAAGAGAACTTTAGAGCTCCTTATCATTTTTCATTGTCCAGACACAGTTTCATTTCACTCGCCCACACACGCAGGGACACACATCAATACATTTATGAAGCTTAGGTATTTCTGTACATTTTCAGGAAAAATCGTGCTCAAAAGCCTCCCATTGATTTTTTGATAAATGGTTCATGCAGAAACTTGCTTGACAGCCAACAGGAATGAATAAGCTTATTCCAATAAAATCACCACCATGTCTGATTACAATATTTTTCAATGGCCAGTTCTGTGCAGAGAGAGAGATCCCTACAGGGAGGTCATTTGTCAGCCTAAGTCAGAGCTTTAATGTTACTCTGAGATAGCTTAGTTGAAGTTGTGTGAGAGTTTCTCTTTTTCCTCTCAGGTAAAAAAAAACAAAAACCAAACCCACCAAAAAAAGTATAAAGAAAGTATGAAAAAATACAGAGAATCTCAGCACTTGTAGAAATCAGGACACAGCAGCCAAAGTGATTTCAAGTAAGCTGCTGGTGCCAATACATTCATTTTTTATTTCTAATGAGGCACTTATTTGTGAAAAGCCTTTTTTACTTTTACATTTTTCTACACCTATATTTGCTTTAAATCTACTGCAGCTTATTTCACCAGGGCCTACTTGAGCACATTTTAATCATAAGATTATCAGATTCATATTTGTCAGTGCAGTGGCTACAATAATATACACTCTGTCTCCAGGAATTAGTTTTGCTCTCAGCTCTTCCCATAATTATTTTTAACTAGACTATAATAATCCCTATGTCTGAAGCAGATTCTGCACTAAATAGTTGTTCCAGTGGGATATAAAATTTAAATTGCAATAATTCTCCTTGCTCTGCTCCGTGGTTGTCAGCCAAATCAGATTTTTTTTGTTTTGTTTTGTTTTCATGAAGTACACCTTTTCTTGTCAAGTTAACCATTTCAACACAAGGCTGAATTTGCCATCACCAGTTAATAAGATCCTGATTTCAGTGAAGTGACGGGGTGAAGAGTGAAGGAAACCTTTTCCAGCATGGAGGTTGCAAAGGGTACATGGTCAGCCGGGAAATCTCACCATGTGTAGGTACTACTCAAAGCAAAACCACCAGGCAACGTTCTTCATCAGGGCTGGGAGGCCAGTTGTCTCCCTCAGAGAGCAGAGAGGTTCTTGTGAATGAGAGTTTTAATCTTTTAAAAACTCTCATTTATCAATTTATCAAGAATCAAAGGTATTGGCAAAAGCAGATTTTATATAAAAATGAAAGCACAACAAAGTTGTGCCAGGAGTGGTGGCTTCCACCATGCCAGGGCAGCTCCTACTGTCTGTAGCACCGGCGGCAGGCAGCAAACTCCGGAGTGGATAATAGGGGTGTGTGCGTGTGATACATATTGTGCTATTTCCTTAGGAACAGGCTGGGGGGAAGTGATGGCAGAGCCACAGCCACTCCTCACTTCACTCCCAACCCTACCCCATGCCCTCAATGTCAGCACAAGCCCTGGAGCTGGCACCGGGCTGAGAGCAGGAAAGGGTTACTGTCATGGCTGCACTGCCTCTTGTGGGGAAACCCCAGGATGTGGGGTGGTCCCAGAAGATGATCCTTCTGCAGCCTCCCCACATCCTCATTCCATCCCACTATTCAGCAGACTGGGAACGGAAGGTGTACCATCGATACCAGACTGGCCACACCACAGGGATGCGGCCTTGTTCCCTGGTGGAGCCGCTTGCAGTGAAAGTCCAGTGCTGTGTGTCCCTGGGAGCCGCCTGCCCAGTGCTGGTGTAGGATATGTAGCCCCAGGGAATGCTCTGCTCTGACTTCTTTAGTGGCCCTGCCAGCACCGCAGTCTCGCACGCCCCCAGCCCCATGCCGTCATGCCCTGGGCATGTTTAAACACAGCTCCAGGCAGTGCAGGTGCTCGGGGGGTCCCAGAGGCATGTGGGATTCTTTCCAGGTGTGGTCAAAGGTGGGTTAGGGTTCTTTGAGAGTGCACCATCCCAGGTGGGAGCACAGCTTTAACCCCAGAGCTTTGGGTTGTCCCTGCAACCCCCTGGAGAGATTGACTCAGTGTGTTTAAAGCATACATAGGGGACAGACTCCACCTGATCCCCCAGTGAGCCGCTTCGTGGTGCTGGGGACAGTGGCGCCGCTGGATCACTCCGGCCGTTGCTGAACCTCAATGATGTTTAAACACAGCTGAGTTGAGTTTAAACACACACACAACCCCCACCAACAACCACGATGGCCTCCATGCACTCAGGTAGTGTGTAGAAGCTGGTGTGTAGGAGTGGCAGTGGCAAAAGCCAGGAATCCCAGGACTCCCCAGATGGGGGGGCACAGAAGCCAGCCCCTTCACTCCCCTGTGCTGCCACTGGGTGCAGGCAGTGGCAATAATACTCCCCAGTGCTCTGGGGCAGAAGGAGGCAGGGCAATGGGTGTGGTTTATTTGTATATTCATGGACCATCTATCTTCACGGAATAGGGGTTTTGTGGTGCTTGAGAAGACCTGAACTCCCACGAGATTCCAGGGTTCACTGTAGCTGTGAAAAATTCCCCTGGGATTTAGTGAAGGACTCTCTTTGGATGCCTTTGCATGTCCTCAGCGGGCAAAGTGTTGAGTCTCAAGGAGCTGGGGTATCAGCTCAGGATCTGTCATAATTTTTTGCTGGTTCTCCAAGTATATTAAATGTGGCAGTTCTCTGCCTCTGGGAGACCTCAGTCAGAAGGAGAGGGTACTCACATCCTGCTGCCATCCAGGAGAGCTCAAGGATCTCACTTTCGAGACCTATTTACAGGATTGCAAGATAGTGGGCTTTAATTATAACAATTTTCCATCCTGGCCCAAATTCATGTTCGTGACGGTCTTTGAAAGTTCGATAACAAAGATGTTATTATTCAGGCGAGAAAAATAAGTATCCAAGCATGTCCATTAAAAAACAGGAACTCACTAGACAGCAACAGTTCCTGGGAGCAGATAGTAGTTCTAATCAACTCAAGAGACGCTCAGCCCTGGTACAGTTTGGCAAAGCCAAGGCTTAACAAGAAGTACTGAGACCATAGTGCTGCTCAGGAGCTGGAGGGAGTAAAATTCAACACCACACTGTCTCCTTAACCACATGTGCTTCAGAAGAAATGTCCCTTCCCATGGCAGAGAGGCTGGAACTACGTTGCAACTTAAGCCCGATAGGCAACCAAGGCCCACATAGCCTCTCGCTGGCTTCCCACAGTGGGGTGGAGGAGACAAGGGTAAAGTGACAAAACTCATGGGTTGAGGTAAGGACAGCTTAATAGGTAAAGCAAAAGCTGTGTGCACAGCAAGCAAAGTAAGGAATCCATTCCCCATTTCTCATAGCCAGGGAGGTGTTCAGCCATCCCCAGGAAAGTCGGGCTCTGTAGCACGTAACGGTTACTTGGGAAGACAAGCACTTCTTCCCCCTTCTGTCCCTGCTCTATATGCTGAGCTTGGAGTCATATGGAACATCCCTGTGGTCAGTTTGGGTCAACTGTCCCCCTCCCAAATCCTTGTGCACCCACAGCCCCTTCACAGGTGGGGTGGAGTGAGGAGCAGAAAAGCCCTTAACTCTGTGAGCAGAATCAAAAACATTCCTGTTCTATCAACACCATTTCGAGCATAAATCCAGAGCATAGCCCCACACCAGCTACTGTGACAAAAATAACCCTCTCCCAGCCAAAACTAGCACTAATTAGATGATCTTGGAGGTCTCTTCCAATCCAAACCATTCTGTGACTCTATGGAATGGGTTGCTCTCAGAACACAGGAATAGGACTGTGTGACTGCCAAAACCTGATATTTGAGCATGAAAACTGGGCTTCCTTTTTTGTTGTAGGCCAGAGTATTTCAGAAAGGGGTTTCCTCTCCACTGTTGAAGACTCATGGGCAGTACCCTGTATCAGGTCTGGTGCAGCAATGCCTTGATATTGGGTACCTGTGAGAGCTACACTGGTCCAGGTCTGTGTTTTGCCTTCAGTTAAGTCACTCTGACATCTGAACACAACGAGCAATTTTGATGAGAAGCAAAAGGAATGTTGAGCTACTAAAGGGCAAAGTCAACAACTTAGTTGCTAGATTTGGAAAGCAAATGCAAAGAAACAAGGCAATTACATAACTTATTAGCCAGCTGTACTTGGCTGGGGCTGCAGCCTCCACTCTGCTTGTTTGCCCAAGAGCTGACAGGATGGATTCGAGCTTGTTAGAGCTAGGACCAAGTCCCTGTAATGAGCCACATCCATCTGGCATCAACTCTGTGTTGGAGCCTCCCACTTGGGACAGAGTCTCTCTTTAATGAACTGCTTCAGTCACTGAGGCTTCTACCGAGTGTAAACACACCACGAGGGGATTGACAATAACCCATGGTCTTGATAGTTAATTTGATTACTGTTTGAATTTACTACCCTCCTGCTAATGTAAATCTGTCTGATGTAATAGCAGCTGTTGATACAGAGACATGTTTCCAAAAGAGTAGGTTGCCCAGATTGTGTTATCACTCTCTTCATCAGTAGATCATGCAGTAATACCATATAAATGCTGCTCCAACACACAGGTTGGTGAATATATATGGAATCATCTGAGCTTGTAAGACTTCAAGTAATTAACTTTGCTAGCATGTCAGATTTATTTATAATCATATTACTTCAGGGATAACAAAATTTATAGGTGAAACACCGAGGAACAAAGGGAAACAGCAAGTACAACATGTGGCTTGTTAATTGAGAAAAATCTCAAAAAGCAAATGAGCTTTTCAGAATTTGTGAAGGGATTGAAAGCTTGGCAAAACTTCAATATTGGAAAGATAGAACAGGTTTTCTTCAGGTTTTGTTGAACTACGTAACAAAACCAAGAAAACAAAATCACATCAACCTGAAATATTTTCTTGGCTAGAAAAATCATG
>WEKX01000813.1:0-31090 GCA_013390025.1 Pitta sordida
GCTTTACTAAAATCCAGGTACACCATGCTCCTCCTGGCTGGTGATAAGCCCGCATGTCAGCTGTGGCGAATGGCAGTGGGGGACAGTGGGAGCTGAGAGCAAAAAGCCCCTGCCCTCCCCAGGAGTGCGTCCACCTGCCTGCGTTGGCAGTCCAAGACAGTGGCGGCCACCACTGGCCCTGGGAGTGGACCCAGGCACTTCCATTGCATTCCTGGAAAAAAACCAGAGAAACAAAACGACTTCCCCAGCAATGAAACTGCAATTACTCTGTCAGCCTGGGGTCCAGTGGGTACCTGCTAGCCAGTGTGTCTCAGCTTCTGCCATGTTTCAAAGTTGGGAAAAGGGGCGGTGGGGAAAAGCAAAAGTTCCACAGCCGGGAGTGAACAGCAGGCATTTCTATCAGTTTTCTGAGGTGCAACAGGGCGCACGGCACTCCCAGGATGGCCCTCTAGAGCTCTGGAGTGGAGGGGACATAGCTATGGGTGGGGTCTAATTGCATATTCACGAGTTTGCTCTTTTTGCATTTGCTGGGTTCACAACACCTGTTCACCCACAAAAACCAGGGTCTGACTGCATATTTTGCTGTTGTCCCAATACACCAAGTTTTGTCTCTCTGCTAATGGGATGAGAGGGTTACAGTACTTTTCTTAAAAGTGCCAATTCTGATAAAATGCTTTATTCCTAATACACTAACTTTTTTTCCCTTACAGAAAGAGTTGAGCCTTCCAAGAAGAGGAAGTTTGTAAGTATATGAAGTTTTTCTCTATTGTGCGTGTAGTATAGTACATAGTTTTGACAGTTTTAAGGTAGGCTAGTCTTCTTTTCAGGGCAGTTAAAATGGAGGGTAAATGTGGTGGCTGATCTGCCTTAGAATACATACGAAGGAATTAAGATTGTAAATGAAAACCTATGGGTTGTGCAGTCCGTCTTTTAGAGGAGCTATTGTGAGGGATTTTCAAAGTTACCAAAAGTTCTTATGTTCAGATTTTTGCTTTGTATTGAAGATTTTTCTTGGTAAAAATCAAAGAAAAATATCTGATTTTGTTGTGACTGATATAAAAGAAACTTGCCATGTAATTAAAGCTGTGTCTTTGTTAAATTCTGTGATGAAATCCTGTGGATGAAAAGGTAGGAACAAAGAATAGATGAGTTCTACTAAATATATAGGGTTGTTAAGCTACTATTTTGATTATGGAAGTAAAGACTCTATATTCTTCTATAAGTTGTTATTTATTATAACTAATAATGTGTATTTAGATACTGAGTTTAATTGCACAGCTCAGATTTCTGTACCTTGGATATAATTTTTCAGTTGTTTTCAGCTATTTCGTTTTAAACCTTGTATTCTTTTAATATAATTTCTTGTTCTCTAGTAGTAATTTATTGAGAAGTATTTGGCTACTGGCATAACAAAATGTCTTAAGACACAAACTGTTCACTTAGTACTTTCTTTCAAAAGTACTGTAAGACAATCTCTGTATGAGAATAAGCTTGTGTTAGTGTGACAACACACTATGAATAAAATGCTAAGCTGTTGTCCTGGAAAAGACTCTTGTTTTAGACAGCCTCTGTTAGAGTTAATGGCTAAATTCATGTTCACTTCAGGCAGAGTGGAGACTGGCACTTGAGACATGACCTTGCGTAATCTTGTTAGGATGTTTGACATTGAATGTTGTTAGAAACTTTCTTCAAGTGTGAAAAGTGACTGCAATGCAATCACCGCAATTGAATTCACACGCATATTTTTATAGCTCGTCATTGAAATGTATGCACACCTTCTGTAATGTTGCTGAGACTTTTATTAAAGTATAGTAGAGAAATAGCCCCTTGTCAGCATAATAATATCTAGTTATTAAAGTGCTTAGATTTCTGCAGATGTTGTGTTAAAATATCTTTAATTCTGCTGGTTTAGTTACATAACAGGGCTCATAGTGCTGAGGTTAGCAGTGGCTGTGACATCAGGGGGCCATGTTCACAGGTTCACAGGTTATTCTGAGTTGGAAGGGACCCACAGGATCATCTAGTCCAACTCCCAAGTGAACGCCCACCCAGGGATCAGGCCCACAAGTGTGGAACCATGGGCACCACGCTCCATCCATCCAAGCCTCCCAACATCTAGACCATGTTGCAGAGTTTCTCATCCAGTATTTTCTTAAACACCTCCAGGGATGGCAACTCCACCACCTCCCTGGGCAGACCATTCCACTGAGAGATCACTCTCGCAGCACCTACAAAATAACCATGATATTAGAACTAGTCAGCATGGATTTAGGAGAGGTAGGTCCTTCCTGACCAACCTGATCTCCTTTTATGATCAGGTGACTTGCCTGGTTGACAAAAAAAAGGCCGTGGATGTGTACTTGGACCTTAGCAAAGCCTTTGACACGGTTTCCCATGGTAAGCTTCAGAAGAAACTCTCAGAGTGTGGATTGGACAGGAGCATCCTGTGTTGGGTTANTTGAGAAGCAACTGCGGGAGGTGGGGTTGTTCAGCCTGGAGAAGAGGAGGCTCAGAGGTGACCTCATTGCTGTCTACAACTACCTGAAGGGAGGTTGCAGTCGGGTGGGTGTAAATCTCTTCTCTCAGGCTGACAGTACCAGAGCAAGAGGACATGACCTCAAGCTACGCCAGGGGAGGTTTAGACTGAATGTTAGGAAGAGGTTTTTCACTGAGAGAATGACCTCTCATTGTAGTAGCCTGCCCAGGGAGGTGCTGGAGTCTCAATCAATCCCTGGAGGTGTTTAATCAAAGAGTGGATGAGGAACTCAGTGACATGGTCTGGATGATGGGAGTCTTGGATAGATGGAGCATGGTGCCCATGGTTCCACGGTTGTGGGTTTGATCCCTGGGTGTGCGCTCGCTTGGGAGTTGGGCTAGATGATCCTTGTGGGTCCCTTCCAACTCAGAATAACCTGTGAACCTGAGGTTCAGCAGACCCCCTGTGTGGTCAGAAGTCTGGTGCTGCCACCACTGTTGCAGCAGCAGAAGCCTGGTACTCTTTGTTGTGGCAGTGTGGCCGCAGGCAGTCCCTCTCCCCTCGATTCTCCAGGACTCCCCTGCTGGGAAGGGGCAAAAAGCATTTCCTTTGCCTTCCTGAGCCTGAACAAGGTGCGGGGTGGTCCCAGAAGCTCCCTCCAGAGCTCTGTAGCTGAGGTGGGTGGGGTGACAGGCATATTCAGGAATTTGCTGTCTTTGCGTATCGTGGACTTGGTGCCACCAACCTGGACCCATGGACCCGTGAAACCCGGAGGCTCACTGTATTTATATCTTGTTAGGGTATTTTTATTGATTTGTTTATTTTCACCACACATTTCTTGATACCAAGGAGGACATTTATACTTAATGTTAAGCTAGACCCAGAAATACAGATTTAATTTGATCATAGTTAAGTGATGCTGCTGTCTGTCTATGAAGGCTGCAGATGCTGTGATGAACCAGGGAATGCCTGATAGAATCTAAAAATTGCTGTGCTTTAGCCATTTAGAGTGTATCTAGATGAAGTAGGTTGCCAGAGATGATCTCTCAGTGAATGGTGTGTGTTAAACTAGTGACTTTCCATCACTGAATTTAAGGCGTGAGCATCTGTATCCTGATTTGTTTCCTTACCATACCCTCAGAGTTCAGCAAAGTGAGAACTAAAGAGAGACAGGGCATGAACTCAAAGACTATGGCACAAAAAATAGACTCAGCTTTGAGTAGGTACATTCTGGTTTAAAATGCTCTTCTAAAAACAGACTAACAGTGAGCTGCTCTGAGGTGGAGAGGTGCCTTCAGAAACAGTTACACATAAAAGAAGTGACTAAGTAGAGGCCGTTTCTCCTTTATTTAGAGCTTCCATGGTTAAAGCACCTGCCCTAGAAGTAAAATGCCTGACTTTCCCAGTCTCAATCTGTTTTCTTTCTGTCTTCTTTTGTTTATTTTTTGCAATTTCATTTTAATTTAGAGGTGAAGCACTTCTATGTATTTATTTTTGCAGCATCTGTCCGTCTCCTGACATTTCTGAAACTAATTTCATTAATTATAAAATATGGACTCAAGTTCAGTACCAGCAATTATATAAATTGCTTGCACCTGTGGAAATGCCAACGTTGTTCACAGAATTTTTATAAAATTGATGTATACATTACAGTGAATCAGCTGATATCCTTGGATAATAGCAACGTAAGATTGTGACCAGCCAAGAATTCAAGAGAAACACTAGGTAAAACCACTTCTTGCTTAGGCACTTGATTAAGTAAGTTTCAGGAAAGTTACAAACAGTTTTGTAAGAAAATTTTTATCAGTGTAAAATATGGACTATCAATTATGCTTAGGGAAAAAGTGGAAATTATCCAGTGAGTGGAGTGGAACTATGAGATCATGCCAACAATGTGAAAGGGAAAATAAAAGAGAAAAAATGCTCTGCGTCTTGTGTCATGTAGATGGACAAAACTGGAATTTGACTGACAGTTTTGGTGTGTGCATATACTTCTATATAATTAAAAATTGTCTGTGTTTATAGGTGACCTGTTAATCTTATAGTTGGAGAGTGGAGTAGGTTAGTTATTGTTGCCAGGTAATGAATTTCTCAATTCTAATGTGGATGGATTGTGCTTGGACAGATACTCTCCATTGCCCATGTTTGATTCTTAAGATGCATATTTGGTGGTGTTACTAGCATTATTTCTGTCCATAACTAAAGGAGTTTTCTACTGCTGTCACTGAATAGATTTTTTTTCCCTTTACATCTCTGGAGTTGCTTGCAATTGACAAAAATTCGGTTATGTTTTTATATGATTTAGGAACCAACAGTTACTGTAACATGATCCTTTTCCCTCACAATCTTGCTTACTTTAGCCTCCATAAATTTTGTGTAAGTCTGCTGCCCATTGTTTGTGTTTCTTTCTTTTAAAGTTGTGTTGGGCAAATGGGAAGGTGATACATGCAGTGTGCTGAGTAGCCTTGTTGCCGCTTTCCTGTTGTCAGTGCAGGTTTTCTGCAGACAATTCCTTCATGCTGTGAAGAGCATGGCGTGATTTAGATGTAAACGACACATCCCTTGGTATTTTATTGCTGTTAATTGTGTCCTTGGCTATCAGTGTAAGTCATCTGTTCAGTCTTGATCAGTTGTTTTTCTTGGTGCTTGTACACATTGATTTGCATCCTTGCTTAATTTGCACCAATATTAATATTATTACATGTATCTTCAGTTACCTAAAATCAAATTTTACTTGTCTATGTGTGAATTTTACACAGTTTATGTCTTCTCCTTATGATTTATCACATTATGTGTGCGTCTTAACGTATTTCATCATGTCCCTTTTCAGTGAAAGATTAGATGTAGTACTTGAGGGTATTTTAGAACTTTATGAGACTTTTCTACTAGTAAATTCATGTTCATCTCTTTGCGTGTGTGCATGCAGTGTACTGCTACATTGATTTTTGTATAGATAAAAGTTTTGTGCATGTATGCAAATGGTCATTGATGGTGATGACTTTTTGATACATTTGGAAACTATTCAAACATGTAACAAAATTTTTTAAATAACCTGTCTCCCTGGAGGATTGATGACCAAAAAATGAGGCGATCATGCTTTAAAGCTTGATTGTGTAACATGGTATTTATGTACTGGATGTTTTGTCAGTGCTGTGGTATCCAAGTAATGTAAAGCAACTAGGTATGATGCGTCCCCGCAGCATAGTGGGCATGCTGTGCCCTCTTGGAATTCTGTTTCAGCTACTTAGGCAAGGACATGACAGGGTCTGGAATGAAAAATAATCTTAAGTAGTTCTTTATCAAAACTGTAATAAGACTTAAGCCACAGGAAAAAGAGCAAAATTAAATTACCCTCTAGGGTCAGGCCCTAATTCTGTAGGAATGCTGCTGAGTTGCAGGGTCTAGATGAGGGATCACATGATTCTCGGTGGAAGCAAAGAGAATTAAGTATCTGGGAGCCTACATACTTTGCTTAAATTAAAAAATGTTTGTGCAGTAAACCAGTTTGAAATATTTTTAAACATGCAAATAATTATTGGCTAGCACATGAGGTTTGCCTGGTTTGAGGGCCAGATCATATAGCTAATGGATTGCTGGTGATGTGAAAGCAGGCACCAAAGTGCTAAAATAACAATCTATGAAGAAATTGCAGTAAAGATCTCATCAGTTCACAACTAAAACTTGAACAGTGAATCAGACAAAATGAGGCAAAAGAAAAGAGTAATGGGATGGAGGTCTGACAAATTGGCTATCGTACTGTTCCCCATGTGTTAGTCCCATGTGACAGTCTGCTCCCCTGAGCAGCCTTCTCTGATTGCAGCGTTTTTCACTCAGCTGCTCCCTCTGTGTTTTTGGGTTCTGCCCTTGTATCCTGCATGACTTGTTGAACCAGGTTTGTGGTGTTTGCAGTGCACGTAGAAGCATCAAAGCATATAGCAAGAGCATATGGAACATGGTAGGGGAATTCAATGGCTGGAAATGTGAGCTGTTGAGGCAAGGGAGTAGTGATGTCTGAGTAGATGGGTGGAGTCTAGGGGCAACTTAGTTTGTGAGTACAATAGCTGTGGTTAAATTCTAAATGTCAGTGGCAAATATGTTGGGTGCATATAAACGTTCCTAAATTAACATTGGCTGTGTCCTCTTTGTTTTGTGAGCAGAAGTTGCACTATCAGCAGCTAAAATAATTTCTCTTTCATAAAAATGTTTCACATACCTATACATATACAAAATTGTACCATATACACAAAAAGAACAAATGACCATATAGCCACTTGCTTATTCTGTTGCCTGATCAAGTACTTATGCAGGGAAAAAGCTGGAAGCAGAACATTTTGGGTGATCACTGCTAGTCAACACGGCTTGAATTTTAAACAGTAAACCTTGAAAATTTGACATACTTAAATAGTGTCCAATGTCATAAATTTCAAGAAGTCTGGTTTTATTAAGAATCTGCCTGCCTCACGTCTTCTGTCAGGCATTCTGGCATTACAGATTTTCCCCTTGAAATTTTCAGTATTATTGCCATTCCATTATGTAGAGTATAGGCTGACTTTCTACAGATTTCATGAATGAAGACTATGAAATACCAATGAACTGCTTCTGTTTTGTCTCAGAGGAGGAAATCTTTTTCCCCTCCCTCTTCACTATGAAATACAAAATCGAATGTATTATTACTGTAGAATTCTAAACTGGTATTGTTGCGTATCATAAAGGACCTTAGTATATTTGGTATCCACAGGTATGTATCCATAGACAGATGTAAAAGTTTCGAAGCAGCGAGCCAGTGTGACAGCAGAGCCTCTGTTGCCCATAGCAGGGGGTGCCATCTACTCTGTAGTTAGGTTATACTGGCTCTTTCTTATTTCCTCTATCCTAGTGCCTGCCTCCCTTCCTCGTGGGAGTTACGGATCGTGTTTACTCTCTAACAAAGTTTTGTTGACTAAATGCAGTCCTAGACACATTTCTGTTTTGCTGGAGGTTTTCTATCTGTTTGTATTTCTGTAAAGCCAAGCGCCTTCCTTGCAGGTATGTTCTCTGGGATAGAAGAGGTGAGAGCTGGGGCAGGAATCCTGAGCCAGATTTAGGCTGGCAGAACTCACTCTGTGATTGTCCATAGTTATGCTGTGGGGACTGGCATGCCAAGTACCTGTTTGCCAAATACGTTCTGTATGGGAGGATGTTGATGGCTCCTGGGACTAAACAGAGGGACAAGGCAACATGTGCAGTTCTTAGGGAGGGGTTGATGACTCACTAAGAGACTGGAGCTTGCAGAAACTGAAGGTTTTGCCTTCAGCCAAAAGTGTGGGCAGCAGGAAGGTTGGTGGCTTCTGTGGCAGGCTGAAAAGGAAGACGGAGGATAGATAGCAGCAGGACAGAGCTCCTCTTGTAGGTCTGGAGAAGGAAAAAGTTGCTTTAGCATAATACCATTCTGCTCTATGAGAGCTAATGAAGGAGTTCTGCCTCTGTGTAGTCTTTGAGTCTTTGCTCAGTGAGTTGTGGCAGCAGCCGACATGGCAGTAGTACACACATTCCTGCCATCTATGTGCTGTCCTCTGCCATCTCTATCCTGTTGTCTTTTCTCCCAAATATGTAGGATTTCTGCTTCTCTGTCACGTTTTTTCCTAGCCAGCCAGCTAGGCTTAGACCCGTGAAGTTTACTGACTTGTGTTGTCACAGCTCTCATAGGCCTGTGATAAAGGTGCTGAGGGAAAGTGGATCCACATTATTGCCATGCTTGCCTTAAAAGGGTTTCAGATAAATGCCATGGAGAGCAAATGAGTCTAAAAGACTGGCACAGGTTTTCGGGGTTTCTTACCTTATATTTGTTGTGTGTTGACTGCCACAGCACAAAAGACAGTGTAATTACACATAATCACAGAATCACAGAATCACAGAATACTATGAGTTGGAAGGGACCCACAAGGATCATCTAGTCCAACTCACCATCTAACACCCGTACATCACACTTCCTCGCATCCCAGTGGCTTCACTCATGAATGTTTAGTGTGGTCATGCTTCTAGGCAGTGGAGCCAAGCATGGTATTTGAGACGAACATGTTATTCAAGCTGTTCCTGACATGGGACTGAGCATGCTGCTGGAAACAAGTTCTTGTTGTTCTAGCCTGACTGAAAAAGCAATGCTGTGCCTTTTTAAGTGTTATACAGGGAACACAGACATTGGGAATGCTTTTTCACCCTCTGCTGCATGGTACTGTTTTGCATTGAGGTAACTAGACACTAGGCACTGCAACACAGCATATGATGGAAACCAGATTAAACCAGGCAAGAGGTCATATTGTCACTTTTGAGAACGTTTTGCTCTATTACTTGTAGGATAGAAACGCTAAGCAGGAAATTACACTGGGGTGCAGAGGTAATAAACCTGGTTGACCGGCTTTAGTCATTATTTTTCATTAGTGACCTAGGTGATGGAATACATGATGTTTATTAAGTTTGCAGCAGGCAACAAGGTGGGAAGAATGAAAGTACATTGGAGAACAGTATGGGGTTTGAAAATCATTCTGACAACCTAGAGAGAGTGATTGCATATTGGAATGGGCTGCCCAGGGAGGTGGTGGAGTCTCCATCCCTGGAGGTGTTTAAGAGAAGACTGGACGAGGAGCTTAGTGACGTGGTCTAGCTGGGGGGTGTAGGGCTGGATGTCCCTGGGTCCCTTCCGATTCTGTGGCTCGGAGTGGCCTGCTAGACTGAGGGATCTAGGTTGGTGTTACGCTCTGGGATGTGCTCTCGGTCTCTGTACGGGTGTTAGGTGGTGAGTTGGACTAGATGATCCTTGTGGGTCCCTTCCAACTCATAAGATTCTGTGATTCTGTGATTCTGTGAAAATATACCAAGTAAAATAGAACAGCTTGGAAACTTCTTACTTGTGCAGAAAATAGATTTTCAAATGCAAGATAGCTGGATAGCTGTCAGTTTGCAGAAGAGGATCTGTGAGGTATAATGTCACACCACAGTGTGACGCTGATGGGAAGCAGTGGATACATCATGCTAGGTATTTTGACCTGCAAGGCATGCATTCTATCCCACACAGAGTATCTGCTTTCATGGAACAAAATACTCTCTTCTAACAGACATTACTCATTCGTACTTGCAAGTAATGTCAGAATTCCCTGTGGAAGCGTGTATAAGGCTTTTCATAATAAGGAGGAAGGCTATTGAACACATTGCTTTGGATGGCACCTCTTGGTGGTGTCAACTATGATAACAATTCAAATTATATTTAGACAAAGAATAGATAACTTTTTCTCTCTTTTTTTTCCCAGATACCTTAAAGATTTTTATTTGTTTTCTGAGCTATCGAAGTTGCAGGACCAGTCACATCAGTCCCTCTGTAACTCACAGCCATCTGTTCAGACTTACTAGGAGGCCATCCTGATTCTCTCTGTTGAAACTCACTGTTCAAGAATGAGAGTGAATGTGGATAGATTTTGCCAGTTCTTGGCTGATACACGTTTATTGATTCCTTTTGTCTGCACTGTTTTAGGGTTAATGGTTTTAGTTAAGATGTTCGTGTGACAACCAGTTACTGTATTGATTCACCAGAGGTCTATGCAGCAGTTCTGTTATTTTAATGGTTAATTAACATTGCTAATAAACATTCTTTCAACCTATTCCATTGTTTAGTATACAAACAATAATGTAGAGCTATCAGCAGAATATGCAAGCAATTTATAAAAAGTTATGAAAAATACATTTGAATTTAATAAGATACTTTTTAAAACCATAATTTAAAAACAAATCCCATGCAGAATAGGAAGAGTTCCAGCTCTAAAAAGACTGGCGAAATGTACGTTAGACCACATGGGCTTTTACTGTATATTCCAGTGACACATTAATAAAATGCATTATTGTAAATTGCCTACTGGTGTCAGATTTACGGATATGCCACTTAATTTACTCCAGTAGATCCATGATGTTGAAAACTGACTAAGGCTAGAAGGAGTTATTTAGTATGTCTTTCTGTCATAGGGTGCCAGTCAGTCATCCCCCTACCCTGGGAGTTTGTAGTGCTGTGGGCTGGCGTGTATTTGACATAGATAACCCGGGAACATACAGGTTCTACCAAAGTCTACTCACTGCCCTACAGTGACAAGGAATTTATTTCTGCATGACATCCTATGCCCTTTGTGCAAACTGAGCTTTTGGGTGTGGGCAAACACCTTCTGTCATTCTCATCCACTTCCTGCCTTCCCCAGTGAAACAAACAGGACAGCCCCTCTCCTCTTCCTTATATAATCTGAAGATTATATAAAATGAAATATTCCTTCCAGTTGCAAATTGGGCAATTATTTGGAGATCGGGCATATGAGCAAGACATACCAGGCAGCGGTCTAAGGAAAAGGATTCCTTTTGCCATCTGGTATTGCTTCCTTAGCTGTGACATGTCTCAAATACTTCTGGGGAAAGTAATAAATAGTTAAACAACCCTGAATAAACTAGCCCTTAGACATTGATATAAAGAATACCTTTGGTGCTTTCTGACCCATAGCTAACGCATGAGATTTGCTGTGCACACATCGCATTCGTCAGTCTAATGACTTCAACCAGAGGTAACAAACTAACAGATTCATATTTCAGACTTCATTTGTGTGTAGTTAATAAGATGCCCAGGTGTACTGTTTTGAAAGAATACAAAATGAGATTGTGTGTGTTCTATCATTTCCATAGTGCTGTATTTAGCATCTCACTGATGCCAAGAAGTGTCGCAGTCAACTGCTTCCACATCATTCCTTCTAGAACTTCTTTGAACTACAGTGTTACCAATGAACCAGGTGTGCTTGCTGGAAATGCACGAATGTCTGAATTGATGTGCTCAGCAAATTGGATGATAGAAGAACTATGACACAAAAGTGTCTATTGTCATTCAACTTGAGAATTTATTACTAACCCTTGAGTAACTTTGGAAAACTTTATTATCTTGGTGTTACTGTTGTTAAATGTTAGAGATGAATGAAGGCCAGCAGCACCTGTTAATGATATTGTTGTTACCATTATTTAAGGGGAAAAAGGAAGCATAGTCAACATCTGCAGAAGACGAGGGCCTTGAAATCATAGAATATTAGTATCTTCTCAACTTTTCAGCTCTTGAGCTAGCTTAGAGGAGACCAGGGTTCACATTTGAAATAAATACAGTTCTTACAGTCCTTCACTGCTGTGAATGAATTTTTGTTTGAGATTCTTTCCAGATGAGATTATTTTCTGTAGAAGTAGTGTCAACACAGGAAAAATTTTCCAGTATGTTCAGGTTAATCGAATACAATAAGCCATCTTTTTAAACTCTACTTGTCTCCTGAATTCTTGTGTTGGTAAAATGATAACTAAGCAGTCCAAAATTAAGAGAAAACTGTTGTTTTGATCAAACTTGAAGACAGTTTTCACTTGCAAGGCTTCATGTAATTAAATTGCTGATGGTTTTTGCCCCCAGGTGCGTGAAGCAGATCCCATTTACTCCTGCAAAAACTGAAGAGTGTAACAATGACTCAATTTGATCTACTAACTTGTATTCATCTCTCTTTTTCACTTGTCTAGGTTTGAGATAGTAGGGGTTCACTTATGACTTCTTGGAGGAGAGGCCATTAGAGATGTAACAGGATTTTATTAAAAATATGGATGCAAATGTATGTACAAGAGTGATATTTGCAACAGGGAATAAAAACAAAACAGAACCCCCCCTCCCTCCGGGAAAAAATCCAAGCCCCCTGACAGCCCCTACCCTCAACATGCAATGAGATCCCTCCCCACACCTAAACCCCAACCCCCCAAAAAAGAATAAAAACTGTAACAAAAGGATTCAAGCTGCAGGAGGAATCCCGGCTCTAGATGTCAGCCAGGATACCGAGAAAATGTGAAGAGTTCCACGGAGAAGTGTCTGGATTCGGGACAGCATCTCTCAGAAGCCAGGTCCAACGGGAAGAGAGGGCTTCTGCAGAGCAGCTGAAAAGCCAGTAGCAGCAGCACCTCGCTGGGCTAGGGTCCCAAGGGAAAGAGAGAAAATCACTCAGTGCCGTAACTTTTGAAAGCCTCTACAGTTCCTTCCCCGTCATTTCATCTCTGTCCAGTGGGGTGCAGCTCTGAGCTGTCAATCTTGTCTGTCTTCCGCTCACTCTGAAAAAGCCAGTGGTCCATCATCATCATCATGGCAGCCTCCAGCTGCGTCCATGTGGCTACCACTGGTCTGGGCAGGAAACCAGGCGGGTGCACTGCCACCACAGTGTGCCACGCTGCCGTGGCAGCTCCGGGACACATCCACCCCACCGGCTGCGCGTGCGCTGAGGCAATGCAGGGCCAGCACTGCTGAAACTCTCCGATGAAAGAAAACAGCCTCCTGCGCTCACCCTCGGGAGAAAATGGAAAAAATTCAAAAAGAAAACCAGGTACATATGTATTAACCCATGACATCAGTAAATCATGATTTTCCAAGCTTCTCTGTGGTTCGGGTTACATGCATAGAAGAATAATCTTCAATGTCAAGCTATATCTCCAGTCTCAGAATAATTTACAATTAATGTGATGTGAAGTGTTTGCATGAATTAGCTCAGGACAAAGGTTGATTTATCGTGGTCTCCGAAGAGCCCTTAGATGCAGTTGTTTATGTTTAAGCAGCTGTACCCAACTGCTAGTCAAACTGAGTTTCATTTTAGACAAGACAAGCTGCCTGTGTTGTCCTCCTGCAGGTAAAATTCGAATTGCAGTAACTACAGTGGAGCCCTGACTCTTTGCAGTTTTGGTCTTTGTGGGCTCAACAAATCATGGGTTTTTTTCCTGAGAAGATTTGTCTCTGAGCATGCGCAGAGTGACCCGCGAAGATGTACAGCTCATGAATATGCAAATAAGCCTCACCCATCACCCTGCCCTCTGCAGTCCCGGTGCTCTGTGGGGTGTTCCAGGGACCACCTCACTCCCTGTGATGTCTCAGGAAAGCGAAGGGGGTCTCTTCTGACCGCTTCCTGTGGTGTTCCCTTTGGCCTCCTGAGTGGCTCCCATTGCAAGTCCTGCCAGGACTGGGTTCTCTACGCCCACAGCTGCAGGGCTGTGGCTCCCGGTGACAGTGCTGTTCTCACTCAGTCCTGTGTGAGCCCTCAGGCTGGGCTATTCCTTGGCTGCCCTGGGGAAAATCTGCCTGACACCCACCCAGGTGGGTGGAGGGCACAGGAGCCTGGAGGAAGCCAGAGAGAACCAAGAAAGACCACCATGGAATGCAGCTCCACTTGCGGCAGTGACTCGGGGAGCGCAGTGCGGCAGAGGCAGGGGGGACTGTGGGCAGAGGCAGTGGGGCTGGGCAGAGTACCCAGCCTCCTGCTCTGCGTGCCAGAGCCAGCGCAACAGCCACTGCTGACTGGAACGCCACCCCAGTGTCCAGGACATCGCAAGTTGTGGATGAGCCCTGTTGGACCCCATGCTTCTGGCTGGGTGGAGGATGCAGGGCAAGGTGGGGCTGAGGGGCCAGGGGGTCCTGAGGCCTTGCCTGTGCTGCCGGGGCTGTGCGCCCCACGGGGGCTGCTGTGGTCCTGCCTCCCACTGTCTCCCATTGACCGCAGGAGGACTGCCATGCCATGTCATTGGCTGTGGCAGCTCCTGCTCCTCCTGGATGGACTGGGAGCGGCAGGGCTGGGATGAGAAAGTTTGTGTGTGGCACTGGGGGCAGGAAGGATGGGGGGTGATGGACATGGCATGGGTGCTCCAGGGAATAAACACACTGCCCCGACTGTCCTACCAACTCCTGGGTCCATGCCAGCCTTGGAGTATTCGTATGAGTGCTGCTGCGCTGCAGCCAGCCCTGGTGAGGGTCCTGTGTGCTGCTGGGAGCTGGCTGACAGCTGAGCCACCGGGCTTGGCAGTTGCCATCACCCTCTGCTTGGAGTGTTTCACTGTGAGCACTCTGCTCTGCTTGGAACACTCGAGCAGAGCATGGCGCCAAGTGCCGAGCCCAGCAGCAAGTGTTGAGTCTGATGCAAGCTGCCACACCCCTTAGGTTTAAACACATTTTGCTTTTTCGCCAAGTCCCCCATCGGCCACCATCTTGGGCAGCCATGGCGTCCCCGCAGCGGCGGTGCAGCCACCATAGGAATTCCCTGGGCGGGGAGGGGTGAGGAGAGACTCCCTTTGCTCCCCTGTCCCATAACATGGCACAGAGTGGCGCTGGGAACATCCCCTGGCACTCTGGGGCTGAGGGCGGCAGTGCGATGGGTGGGGCTTAATTTCATATTCATGAGCTGCTTATCTTCACAGATTGTGGGCTTCGTGAGAGGCAGGGAGACGATGCCCTGTGAAAGTCGGGGGTTCACTGTATCGAAATTCATGTTTCACACTGAAGTATTGTTTAGTGACAGGCTATTCTTTTGCATATGGAGGTAAAATCAAAACAAACCAAAACCAAGCAACCAACCAAAATGCCTTCATTGTGGACTTTTGTTCACTGCAGTATTAAAATCGGCGTAATTAAAGTAGTGTGTAAAATCTGTATTGTGCTTTTGATCAAGGCATACCTTCTCCTTCAGAACTAGGCCTTTGGCTGGTCTGTTTACAGAAATAGTTCTGGTACCATCCTGATTCAGTGGAGCTGGTTGTCCTCCTTGAGATGTTATGCTCTCTCCCACTCTCTGTGCCTTCAATGGATATTTAACAGTTTTATAGAAGAACAAATGAGTACTTTGGTGCTATGTGTGCATGTGCTTATGTAGATAATGGGATGAAGCACCAAACTAAGGATCCGTGTGCACAAAGTTAAGCCCTTTGAATTTCATTTAAGGCTTAACTAAAAGTATGCACGTGTGGTATGCACATATCACAGATTACCTGACAAAATTTTCTATCTCCATCAGAAACAGGACTTTACAGCATCTGAAGATGTACTGCATACAAAAGAGAATTTTATCAAAGGATTTTTAAGGGAACAGAGCTTGGTTTGAGAGGTGTGGAGCAATGGAAAGAGGGACCTGCCTATCCTTAACAGCAAAGGGAAAGCCAGAAACCTGTGACTGTATTATCTCACACTCTGCTGCTCTCATGTGAAATTTCTATTCCTAAAACATTGTCTCCAAACTCAGTCATGTAAACATGGGCAGCTTCACTCTTTGTCAGAGTTGTTTGACTGTTAGACAGTTGATTCTTCTACTATAATTTTCAAGTTTGAGAATATCTTCAAAAAAATTGATGTTTTGCTTGTGCTCTGACTAAAATTTAAAAACATGAATTCAAAGTGCTCTTCAGAGTTGAGCACCTAATTGATTTTTGTGCTTTTGAAAGTCTGATAATTCTCCCATTGCAGTTTGTGAGCCTGAATTTAACTCCTTAGATCTTGTTCTTTTTCTTTTGTAAAGTGGAAGACTTTGAAACTTCCTTAGAGAGATTGCTTAGATTAGTAACACTTGCTGGACCTCAGTTTAATATTCAGAATCCAGATGTCATGTTTTAAAAACTCAAAGGCATAGTTTTGAGTTTCCTTGAGTTTCATTTTCTATATCTGTAAATGAAGGCTCCAGGCAATACATAACATCAATTTAAAATACTTTCCACTAGAAATGTGTAGGAGACGCAAAACAGAGAATTTATTTATTCTTCTCTACTGCGTGGTTGAAAAAGTAATGTAGTTCACCAAATCCAGTTCAGCAGTTTCAATAACTAGGATATTTCCCTGCCTCTGAAACCTATGGTTGTGTACCTGTAAACTCACTCATTTCTTCCAAAAATGAATCAAGGACCCCAAAATGCTTCATTTTGTCCTTTGCTTTGGCTAGTCTGTGGAAGTTGTTCATGCCCAGAGCAGGTCCCAAGCTCTGGCAAAAAGTAAAATCATGTGGTTGACATCATTATTTTGTATACAGGAAAAGTAGGCAGGTGGGATAAAACATTTTCTAGGTCTTAAATTACTAAAAATAAGTACTTACACTTTGCTTTTCATGCTCTTTTATAGAGCATTGAAAACATTGCTAGTCCTCATGGAAAAATTCACCAGATTTATTTATTAAAATGGTAACCTCAGAATAAGAGAGGTACATAAAAAGGGAATATAATCAAATTAAAACAAACATCCTAGTGATGCTGCGATAGCAGCAGCAATCTGAAACTGTCTTTATGAAGTGTTGTGTAGTGGTTTACTTTTAAGTGACATTACCTTTAAAGCTGAAATTGATAGATTTTTCTGCATTTTCTAGGTTTGGCTTTCAGCTTTAATATAAATTATAGATGATTTCCCTTTAATATTTGGGTGGAAATGTGACAGAACAGAATGATGACTTGTCCTTTTGTACTTACCTTTGTATTACAAGAGTGTATCTGTTCTTCAAAAGCCAGTTAATTTTCCCCATTAAACGAGCAGAGCCTGTTTTTCATCCAGCATTTTGCTGTTCGATTACTGCAGAAGCTGCCTGTCTGTTTACCAAAGAAAGGGATAATGTCATTTTAAAAAGATGGCTAAATCCTATTTGGCAGAATCAGAGGGGGTAGCGAATGTTTGATATTTGCCTAGAGAAACTGTGTTAAGATAGAGGCAGTTGTGCACGGTGGGGTGGCATAGCCAGGGGGACCTCTCCATCCTCTGAGGTGCAGCGTCTGTGTGTGTGTGTGTGTGTGTGTGTGTGTGTATGTGCGTGCACGCGTGTGTCAGCGCAGGGGCTGCTGCTGCGGAATTCCGGGGATGAATTACTTGATGTGCACAACTGACGATGCCTTTCGCATCACAAAACTAGTGCAGCATGCGCTGCCGCTGACCTCAAAGGCGCAGCCGGCAGCTCTTTGCGACAGCTAGAGGTGGAAGGACCCCAACTTGCCGTCCTTCTCCCGCCCCCAGGAGATCCTTAGTCCATTCCTTTATAGTGGTTCATTTGGCTCTCTGTCATCGTCAGAATGCTGCCCGTGAATCTGTGTCATGATTACAATAGAGTGTGGTAACACGTAACAGCAATGAAAGCCCAGCGGGAAAGGCTACAAATTCCAGGGCTGACTTTGGAGTAAGTATTGTCTGTCTTTACTATTTTAATGGTTTCTGCATGATGCTGGGTTTCGTGCAATTAGGAGCTGTTTTAACATAGGTTTGTGCTGACAGTCTGGGAGCACTGCAGCTCCAGGTTGAAGGAACACATTTTTAATGCACTGCAGTTGGTTTCAGCAAATGTGTGAGCCTGGAGCTGGGATATTGCAGTGTGTCTGGAAAGAAAGCATTTCTACGCATTTGAAGTTGCTGAACCTCAGTGCATGAAGCATCCTGTCAGCTCGTAGGGAAAGAATCTGTCAGTAGGCCATGGTGTCTGTCTTTCTCTCCAGCTCTCTGTTCCTGTTTGTTGATCCCAGTGCTGCGTTTTAGAAAGGCCTCTCTCTGTGCTGAATAATAGAGAGCACTGCAAGAGATTAAAGCATAATAGAGATGCTGTTCATGAAAATCCATCAGGAACGAGGCATATTTTGCATATGTAACTTCACTAATGTATTGACATTCTGGAGGATTCCTGATAGTTTCTGCAGTGAGTATGTTCACCTAATTTAGTAGTGTGTTGACTTGCTTAAAACGGATTAATTAATTTGTGTGCTTTCAGCTAAATCAAAATGTGTAATTTTAATGTATAGTGATACATGCCAGCATGTTTACCTAAGATTTTTTGTTAGTCAAAGACAAATATTTATTTCTGTAGATGTATGCAGTCTACACTAACAAGTCTGGCATGTATGTATGCATCTTATAGCCACCATGAGAACTTGCTGATTTTATCTAGGTAAGTAGGTATGGTTGCGTCAGATCCTTTAGTATTCCCTGGGACTGCCCCATTCTTTCGGAGAAAAAACCCAAACCCCTGAATGCTGCAGGTGTTTGCAGTAAAGTTACTTAGCTATGAAAGGTATTATCCCTGACATCTGCCCTGTTTTAGAGAGCGCTATAGGAAAGTGTGCAATGTAACAGATGATTTATTCTAATAATCACATGAAGGTGACAGAGCACTTTATTCCAGGCAACAAATGTAGGTGTTATATTGGGTTCCCTAGAACTACAGTTTTGAAATGTCTCAGAGAAATTCTGCATTTCAGTCAGTCATCTTCTGCTAAGAGCAGCATGTGTGAGCTATGAGCAGGCTTAGCTCTAGATATTTTTCTGAAAAAAAATAGCATTACTAATTTCTCATGAGTTTTGGAGGGGTCTTACCAGAGGCCTCATTAAAATGGTTTCCATGAATAATTGATAATTATACTTCTTTTGAGGTGTGGCAATTTAAATATTTTTAAATCAGTCTTCACTGAATTATATAATCATCACAGGAGAATAATATCACTAGGTGCAAAGGATGAAATAGGATTCATGTTACTGTTTTTTCAATGCACGTGTGTGGTTTTTTAATATGAAGTATTTGTTTACTGCTTCCTCCTTTTTCATGGTAACCTGACATAATTATACTTGCTTTGCCATATTTTGACAGAATTTAATACTAATAAAATTAATAATAATATTTTAAATTCAACATTGATCATTGCTTTTGCTAAAACATTGCCTGGATATAATATTACATTTTTTTCATGTATTAGACTTTCTTTTGCCATCACACTTGCTACTTTCTAAACTTGATTTACTTGTAGAGAAAAGAAAGTTATTGTATTTTGGTTCTGGCATGTTCCCATAGAGTCATCTCTCATGATTTGCCAGAGCTGTGTCAGTGAAGACTTAAATCTTGTCTTCCAAATCCTTATTTGCAATCATTTATGAAAGAGCATATCTGGGGGATGGGGAGAAATCCGATTTATTCCTTGCACCCTGATTCTTGTGAATTTTCTTTCAGTATGGTTTAAATGTTGGGACTAGAATTACGAAATTAGCACAATCTGGCTACTTTATATTCATTACTTGCAGAAAGCTCTTTCAAAGAATATTAAAGATCCAAAATAAAGCACTCCAAATTTAGTAAAGGCAAGCAGTTAGGCTGCCTGTCACACACTGTAATAATTTAACAGATTTTTGTAGGTCATGAAAAAGCAAAGCCGAAGAACAAGCTTTACAGAAGAAACTGATTGACATGCCAGTGTCATCACCTGGTGAGAATTTTTAGTTCCATAGTACTAGCACATCTAATATTGGCTGCCCCAGTCTGTGCCATGACTGAGACTCTGACGTGTTACAGCAGTGAAAATAAGGAAAAATATGAGTAGGTACTAGTTGGTGGTGAGTGTCCCCGCCTGCCATGCGGGAGACCAGGGTTCGATTCCTGCCAGGGAGGCAGTGGTGTGGTTTAAGAGTTGGACTCGATGATCCTTGTGGGTCCCTTCCAACTCACAAAAATCTGTGAATCTGTGAATCTGTGGTGTAGGACTTCCACTTGCCGTGTGTGAGCCATTGAATAGAGGGAGAGAAACATCCTTTACCACAGGGTATCACTAGGATTTGTTCATGGTAAAGTGACTTAGGCATCTCATTCTGGGGTTTGAAGTAATATATTCTTCCATTCAGCGCCAGAGCTGATTTTTTTCCCTTTCCTTTTAACTATTCTGGCCTTCAGAGGTTCCTTATCCCTGCTATTAATCCATAGCAGTCCCCTTGCTCGCTCTGTGTTGCAGCCATGTGTCTCTGGGCAGCTGATGCCAGTTCTCTTCTCTCTCCACCCGGATTCTCTTTGCATCAATGCCAGGTCCTCTCCCTGCTTCTGGTCCTTATAGAGGCTGGCTGTGGTCTGCATCACCTCGCTCCACCTCTTCCCTTGCTATGCCCTCAAAGAACAGCAGTGCAAGCACTGATGGTGCAGCGCAGGAGCATTTCCCAGCCCAGAGTCAGTGAGGGCTGCGCTGATGGATTTACGAAAAGGGCAAAAGTGCAGACAAACTACCAGCTCTGCAGCAACAGACCAACCTGTAGTGGAGAATAGGAGACAGTGCTGACAAAGCTTAGAAATACAAGACCTCTTCTTACAAGCCTGTTCTGATCACACAGAAACAATGACCTTTCCATGCATGTTGCAACAGATCAGTGCAGCACAACAGAGACTGCCCCTGTGGAACGGCAGAAATCTGCCTGTTAATCCACACCTTTTTCCACAGACCTTCATGGGCTGATGGGTGTGAGCAGGATTTAGTTTAGCCATTTTCATAGGGATATATTGATCCTCTTAATGGTTCTCATTAGTTCAGTTGTAGTGTTGTGCTAGTACAGCTAGTCTGCAGCAGAAACTAAGCCAGCTTATACTCAGTTGCTGGGCTGCATTGGCAGCATGCTCTTCTGTGCACCTAGTTCAGGAAATACGCAGGCACAGTCAGCAGCCAAAGCAATTTGCCTTAAAACAGTAGCTTTGTCAGAAATTAACAGCAGGCCCATCCTTGTCTCAATGTGCATGACCCTGGTAAAATTTGTGCCCTCTCCAAGGCATCTCACGAAAGAAAGGCTGGAAAAAGGTACAGTGTCAAAAAAAGTCATCCCTAATCTGTTCTAGAAGCAGTAATACTACTAAATATTCTGAACTGCTGAAATATTCTGAAAAAACCTGAATCAGGTATCCACCTTGAAGGGTTTCCAAGGGGATGTATTAAAAAAAACCATGAAAACATGAAGTAGACCTAGCTGTGCTTGGCAGCTTGGCCATCTGCATCTCCACTGGGGACAGGACAGGAGTGCTAGCAATAGCTGGCTGAAAGGGTTTGGTATGTAGCAGAACAAATCTTTGTGAAGGTGAGCTGAAAAAAGTTACCTGTAAGTTTCTGCCTTCACTCACTCTGCACAGAAGGCGGAGTTGTGTGGGTTTTTTGGACACATAGCTTCAGCAAGTTGCAGTAAGAAGCATGCTATTAAGCATGTTTTTAAAAAGCCTTTGTTGCGAGTTTTATGGAGACAAGTCCATGTGATAGCATGATTATATATTAAAAGAGTATCTGTGAAATCTATCAGTGATGTGCTGTTCTAGTGAGAAACCTTTTGAATGGGTATGCACTTGAGGCAACTTCCATGAAGGTACCTTTGAAGTCAAATGCTTATGTAAGGGTTTTACGGAAGAATTGTTTATATCCATATGACATTGGTAAGAAAATATTTCATAATCAGTTTTAGTTTTTCCTTTTGTTTTTAATAAATCTGATTTGCATAGCAAAAACTTTAAAAAAACTTAAGATTTTTCTTTTTGAAGAAAAAAAAGTGTGCCACTTGTATAGTGAATTTGGTTAGATACTAATTACCATTTTTCACCTCTCTCAAGGCTTCGTACAAAAGTGTTGCTCCTAGAGGATGCCTAACATAGTCAAGCATGTGCATCAGCACCAGTTCTCATATTTACTTTTATTTAAATCAATTTCATCTTAAGTCAAAAACTGGGGCTACTGTCGATCATTCAGGAGGATGGTCACGTTTTGGTTCTAACCGAAACTCCTTTCATTACTCCTACACGCGACTCTTACTAATCCTTCTGTTCACTGGAGATGACATTATTTTAACTTGCAGTCTCACCCCAAGGAGCCTGAGCCCAACCCCAACAAGCCCCTGCAGTCCATGCAGTCCTCTGTTCGCTTTTCATTTTTGGAGGTAAGCGAGTAAACTTCCATTGTTGATGTTTTCTTCTGTACCCAAACCCTGACAATTAAAACATATTGCAAAAGGAAAATTGAAAAAAAAATAAGTATGTCTCTAAGGTCTAAAATACATTTTCCTGACCAGCTGCTGTTCTGAAGTGTTTTATGGAAAAAATACAGAATAATCCATATTTTGAGACCTCATACAGAGACTCAAGTTATTGATGTGTAATACTGGGTTGTTTTTACTGTTTGCTAAGAATGTATCTGCTATTGGAAGTTTATAATTTGCTTCCTGTGGTCATACCTCAAATTTTATTCTGTTATGTGAGAACTTTAAGGTGACTTCAGAAATGAAGGTGATTCGTGATTCACGTAGTTATTTTTCCTTACCTGAGGAGTAGTATTATGCTTGGTAAGTTGAGTGATTTAGAAGAAGACAAACATCTACAGTACATTGGTAGAACCTTTTTTTCCTGAGGACCAGGGGGATTTTAAGCTTTATTTCTAATATACTAATATAGTATTCTAGATAAGCACTAACAGCCAAATACAACATGCTTCTCACCCTCTTCTTTCTTCTACTCTCAAGTTCATTCAAAAGAATAATTACTTTTGGTACTTGCCGGAAAGGTAAGTATCTTCACGAGATCAGAAAATCATTAAATTATTAAAAAATTATTACATTCTCCTTATTATGTAAAATTATATTAATAAATAATAATNATGTGGAATGGGTTGCCCGCAGAGGTGGATGGGTCGCCAACCCTGGACGTATTCAAGGGGAGGCTGGACGAGGTGCTGAGTGATATGATCTAGATGTAGATGATAGGTTAGTTGGATTATAGGTTGGACTAGATGATCTTCAAGGTCCTTTCCAGCCTTATCCACACTGTGTTTCTAAAGAAATAATGTGATTTTTTATATGTCCTCTTTTGTTAGGGAAGAGGTAGTATGAGAATCCCTGACTTGTGCAATTTTCAATACGATTTAAATAAACACACTTTTTCTTTCTTAGTGAAAACAGTTTTGAATCCTTTAGTAAATTATCAGCAAAATCAGTATTTTCTGTGGAGTTTATCCTAATGGTATGGAATACTTGGTAAAACTAGCATTTTCTAATTGGATCTTTATTACATATATACAGCCAGAACAAATCACTCCCCTTTGTGGTGAAGCAAGTACTCTTTTTCAAAATGCCAGTGTTGTGGAATCAAAAATCACTCTACAAAGTTTTTAATTTTCTTGGACTGGATGATCTGCTAACCTGCTTCTCCAGATGTGCATGTGTCCTGCAATGCAGACTGTGCTGTGGACACAACCTTCAGTGTTTTAATGGTCTTCAGAGCGAGGACCTGGAAGGCTTTTGTTTATGCTTGCTGGAGGGGGGCAAAGTCCCAAGTTTGAGCACTTTTCATCCAATGATGGAGGATGATGGGAGAAGAATTTTCAGATGCTTTTTGGAGAAACAGAATTAAAATTACAGATATATGAAGACTCATTTTTGCTGAAAAATGTCAAGAGTTGTAGGGATTTTTCTTAGATTCTTTTGTCCTGAAATTTATAGAAGGCTCTGGCAGAATGGTTACTTTTTCCCTGGAACGGAAATTTTAAGTTTGATTAATTCTGAAACACAGTGCTGTCTGTATCTAGAGCTGTAGATGACTGCTGGTTTATTGAACAGCGAGTGTTTTAGTTATTAGTTACTGTTCAAACTTGACCTAGGTGAACAAGGAAGAAGAAATGTTTTGCATTTTAGACTATATGTAAGTAATTAGTATTTCCTGTTCAATTAGCTCAGAGTGCTACCATATGTGGAAGGAGAGGAATTACATCAATGCAACTGCTTTTGCTCATACTCAAAAATATTAGCATGAGAGCCTTACCAGAGTGAATGGATAGGATTTTCCTGTCTCTTTACCATGCTGGCTCATCTGCCACATGGCCCTTGACTTGGACAGCTGCTCCTTAGGCTGTTGTTTTTGTTGAAGTTCTGCTTATAGCAGTTGTTGTATACAATAGTATTCTAAAGGGAACCTGGTGCCAGCTAGATGATGAAGATTTTTTCACAACAAACAGTACCACCCTATGAATGGAAATATCTGCCTGATGATACAGTGTGAAGCTATACATACTTTAGTTCTTAGAGAGGATGGGGAATGAAGAGGTTTTACAAATCTCAGGAAGCAAGGCACTCATTTACTATTATATTTGTATCTTTTGTTTGAGTCATCTGAAATTTTGAACTGCTGTTAGGGGGAAAAGTACTATTTTAGAACTAATTGATACAAGCAGCAGATTCTTAAGTAAAGAGAGAGGATGATGTAAACAGCTGAGCACAGCTACTGAGATATTTAGGATACTCTGGTTCTAACATAGTTTAACTGGCATGCATTAAACCTCATCCTATGCTACTGAACTGAAAGAAGAAAGACTCAGATAGCTTAGTGCTATTGTGTCGCAGATAGCTTAGTGCTTTTAGCCATTTGTTGGTATTCAGTATTAAGTTTCTATATCTGGGAATTGCCAAGAAGCGGTGATGCCCATATTTTCATTACAGTATCACAGCATCACAGTGTTGATAAGGTTGGAAAAGACCTTGGAGATCATCTAGTTCAACCTATAATCCAACTAAAACCTAACAGCTATAACATTTATATCATGACCCTGAACACCTCATCCAGTCTGCCCTTAAATACCTCCAGGGATGGCGATTCAACCACCTCTGTGAGCAACGCGTTCCAATGCCGAATCACTCTTTCAGTAAAAAAACTTTTTCCTAATGTCAAGTTTAAACCTCCCTTGCTGGAGCTTAAGACCATGACCTCTCATTCTATCTCCAATGGCCAGAGAGGAAAGACTGACCCCTGCCTGTCTACAACCTCCTTTTGGTAGTTATAGACAGTGATAAGGTCACCCCCAAGCCTCCTCTCTTCCAGACTAAACAGCTAAGCTGCTCCCATAGGGCTTATCTTCCAGCCCCTTTATCATCCCTGTTGCCCTTCTCTGAACTTGTTCCAGCACCTCAACATCTTTCTTAACCTGAATCTGTAATATGAATGAGTGACCATTATAAGCAAAGGAAAAACTAGTATCATATTTTAAATAAATTTTATTAAAATTTGCCTCCTCCCCCAGTATTTAAATTTACACAAAACTTTATTTTGACTCTCTAAATTAGTATACCAAATTGTGGGAAAATCTAGTTCTTTTCCCGTGACATTCCTGCATCCCAGAATCACATAAAAACAGGTTAAAATAACTACCTTCTAACGACTGTATTGGTCTGTTTTATGAAACTGGCAATGAAATGGATGGCTCCTGTAGAAAAAAGAACAGAGACGTTTTCAGTGATTTTTAAAATTATTGTTCTGTAAGTGTCTTTAAAGAGCTTTTAATTGTTTTCTAGCTCTGTATGATGCTACATGTGCATATAAAGTATATGTGAAATATATTAACTGATGGTAGGAATTTAGTTTGCTGTTTGGCTTTTACATTACTGAGGGCAATAGTATATTTTTAAACTTACAAATATTCCCGTGTTTCAGTGGGAAGTGGTGTGTTCAGTGTTCATGTCTTCATGTGTTCTGCTGTATGTCTGAGCTGGGCTGTGACACTTGGTGTGGCTGTGCGGCTGACAGGGAGCAGCTGTTCCCGCAGAACTGCCCCAGGGACTTGCACTGCTAAACCGATGATCAAACTCCCTGTCAGTCCTGTCCTTGACCCTGCTGCCATGACCAGGTTACCGCCCTCTTGTCTGTTCCCTCTTGTGATAGTGTAGCTGCACCCTGAGCTGCATCTCTGCTGTGAGTGAGACTAGGCCTCTCCTAGGAGTGGGGAGGGAGCAAGGGGGCAGTTTCAGCATGGAGGAGGCAGTGGCAATGTGTACTTAGGCTGACACTCTCCTGCCTTTGGCAGCACTATCTGCCCACTCAGACCTGAGTATCAGCTAAGGTGACAGCTGTTATACACGCTGGTTAATGATCAAGTTGATGTAAGCATATAGGTAGATGAGACACTGAATTCTGCAGAAAAGGATGTACTAATATTCCCTCTCTGATGGGGAAGTACTTGTGCAGAGATGTGGCATGGTCCTCTTAAGATAGAGCAAAATTGTCATAGAAGAGATAGGTATTAAATTTGCACCTTTCTGGTCACCAGAGTAGTTTCTTGACTTCTGTGTAATTTACTGTAGAGCTACTACTTCTTGGATTTGTAAGGGTTTTTAAAAGTGAGAAGTATGTGTCAGAAGATGCCTCCTTTCCCAGTGTCTCAGTGACGCAGCTCCCATACCCAGGGATTTTCAAGCAGATTTACAGTTATACCCCCTCATTTGCGAGAAATGGGTCATGTCAGAGGTCTCGCGAAACATCAAACTTGCAAATACATGCAGGTCATTAATATACATGCAGGACATGCCCTTTGCTCAACCCCCATCCAGTCAGGAGCGCTGGGGAGCCTCTTTGACTCCTCCCCACGGGCTCTTGCGGCACATGGGAGGAAAGGGAAGCGTTTCTGCGCCTTGTCTGCCTGGGGAGACACCCCCGACAATCCATAGACTTCTCTTCAGGCAGCTCGTAGGCACTTCGCATACACGGGCAGGCGAGCAACACTCAGGGACCTGCATTAATTAAGTGCAGGTGGACTCATCCCTGCCTGGCGCCTCATGCCACACAGGGTCCTGCTCTGTCTTCTACAGTGGCTATCCCCATCCCACAGCCCCTGGCAAGACACAGAAACAGCGTGCCCTCCCCGGGGGGCCAGCCCAGTCCTGCCCCAGAGGGAACGCTGGCACCGCCCCTCGGCGAAGCAGAGGCACTGCTCATGCATCGGCTGGGGAACCTCGCAAATGCCTGAAACCGAACTGTGGGAAATTTTCCTTGCAAATCTGTGGGGTCACAATGGAGAGGTTGTAATGCAGTGGGGACGTACTGTATTTCTGCAGCTGCTTTCTGAGATCAGTAAAAAGTACATTTTACTTGAGGTTATGCTGAAAGATGAGCTCTTGATTTGTTACTCTGTTGAAGGGAGGCCTTGGGAAGGGCTGATGTGGATGAGAGAAGGAATCATTTGGCTTCATTTCTTTCTCAAATTATTAATTTTTGTTTAAAATGAGTAAAACTTGCCATTTCATCTCTCAGAACCATCTAATTAGTATTCATGAACATCTACCATAAAGCACGAGTTCCTCAAGGTGAAATAAATTAATCCTTGGCTTTCTCCTCCAAAAGTAGTTTGTCTGCTCTGAAATTATAGTTATGTCCTTGCTGTTCTCTTAACTCTTTTTGGGACTCATATTTAACCATACAAACCACATTTTTCTCAGTTATTTCCCATACCCTCTCATATTAAGACTTTTGGCAGCTCAAAGGGAAAGCTGTCTCCATTAAGAAAATGGAAAATGGGAAATATTTTCAGTGCATGCGTAAGATTTTTGTGATGCAGAAGTGGATTTTGAGGAGATGTAAGGCAAAAGCAAGTCCTTACTTAGCAGGTGTGATCTCTTCTGTGTTCAAATGTTCTATTTTAACTTCACTTTTTGAAGTGTTCATAGCTTTTGTGTTTTCTGAATTCTTCAGAGTAACAGCTGAAGAGAAGATTTTTGCTTGTGAATCATCCGTATTTTATGGGGTAGTAGTCAGATACATCCATGTAAGAATATTAGTGTCTCAATGGAGTTGCACTGGTGTAAGTGAGAGTCCAGTTGTGAGCTGAAGGAGCTGCACAGTTGTCATTGGTGAGCATGGGGTCCCCTGGAATATCTTCACATTAGTTTTCATCCAAGAGGTATATAGGCTTCTGAATTTCTGATCCAATGTGGGGTTTTGGGGCTGATGCTAAAGCAGGTGTGGTTTTACTTCCCTCATGTTGATGCAAAACTAGAGAGGCTAGAACCGGTGTTGTTATGGTGGTATTTTGAAAAGCTTATGGAGTAGAATAAAACATTAATTTGCTGGTATCATAAAGCTCCCAGAAGAAAACTGCATTCTTGGCGATATCTTTGTGGTTTTCCACATAACTTCTAAAATTTAGTTTGTGGCTTAGTCTTATTCAGAAGAAAGATTTCCATGCATATATTTTTTAGATCAATTAAAGCTTGAAGGCCATCTCCTTCTCCCTACAGCGTATTCTAGCTTAAAGGGACAGATATCATCATTTTAGAGAGCTTGCCAGAAATATAGGTAATTGCTGTAATCCTGAGGTTTTGGTTGGGTGTCATGATTTGACCCTGGCTGGATGCCAGAGACTNGATCTTTCCAAAGGATCTCTGCCAAGCTGTCAGCTAGCTCCAGGCTTGTCTTGTGTTTCTGGGCTCCGAAGAACATCAGCGGTTTTTTCCATCTTTATCTTTCCATCTTCAGTCGTAGCTTAGATGGATTCTGCATTCTGGTTCCTGTCTCTCTAGTCCATAGGTTTTTCACCATGGTCAGTCCAATTCACAAGCAACAGCGGGATGCCTGGAAAAACATCTCTACCCCTTCTCTCGTGGGCCTGGGGGCCTTCGATCTCTCAGCCTCCTGACGCAGGTTCTGAACCAGCCCCTACATCTTGCTACTGAGTTTTTTTTTTCTTCTCTCCCTAGATATGTTATTCACAGAGACGTCTCTATCTCTGTAACGTTGAATGCCATAGCGGCATGGAGGCCCAGGCAAGAACTGAACTGTTAACCCCCTCACTGCCAGAGCAGCAAAAAACCCCCTAAACTATAACATTGGGTTTTGTTTTTTTTGGTTTTTTGTTTGTTTGTTTTTTACTTTATGTGTGAAGTGCATCTTAGGAAATAAAGGACGTTCTTGTGACAGTTATTTCCTCTGGTAGTCTGAAAGAAATAGACAGGGAGCTCATCTGCTTCAGATGGAGAGCTCATCTGAATCATTTTAAATGCAAATTTCTCCCTGAACGCTCATAAAAATCCTCCCAAAGCACTCGTGTACTAGTTTTATTAAGTCTTTTAGCCTTTCAAGTTGTATTTTTTGTGTACTATTGAAGGTTAAATTTTTAATTTATTCTGTTAGGCTTTCTAAACATTTTGAGGAGGTAATGTGAATTTCAGTTTTCGAATGATAGTAATTGTGGAGTAGTGCTGTATGAACACAGGGGTTTTTTTAACTCAAGATACTGTTTGAAAAAATGTCTTTTTAACAATTTGAAGGCAACTCAGTAGTCATAGTAATAGTATAGTAGTAGTCATAGTAATGACCTGAATGGAGATACCTTGAACTGCTTTACTACTTTCTAAAATGGAGAATGGTGTTTCACCTTGAGGTATTCCCTTGTAGTGTTAATTTTTACCATAATTTGATGTGTTGCTCAGTAAAGTGTCCATTGGCTAATCTGTGGATGTTTTTGCCATACACAGGTCTTAGAGAAATCACTTGGTATAGTCTCATTTTCAAATCAAAACCTGACATTACTTTGTAGAACTTTCTTTCACATTTTCAGTTAAAACAAAACCACAGCGTAAGTTGTTAATACTTAGAAAAAACATGTCATACCTAAAATCAGAAACTGGAGGAAGGGAGGGAGGATGACATGGAGTTCTATTTGGGGCCATACAGAGATTAGGTTAGTTGAGTACTCCAGGTGTGGTGTTAAGAAATCACTGCAATCCAAGGAGGTGGTTAACATTGGAATAACTGATTCACATTCTGTATATGAAAAAAAGTCTAAAACGGGTCTTGAAGTGTACTTGAAAATGGACAGTGTGTTCTCTTTCTGTGCTGTCATACTCCAGAGTTCATGTACATGCAAATTATCTGCTAACAGCAATCATTAGTCACTGTGGTGACTGTACTTGTTGACCCAGAGGCTTTGCCTGTCAGATAGTGACATATCTATTAGTAATGACTGTAAACGTGCTGAGCCTCAGTTGTCTTAACCCGCATGTACAATTCAGACTGTTGTAGTTGGGCTTCATAATTGGCTTAATAGGAAATAATTTAATACATCCGTAATTCCAGGTCCATTTATTCCCCAAAGTGTGACAGTCTGTAATCTGTTGTGAGTCACTTCTTCCATGTATGCAGAGATTGCTAGCTTAATTTGCCAATTATCATTTATTTTTCTTTGAAAGTTTGGTCTGATAGAGATGTCAGTGGTTCACTTCCAAGAGTAGTATTTACTGTGGTAATTCCACTGCTATTATCCCAAATGCACAAATTCTGCTGTGAATTCTTGCACAGTGTCAAATTTCAGCAGGTCCTTGTATGAGATGCCAGAAAAAAAATCCTGCAGCTGAATTCTTGAGGTGGAAATTCTCAGCCTTGCTCAGTGCCAACGCTGCAGCATTATGTTGCATCTGCATCATTGTATTGCACCTTGATAAAAATAGGTGCAGAACAGAAATTAGTGCTCTGTGCATCAGCCTTCCCTACAACACACAATTCCAGCAGAGAAAATGCTTTGATACTCTCAAAGACTTTAAGTGAGGAATGTCGAAGAAGAAGGTTTGTATTGGAAGGGCATTGCTATCCCTCAAGTGGCCTGTATCGAGGGCCTCATTATTTCTGTTGTACACAACATAACCTTTTTTCACTGCTATGTGCTTAGTGAATTGCTTTGCAATGAAAGTTGGTGGTCCCTTAGGGAAAGTATCTTGATTTGGTAATACAGTAATCCCTTGAATATCGCATGAGGTCAGCTTCAGAAAGATGCTGCAATAAGCAAAATCCATGAAGTACCAGTAATTAAGGTAAATAGGGTAAAGATGGTAAAGCCAGGGTAAAAAAAACCAAAACCGTAATGTATTGAAGCCATGAATGGTGAACCGCAAAATAGTGAAGGATTACTGTAGCTTATTCATAAGTACAGTGGAAGTGACAATTTCACAGATGCAAGTTCTGAAAATACTTAAAATATCTATGTTGCGGAAACAAAGTGGTAAACAGGAATGAAGAAGCATGAGAGTGAGTTCCCCCATAAGCAGAAATCTTCTCAGTCTTTCTGTTTTTCAGAGATCTTGTTCTCTTTCTTGCCACTAATCATTTCAGAAGAAAAGTACACGTGTAGGTTCCCAGAGGCAGTGCCTTGCATGTGTAGAAAAAAAAGAGGTGGCTCTTAAAGACAAGGGGGCCCAGGATAGCTGGGAGTACTTCAAAAATGAGATTTTCAAGGCACAGGAGCAGGCTG
>WEKX01000817.1:0-18677 GCA_013390025.1 Pitta sordida
AAAAAATTCTGTGCTAAACATCACAGGTGTTTGTGTCCCATAAATGAAATCTTAAGAGGTTTTAGTACAAAAAAAGAAAAAAGTTACAGCTTAAAAATCTCAGAGTTCTGGATGAGATTTCTTCTAATTTCTTTTTTTATTTTTTTTTAAANTTTTTATTTTTTTTTAAATTAATTAATTAATTCACTTAACCAAGGAAAGAATTAATCTACTGGGAATTTAAAGAACTTTAAACAGGTATTTAAAAGTTAATTCCTATGGGATATCTGACATCCTCTGTCAAAGACGGAGCAGCTTCTCAGTTTCATTTGAAGGATGAATAAGGAACGAAGCATGGTACCTTATTTAGCTTGAAGTGTTTGTCAAAGTCTGTTTCTAGAAGAACTCTACATTCCTTATCAGAAGATCCTAAATATTTCATGAAATGTTTTAAAGTCCCAGTCTCAAATAATGTAATTTACATTTCAGTCATGATTATTATATGTATTTCTAATTAAAAAGAAAAAGTTTTATCAAAGTCTACTGAAATATTATACAATCACAGAATTGTTTAGGTTGGAAAAGACATCTCAGACCATGGAGGTCAACCCTTAACCCAGCACTGCCAAGGCCACCACTAAACTGTATCCCCAGGTGTCACATGTACACATCTTTCAAATCCTTCCAGGGATGAAGATTCCACCATTTCCATGGGTAGCCTGCGCCAGTGCTTGGCTAAACTTTCTGTGAAGAAATCTCTCCTAATACCCAATCTAAACCACCCCTGGCACAACTTGAGGCTGTTTCCTCTTGTCCTTTCCATGAAGAAATGACCACGTATAATGATATTTTTGTTTTATGTCACTGGATTGGGTTTTCAGGTTGGTTACCCTTCTGTGCTCACAGAAATGGTCACCGATTTCAGTTGCAGCTAAAACTCCCGAGTAAAAATGTGAATCCTCATTACTTCTGTTTATCAAACCCTGTGCATCTCACATTGGTGACTCAGTAAAGAGTAAAAAAACTTAGGGCAGAGTGCTATGGCATAGAAAGGTCCCTTCCAACTCAGAATAACCCGTAATGAAACATCACTGTCCAATGCACAAGACCACAAGATCATCTTGTCCCTTCCTGCTATTTACTGATTCACTTTCCCCCAAAGAAATGGTTAAAAATGAGATGTAAAATACACATTTTGCATCAGACACAAGACTTTCAGGCAGAATCAGCCTTCACTGCCAATACTCTGCACCACTGATTTAGCCATGGACAATAAAACCAATGTGCTGAGGCTTCCCTGAATATACGGCCGAGTTCTGACCCTTCAGCCTATATGTGTTAAGTCTTCTCTTCTGGCACTTCACAGAAGGCTCCAACTTAATCCGTGGGATTATGTGACTATGAGGGATGACACGGGAATGGAAGACATGGATCTGCTCATGTGCACTGCAGGTGAGCTGTACATTCCAGGAATTAGTGGGATGTCCTGAGTTACGTTACCAAGTGTTGGGGGATAGGGGGACACAGAGAGGATGGAAAAACAAACCTTCAGACTTTGTCCTGACTGAACTGCATTCACGGAAAGATAAGTGTCAGGGGAGAGTCAAGGTAAGCGTTGTTTGCCCTGTGGCCAGCACAGGAGGCAATTGTGTAAGGCAAGGTGCATCACAAAGTGCTCAGAGAAGGGTAACAAATGACAGCTGCAGGCACAGACGTGTCTCACCAGTTTCAAATGTCTCATCCTCCTGTCTCTTTGTGCAAGAGTACATGCAGTGAGCACCCCCAAATTATTACTCCTGCTAAACAGAACTCCCTTCAGGTTAATGTTTCAAATAAAAGCCAACTCTTCAAAAAATCCCCTCAGGAAAACAGTTCCATGCTGTTGGACACAAAAATGGGTTATATAACACAAGCAAACCACCCTTTCTGGCTTAGTTAAAAGTTTGTGCATATCTGTATGTAGGTGTGTGTAGGCAAGGGGATGCAAGGAATACCAGTGCTTTTATTTTAAAATATTATTGTACCATTCACACTTGTAGTCACAAAACATTCTGTTGGAGCCAGGAGATATTCACTGCGTTTTTCTGCCATTATTTTTTTAGTCTTGGTAAATTTCTTTCTTTCCACCACCATCCTTTGAAAAAATGGCTTTTAAGAACCTACTATTCATTTGAGAAGAGATTTGAAAAATGAGTAAGTAGTAACACAAAAATGTGCCTTTCTATTATATTAACCTACTATTCATTATATAAGGTGTCTGGCACATTTAAAATACATAATCCTGGTGGTTTTAAACCCTCACTGAATTTATTTGCATCTAAATTTCAATTTTTTTTTGTAAAGTATGCAATCCTTATCTCGATCTTCTTCCAATTCTGGAAGATCTTTAGGTTGTGGAGATCAAAGTAGAAACAACATCAGTGAATATCCTCCTATAAGTACAGCCTAACATCTTCAACACTTATGTGAGGGCTGTTGTGATGGAAAATGTATCTTTGCTCAGATGCCCAAAACAATGACATACTTTTTCTAAGAGGATGAATTAGCTCAGAACCTTCCTGACAATGTAGATAATACAGTTTTAATTGTTCTGTTTACTAGAGAAAGTAAATAAACATATATTTTAGTCTCATCTTTCTAACAAGGAAACTCCCTTAATCCCACCAGCCAAACCACCATTTTCCTATTGGCAAATTTTGCTTCTGCCTATTCACTTGTGAATTAATACACTGTACACCAACCACAGGGCTGACCCCTGAAGCGTCACGGGATTTATCTCTCTGCCTGCTGAGAAATGGTTATTTATGCTTTGTTTGTGCCTTGTAACCAGCTCTTCATCCATCAAAGGCCTTAACATGCACTCCATGGTTACCCATTTTCCAAACAGCTGTGTGTGCAGGACTTTATGAAAAGCTTTAGAAAATCTAAATCAATTATGCTATATTCTCCTTTAGTACTCTATTCTATTTTTAAACTTTAAAAGTGGAGGGAAAAAGAAATAGTGTTTCAGATTTCAGCCACAGTGGTGATCTTCCTCTCATGTGTCTCATTTAATTGTTTTATATAACGCATTTTACACGATTTCTTACTGTATTCCTCTGTACATTGATCACAGTCTCTTCGGTTAAAAACTCTTTGGATCAAATCAAGCATGACTGGAACAGAGCCTTGGGTATTTTCTGGTCCTTTTGTAAAATACTTTTTCTTTAATAATGTATCATTTTTTTAATTTGTTTTGTCTTCTTGGTGATACCCTGACCTTTGGATTTCAGTTTGAATGTCCCCACCTGTCACATGGGAGACTGAGATTTGATTCCCTGACAGGAAGGCAGTGGTGCCATTTAAGAGTTGGACTTGATGGACTTGTGGGTCCCTTCCAACGCAGAATATTCTGTGATTCTGTGAAAAATGCTACCAAAAATGTAGAATAAAAGTCATAATTTCATCAGAACTTGTGAATAAATGGTCTCATGTTCTCAGGAATATGGTACCCATAAGTTATATTACAACTACCTGAACTCTCATAAAACATGAATTTAACGTCATTTATTTTTTAAATAGGCTCAATTTTGCACTTTTTAGCTTTCCCTCAGATTCAATGTGGGTTTTTTTGATTACACCTATGCTTAAATTCATCTTCCTGCTTCGACATTTTGTTTCCCTTCATATCACTACTGAAAAATCCATCTTTCCCAGTATTTTGGTATTAGCTTTGATAACATCATTGAGCTGCCTTTTCTTAGTGATATATATCTTTAAAGTTTGTCCTACTCACACTGATAAAACTCTCACAGGGTTACTGCTGAATTGCCAGCAGTGCTGAATTTCAACTTTAGACCATTCTGATATAGACAAAAAATTTGTGTCAAAACAGAAATCAGAGTGACCTACTTAAAAACAGCGAGTTACAAGTTACTCGGATATTTTTAAAACATGTTAAAAGCTGAAACTCAAATTTCTCGTGTGAATCAGACGATTTCAAATTCCCAATGTCCTTCACAGGAGTAACCCAAGTACTACAGCACTTGCTGTTCCAGGATGGTTTCCAGACATCTCAGTGTAAACTGAATTAAAAAAAATTGTTAGAAAGTTTTCACAGCCCTCCCCAGGCAGTTTTGGTCCTACTTGTTCTGCTCTTTTATCCTTCATTTCCCAACCACTTTCTTTTATAACTCTGCCAAGTCTACTCCAGTTTTCCCAATTTAAATCCAACCCTCTCACCTTTAAAGAATGTCACAGCTTTTTCTCCCTCCTGAACCTCAGAAATCTTGAAAAATAACATTTGGCTTCAGTGCCTTAGACTTGATTGCTTTCTAGGGACAATTCTTTTCACTTGTTCAGAAACTTAGGCTTCTTCCCTTCAGAATTTACAGCTTCTTGAGGAATTCCTGAGTAGACTCTGAACTCCTCTTTACTAAAGGGAAAGGGACAGTCTCAGCTGGCCTCGGTCACTCTAGGACGAGATACAGAGCAGCAAGACAGATCTCAATATTCAAACAGAAATTGTGCTCCATTTTATCGTACTCCTTTTCCTTTCCTTTTGCCTTTATCCTTGCTTTTAACCTTTTCTTTCTCCTTTCTTTTCCTTTCCGCCCTTCTTTCCTTCTTCCTTTTTTTTTCTCTTCACATAGGCCACACGTAACAGCATAAATTCACAGTGCTCTAAAAATCTGAATGCCAATACAAAATTCAACAGAGCCCATCAGGGCTGTGTGTGACCCTGGTTCTCCTTCTCAGGTCCAATCCTGACTCCCATCCACATATTAGAAACACTGGATCACGTTCTTTAGGAAACGCAACTATACATATTAGTCAAACTTCACAGTGCTACACAACGAAAAGAAATTTTAAAAGAGCCCGTTTACTCCTGCACACAATTAACACCCATTGAAATCTACGAGTTTTGTGCTTGTTCCCAGCGAGCCCCGTGGACTCTGTGGTTTCATTTTGGATTTCTAAGAATGTTCTCAAGTAAGAATTAAGGGGTTTGCTTGTTTTTAAAAGAAAACAAAAATACTCAGTTTTAAAAAGACATTAACCAATCTCTCACTCCCTAATACTGCTGTCAGAGATAGAATCTAACCTCTACCAAGTACTTGGTTTTAAAGGCAGTTTGTTAGTCAAGCACAAGCAAGAAAGCACTAAAACACTAAAAAACACATCCCATATATTCTGAAGGCTGTAAATTAAAACAACAAACAAATAAAACTTTTAGGTGAGACTGGTTTTTAAGGTAACATTGGTGGTTTCGATTACTCAGAACCTACCATCACTATTTTCATTAGGGATTCATTTTCTTCCCACTAAAAATAGCATTAGCAAGGTGTTTCTCTCTCCAAAACAGTGCATCCATATTTCTCCACTGTGGATCCAACCCAACACTCACATAACAAATTGAAATCCCTGGAAAAAGAGGCTTATCAGAGGTTTTCCTTTCCTCAGCTGATAGTTAAAAGTAGTAAGAGAAAGGTAATGTGTTTATTTCCCTTCCACTGTAATTTATCTTCTTCCCAGCCTCCAAAAGTACTTCATTTGAAAATAGAAAGAGGTTGGTAAAAAAAAAAAAAATGGAAGGAACAAAGATGAAAATAGCAAGGTGTTCATGATCGCGCTTCTGACAGAGATTTTGATATGCACATCTGTGGGTGGAACCTGAATCCAAATAAATCCCTTGCATCATTCCTGTGTGTTTGACGAAATCACAGAATCACAGAATATTCTGAGTTGGAAGGGACCCACAAGGATCATCGAGTCCAACTCTTAACACTGTCTCCCTGGCGGGAATCGAACCCAGGTCTCCCACACGACAGGTGGGGACACTTACCACTGTACTAAAGTGGATTTCTGCGCAGAATCCCGAGGTGATGAAGTGAGAGAACGTAGAAATATATGCGTGTGTTCATAGGAACCCATATCATAGGCTCACTGAGGCTGGAAAACACCTCTAACATCATTGGGTATAATCATTAACCCACTACCACGATGGTCACCACTAAACCATGTCCCCAAGTGCCACATCCACACGATTTTTGAATGCTCCCAAGGATGGTGCCCTGGGCAGCCTGTTCCAGTGCTTGACCACATCTTCTATGAAGCAATTTTCCCCAAGATCCAATCTAAACCTTCCCTGGCACAACTTGAGACCATTTCCTCTCATTCTTGTTCCCTGGGAGCAGAGCCCGAATCCCCCAGCAACCCCCTCCTGTCGGAGTTGTTGAGAGTCAGAACGTCCCCCCTGAGCCTCCTTTTCTCCAGGCTGAGCCACTCCAGCTCCCTCAGCCGCTCCTGGTGCTCCAGCCCCTTCCCCAGCTCCATTCCCTTGTCTGGACACGCTCCAGCCCCTCATTGTCTCTGTATCTACAGCCAACCCGATGTATATGGAGACAGAGACCTGTTCTCTGGGAGAGTGTAAACGGGGCCTGGAATGGAACAGGGTGAGCTAAATACCATTTCAACGACTTCATTCTAAATGATGAAACAAGTCAGTAAATTTTACCTTTTTTAATCACAGAGAAATAATAATCAATGCCTTTGTAAATGGCCTGAAAAGCTGCAGATAGAAATTGTGCTGTAATATTAATGATCCACATTCATGTCTGGCATAAATTGTTTAAGCTTCATCAGCTCCATTGAATTTGGGCCCATTGTCTCCTGAACTTCTGCTGCACAATTTGTCTATAATTTAAAGCTCTTAACACTGAAAACATAATATTTTTAAAGTTTTTTTTTAATATTCGCAAGTTTACCTAGATTTTACTAAATACAATATGCGTGATAACTTTGAGAAACAGGGACTTGTTCTTAAATATTGAATCCCAGCATTAACAAGTTGATGTTGTCAAGATGCACTTAGTCCAGACTCTCTGACACCTAGTTATGTTTCAAATTATATTAAAAAGTCCATGAAGAAGAAACTCTTTGATTGTGGTCATTGGGGTTTATCTGTGCAAATAAGGATTGGTGTCTTTATTTGGACTAAAAGATATTGATGTCCCCAGTTTAATAACACAGGTCCTATGAAATCATCCAAACACATTATTTTTAGCTTATTTTGTTGATTCCTGTCGTCAAAGGGAACACAGGGACTTCCAGAGCTAGAGCAGTTTTTGTTTTTCCATGTCAGAGGGACATTTCTGGTTTCTCTGTCCAAAAGTTACATTTGCTACATCCTGAACTAATGCAATTTTGACTTGTTCCTTCTAAAATGATCTTGATGATCTTTAAGCCCAGATGAGCAAGAGCAATCAGGGGAGGATCAGCTCAGACACTTCTAGACATCCACTATACACAAATCTATACCATACCTGGCCACCCTGTTCCCTCAAGGTAAAAACACGTTAAAATAAAAATAAAATTGGAATTGTTTTTTTCCCAGTCTATCAACAATCTAGCAGACTTTTCTTCATTTATATAATCTACATATTTTATATAATCTAGCAGACTTTTACATTTTTTCAATCAGGTAAGACATTTTTTGGTTGTTCATATGTATTTTTCAATGAAAATTTTTTTTGTTTGGATTGGAAATACAACTTCAGTCATCAACAAGCACATTCAGCTGCACAGACCACACAGGAATGTTTGTAATGGTTTTTCAGAGGCACATAATACTTGATCAACTGACTTAGAAGAAAAAGCTGTGTATTATTTACTTAGATCATGGAAACTTTGATGAAGTAGCCTATTCTTGATGTGTTACCCAATCTCTTCTCTTACATTACTCCTGTCAGTATGACTTATGCAACAGCATTGAGGACAGAATAATAAAAAAAGAACCAACATGAAAATGAATTTATTTGTTTATATCTTGTTTTCTAGCACAGGTAACCCTCTGAGTTAAAGATCTCAAAGAACTAACGGGAAGTTTTATATGAATATTTCAATAATTTTTTTAATATTTAAAGTAAGCTTACCTGTTTCAGAGAGCAGTTTGGTGGCTTCCAGTACCTTCTCAGTATAAACTCCAGTTTCATAGTTTTCCATCTCTGCATTAATGATGTGAATAACTCTGGCTGCACGGCCTCGGATGGCACCCGCAGTTCTGTCCAGTGTATCCACATCCCCCTCTTGGAGAGCAATCACACACTTATTCACATCTTCCAGAATATGGTTTTCTGCAATGGAGGAAAAAACATACGGCTCATTTAATTTTGTTCTTCCTCACAGCAAAGCTTCCTGATTTGGGTAAACAGCAAATGTCAGTATGTTAAAAAAATTGGTATCTCTCTTCACCCAGGTCTGCAAAGCAAATGCCCTCCTGTGATGTTATGCCACATAATAGTAAAAAAACTATGATATTTATCTTCAGCAGGGACTGGGCTACAGCCTCTTACCTACACTGTGAGCCCAAACCTGTAATTCTTTGAAAAGCAGTTACCTTAATTTTGAACATCACTCTGAATTTTATCATAACGAAATTGTAATAACAATGAACGTAAAAGGAAAAGCAGTCAGATGTTACACAGATTCCCTAACAAACAATTGGGCAATTTTCTGAAGATGAATTTACACACTCCCATAAATGCTTAATATGTTTGGTTTATTTGTGCCTAAATAAGAAAGAGGGGAAATAATTACTTTCAAAAGACAACAGTAAATGGCTGTTGCAGATAGAGAAGAGCCTGGGCAGGAGCACTTCATCTCCTTCTCTCCATTTATGCCAGAGAACAGGCCGTGAATTTTTCATGACACGCAGTAAAATGATATGTGACTGTGCATATTGTGGAGTAAGAGTTGACAACAGTGAGTCTGTTCACATGGTGTGATATCAAGCAGCTTTAATGGATTTTTGGGAGCTGCATTGTTTTCTTGGCTCAGTATTGGGCCATCTACTCTCACGTGCTGCAGTATCATTATGTATAACCTCACACATGGATAATGTGAAAGGACAAAGAAGATTTTGAGTAGGTCAGACATTAATTCCCTGCAGTCAGGAGAGTCAAAAATAATTTCAATAAGACTATGACTGGATTTCATATTTGACCAAACTGAGTCTGAGGCACTCAGTGATTCTAAACAACAATTTGCCTTTCTGCTACCGACACCTCTGAACTGAAAATGAGATGCTGTTCTTTGTAACAGTAGTGAAACAGAATTAATCAGTTCACCAACTGCTTTTTGTTAATTATCCTTGGCCACTAAAAAGAATTACTCTAATCTTCACTGTTAAAAATCCCAGGGTTGGATCATTTGAGAGTTTCAGAAATGTTTTACATGATGTCGAATTTTACACTGTAACAAATCTGAACAGAAACTGAAAGTCCCCTGAGCTGTGAATCAGTGTAACTTGCAAGGCAAAATTCTTTGTATAAAAAACATCTTGCCCAGAGTTTTGCTAAATTCTGTTTTCACTATTTCCTTCTCACCATCATCAATTGCCTTTACCATGGCATGACCAAATTTTGCCCAACAGGAAGTTCTACATGGATTTGAACTAACAGTTCATTTGGAATATAAAATAACATATTAAAATTATGCTCAGCTTTCTTTTAGTGGCCATGATATTACTAAAACATACAATCAAACGTGACAGTCAATATGAGAGGAGCAGGTGTCATTTCAGGAGCTTACGTAGACAGCAGCATTTAGAATTGTTCACTGGTTTAAAATTCAAAAATATCACAGTATCACAGTATAGATAAGGCTGGAAAGGACCTTGAAGATCATCTAGTCCAACCTATAGCACAACTAACTTAGCAAATAAAACTACCCTGTGTAAGCTGAGGCTTCCAAGTTTACAGCAAGCAGCACCAGGATTTCTGGATTTCGTGTTTAATAGAGATGTTTATGGACAGTATTAGAAATAAAAAAAATGCACTCAATGGAAATGATACTTCTCAGCCACCTTGGAAAGTTTGGATCTAAGTCAATGCTAAGTTAAAAGGAAAAATTATTTGAGAAAAAGAAACAAAAAACCCACATCATCCACTGAAATGACTTCTGCTCTATGGATACAAGCACTAGGAGTAAACAAAGTCCTCAAATAAATAAGCAAATGGCTATTTGAGCAGGTTTGCCAGCTCTTTGGATTATGGACTGAGTCTGCAGTTCACAGCCTGGTTTGCCCTTTCACTGGAGAATCGGGTCTGCTGAAAATATTTGTCGGCTTCAAATCTCAAATAAAACCCAGTGAGCTCTCAGATTCTAAAGTACCCTTTCATTCTGATCATACATTTTCATTTTCTTGTCATGGCTTGCAGTAAACACTCTAACAGTGCTGTTGAACAGTGGAATGTAATTAACTAAAGCAAACCATTTCCCTGTTAATAATAGTAGCAGGATACAGCCAAACAAAATATTGTGAAGGACAAAAGAGAAAATAGGATTTTTTTTTAAAGAATAAGTATTTTTTCCCTTCAAATCTCATAAACTTTTATGAGAAAATTTAAGAAACATCAAGGAAAGCAATGTAGAATGAAACATCATAACATTTCAGGGAGACTATCTCATGAAGTTTGGCTCTTCTGAGACATTCAGGTAAGCTAAGCACTCTTGGCAAACTCTATGTCCTTATTCACAACAATGACATTCATCTTTCAAACTAAAATAGGAAAATGAGTTTTCTGTAGCAGACAATTAACAGGACACGCAGCAATTTGCAATTACAGTATTCACTGTGTATGACTATATTATAACAATACACTCTGCCACAAGTTGTAGCACTTTACAAGGAGGATTGAAAAAAGACTGTGACCCAAGAGTCAATGTCCTTCTATTCTCCATCCCTCCCTTACCTAAGGACTGAGACATTACGTCTTTTTTCACAGAACAGTTTGCTTTGCATTGTAAACCTTCCTAGTGAGGTCAGAGAGGTGCAGAGATTTGCTGTTTCTTGTACTACTTTACTTTTTCTCTCTGCTTTTATTGTTACATCCATAACTCTGAGACTCAGAAGTGCCTCCCAGCTCTTTGAAAATGTACACAGTGGCTGTGTTTGACAACATATCTAGACAAGAATCACAGAATCATTAAGGTTGGAAGGAACTATTAGATCATTGCGTTCAACAATTAACACTGCCAGGTCCATCACTAACGTGCAGCATCTGCCTATTTCCCTTCTCCCTGTCCCTGGTACCCTGTCTCAGGGCTTGGTAAACTGCTACAGATGGTCGGAGGCACATCTGCCCCACTGTATAGACAGAGCTGAGCTGAGCAAAGCTACAGAATAAAGTAAGGAAAGTGCCAAGGCCAGCTTGGATGGGACTCGGAGCAACCCGCTCTAGTGCAAGATGTCCCTGCCCATAGCAAGGGGTTGTAAATAGATGCTCTTTATGGTCCCTTTCAACCCAAAATATTCAGTGATTTCATTATTGTATAAAGTTCATCTTTCCCCCCTCTTGTCCAGCACTTCACAAGGACTCTCACAATATCTACAAACATTGTCAGCCTGTCACATTTTTAAAGGGGGGGGGCAAAATCCTACTTTGTACCCAAGTCAAAACAATACTTTCCTAGAAATAGAAGCACAAATAGGATGCTATTTTCTGGGAGGTGAAAAGCCAGCCATTGCTACCAGGAATTAATTGACGTGGCGTGGTTGCTCCTACTGAATGTAGGAGATCAGTATTCTAATAAGACAGACTATTGGATTAATGATGCTTTAGTAATGGTAGCTTTTGTCCACTCTGACACATTACTTTAAATTAGGAGTGCATTTTCAGAGAAGTCCCTTGACCCCAGTACCTGAAACGGAGAGGAAATCATCCACCGAAGTGATGTCATCGACAGCTTCAGTGAGGACTCGCACCTGTTTCTCCCACTGGTCCTTAAAGACATCCATGTTGTCCTGGGCTACTTTGCTCTGTGGTCTGGCAGCCAACGTGAGCGCAGCATTTATTACCTGTTATTCAAACCCATTTGTTAGGAGGAGTGGGGAACTTTTTTCACAGGGGAAGAACAAACAGATTATGGGCTGTTAAAAATACAGCATTACACTCCATTTGAGAGGAGGGTCTCAAGACATAAGAGATGTTTTTCACAGCTCCAGGAATCAGGCAACAACATCATGGCAAAGACAAGGTTATAATCTTCATCCAGGTTGTTTTTCCTGTCTCAGCTAACTGATGCTTTTAAATGCTAAAAGAGTTCTCAGGTGCTTTTTAGCAGGAACCGTCCTTACCTGTGGGCACAGACTATCAATCTGTGTGGCTGCCATACGAACTAACTTCACACCTTCTTCATTATTTGAGATTGAGCAGGCCAGATTTGCAACCTGCAATGAAACCAGCAGATGAGAATCAAGTTTTCAGCAAGTGAGCCATTTTATACCTTTCTCGGCTCTTACTGAGCCTTGCCTGGAAAGAAAGAACTGTATACAAGAGAAATAATGCATCATCTGTGCTGGTGAACAGAAACACATGTAGATTATTTCCTTACTAGCAAACTGAACTATCCATCTTATTTAGATATTTCTGAGAATCTGTCCTCACTTTCAAACGTTTCACATCCTCCTCTACAGCTTGAAAATTATCTTCTGAGAAATCATGTAGAGAATGCACAGCTTCCAGACAGTTATCTATACATTTCCTTTCCTCACAGGTTCTTTTTCCTCTTATTAACCAGGTCCATGTGGATACAGGTAATCAGGCTCATCCCATACGCCCTGAAATTTTCAAAATGAAGGATCTCTGATCTCTTAACATACAGAACTGTACTTTTCCATCCATAAAACGAAACTCTGATGCCTTCACTGTCACTGGGGAATTACATATCTCTCAAATACCATCATTTCAGATCCTGATGATTTTATGCTTGTTAAAATCATTTCAATTCTCAGGTGGACCTCTTTATTTCCATGTGGCTGTCTGCCCTACAGTAAAATATCCATTAGCAACAGTACCACAACAGTGACTTTCTGTAACATATGCCTGAAGATCTCCTTCAAAGAACTTTGAATCTACATTTGCTCACTCTGGCGCAGCTTTGGGAAGTCTGAACCTCGTAAGACTGAAGGCTATTTGGATAAGATGAAGACAGGGGAGACTTAGAGAGACATCTGAATGAGATCTAGCAATCAGACCGTGCCTCCAGACACTGCAGAGCTGCATCTCCGTGGCTTGGATTCAAGTGGAAAAGCATGTTCTCCCAGCTCATCCAATTCTTCCAAAAAACACATTCCCAAAAGCTTTGTGCCAAGTCCATGAATCTGCCATGGGTTTTCCAAACAGCAATTCATGTCACAGTGCACATAATTATGTTCATCGGTGATATTTAAATCACAAAGGTACATTTTGGGATGGGGGAATACAGGATATTTTTTTAATTATCCAAAAGTATGGCCCTTAATTCTAATCTACATTAAAGCAAACTTATAAATTTTAAATATGCTTCCTTGATATTATTCACTGTGCCTGAAGGCATAACTATCACTTGGAAATGATTCATGAATTAGTTCAAATACCCCCATCTTTCCAATTTTCCTCCAGTCTCCCCTTGTGGTATTAATCTGTTCTCATCTCCAGTGCACATCCCTGCATTAGCCCTGATCCATCTGTTCTGCATAGAACCTATTTCCCTTCCCAGTTCTGAGGAACGTGGTTTGCATATATCACAGTGCCAAAGCCCAGGGAAGAGAAGAACCCAAGGCTTCAAAGAGTCTTGCAGGCATTTCCTAGTCAAGGTTTTATCATAATGTTGTGATTTTTGTTTTCATTTCATGGTGAGACAAATGAGGTAGTCTGTTTGTTAACAGCCTTACAGCACTCATGTCAAAAGCATTCTTCTGAGCTGACATCTTCCAATTAATTCACCATTTTCTATAGTCACTTCTTTGCACACATCAAACAGACCACTTTAATCTTCACGAGAAACAAAAGCTAAGTAGGATAATAATTAGGATGCATTAACATGAGTGGAAATTACAGACCTTAAAGACTAGTAAATAATATTAAGTTCAGCAAGTGCCATCTTTCTGAATTTGAAATAAGTGGCTTTTCAGATTGCCCTTTCATTTTGTGATTATCATGATGGGAATTCGTCCTAAGGCTTCAGATGTAACATATATCTTATTTTTTCACAGGCAAAAGTGAGATATGTGACTGAAGGGCGTTGGGTGTCATGAAATAGAAATCACAGTATTAAGCCGGTTTTCGAGTTCTACTGGAAGAGATCTTTGCAGATATATAATAACCAAATAAATAATTAAATAAAATTATTTCTTCCCTGTCTCTGTTAATTACGCTCTCAGTAGGATCTGACGATATAATATTTAGATGTTGTGAAGTGTTCTGTTTTCCAAGGAAGAAAACAATATAACCAGAGAAAACCTTTCATCCTTTTTTTGTAAATCATAGTTCAGTACATTGTTTTGGGTGTTACAACCAACACAGGAGTACAAATGTAACCTATTGCTACATTAAATAAGCATCAAAAGAGCATTACAGTTATCTGTTTAAAAGCAATAATGACACACATCATGTATAATCCTAAACTTAATAGTTTCTGTGGTATATTTCAAGCTTTGCATAACTATAGCCCTGTATTATCAGCAGTCAGAAAGCAATACTATTTCACAATTCAGCAGGGAGTGTGCCAGCTTGTACCATGGGAAGATCTGATTATGTCAAACAAGCACAGAGATAAGCAAATTCCACAAAGGTAGATGGAATCTGGATAAAATTGAATTTAGCACTACAAATCAGAAATACCATGACTTTACCCAAACTTATTTTTAAAACACGGCAAGAAATAGCCATTGCTTGCTTAAGCTTGCATTTTAATTCCACTGGATAAGGATGGATCTGTGAAACAATGCAGGTTTTAAGTGCACTCAGTCATCAGATACCACACCATTCAATTATTTTGATTGAATTTGTTATCAAATACACTGTCAAGGTCACTGTCAATTAACACTCTTGGCAAAGCAAGGTCCACGTGCATGCTCTTAATTGATAGAAACTATGAAGTAATTCATCATCCTTTAGTCTGCTATAAATTCAGCAACCTAAGGCACTTTCCTACTTAAAACTACTACCAAAAAACCCTTATACCAGCCCACTTAGCGGAGACTGATACACAGCAACACAGCGCCGAAATAGCACTGGGGGGCCGCGTGAGGGTGTGGGGCAAATTTGCATATTAATGAGCTGCCATTCAACGTGGAAGTAGGGCCTCGTGGCACACGATTAAGACCGCAAGTCCGTAATATAGGAAACTCGACTGTATCTCTGGTTGACTCATCCTCTAAATGTAATTAGTTTATTATTTAAACTTAGATTATAGCTGGCTCTGATGGTTGTTGAAAAAGATTTTGCTGAAATAAAACATGTTTCAAAAGTGTAGTATAACATGTTTTGCATGGGCATAGTTAATACAAGACATTTTGTGATGAACCATGAATCTACAAGGCTAAGAATTTGTTTAATACTCCACCCGAGTTGGAGAGAAAAATAAAAAAGTTGTACATTACCATAGCTGCCAATGTACCAAAACTTTGATTTGACAGCCTTTATGCTTCAAGTGATCTGTCTCCACCAAAGCATTGAAAAGGAGGTTTCATGAGAGGCTGTGGAAACCACTAGGGTAATTTTTTTTTTCTATTTTCTCTCTCCTTTTTGTTTACTAAGTTCTTTGCGCATCCTGAATTCACTGAGTTCCATAAAGAACTTAAGATTGCATTAAGATCAATGTGAACTGTCTGAAGAGGATTTATATGAATGAATACATTTTAAATACCAAAATCAATGAACTGTGAATCATCCTCAAAATGCATGGAGAACTTAATAACAGTGAAACTGTTGTGCAGATAAACATTATTGTCCAGAATTCCAGGTCCGCTAAACTACTCTTCTACCATCAAGACAATTGCTAAACACCTTAATCCTGTCCTGCAAGCGCACAGAAAGGCAGTGAGCAAGAAAATAAACACCCTACCTCCAGTGGTGCTTTTCTGCAATCACCAAATCCACTGAATCAGCCCTAGAACTGGGGATGTGAAAAAGCAGGTACCAATGTCTTCATATTCATTTCTATCACTGCCACTGACAGGCCAAGATGCAATTCTGCCCCTTGCCGGGTATCTATATTTAATCATGCAAAGAGTTCCATGAGTTTCAAATATTTAAAACATATATAGGATCAGTCCCAATAAAATGTATCTGCATGTATTTGGTTGTATTTCAGCTTCAGTTTCCTGCTGGGTGGCAGACTGAGGTGGGGAAGGACTTTGCTTCTAATGCAAATTTTTATTACTCTTCGTGGTGACTTGACCCTCTTTGGACGTCAGGTGCCCACCAAAGCCACTCTGTCACTCCTCTCATCTGGGCAAGGGAGACAAAATACAATTAAAGGCTTGTGGGTCAAGATAAGGGCAGGGAGAGATCTGTCACCAGTTACTGTCATGGGAAAACCACACTCAACTGGGGGAAATTAGTTTTATTTACTAACAATCAAACCACAGTAGGATGATGAGAACTAAAACTAAATCTTACAATTTCCCCTCTCCTTTTCCTCTTTCCTACCCTCAACTTCACGCCCAAATTCTTTCCCTCCTCCGTCACAGTGATGCAGAGGGATGGGGAATGGGGGCTGGGGTCAATTTGTCACACGTTGCCCCTGACACTCCTTCCTCCTTAGGGGAGGACTCACAGAATCACAAAATCACAGAACTAACAAGGTTAGAAAAGACTTTGAGATCATCAAGTCCAACCTATGACCAAACACCGCCTCACCAACTAAACCCTGGCACTAAGTGCCACATCCAGTCTTTTTTTAAACACTTCCAGGGAAGGTGACTCCACCACCTCCCTGGGCAGCCCATTCTAATGGTCAATCACTCTTTCTGTGAAGAATTTCTTCTCCATTTCTTCTCCAGCCCAGAGTCCCTCCCATGGAAGGCAGTCCTTCATGAACTGCTCCAGTGTAGTCCCTTCCTACAGAGGGCAGTTCTTCAGGAACAGACGGCTCCAGCGAGGATCTCCCATGGATTCACAAGTCCTGTCATCAAACCTGCTCCAGCGTGGGCTCCTCTCTCCACAGGACCACAGCTCCTGCCAGGATCCTGCTCCAGTGCAGGGCCTCTATGTGCTGCAGCTGGATCTCTGCTGACCCTCCCTGGGTGCAGGGGCACAGCTGCCTCACCATGGGCTGCTCCAGGGGCTGCAGGGGAACCTCAGCTCCGGCACACGGAGCTCCTCCTGACCCTCCTGCTGCCCTGACCTGGGGCTCTGCACAGATGTTCCTCTCACATGTTCTCACTGCTCTCTCCCACTGCTCTTCCACAGCAGTTTTTTTCCCATCTTAAATGCATTAGCCCACAGGTACTGCCAACCATCCCTAAGCAGCTCAGCTTTGGCCAAGGGCAGGTCCACCCTGGAGCTGGCTGGAATCGGCTCCATGAGGAAGCTTCCAGCAGCTTCTCACAGAAGCCACCCCTGTAACATCCCTGCTGCCAAACCCTGCCAGGCAAACCCAACACACCATTGTTGAAAGGCCATACCAAGGACAGGACTTACCTGAAGATACATTGATAGAGCAGCCGGAAGCGTAGGCCCTGTATGGAGGGGCAAACCCTGCACTAGTTTTTCATTAGGTGGCAACTGAAGAGTGGATTAACAGTTTTTCATTACTTTTGTCATCCATACTATTCAAGAAAGGAAAGCTTTATTTCTGCCATAAAATTGCACTCCAAATTATGAGAGTAATCAACAATAATTCCTATCAATTTACTGCATTTTTACACTGATTGAAATCAGGTGTAATTAGCTTTCACTGTGTTTTTTTTAACTAGACTACGTATTTCCATTTTTGACTTGAGCCCTTTGTATTATTAAAGGTAACAATGACTATCAGGATGTATTGTCCCCTTACGATTACGAAAATGTATTATCCTCTGGTTCAAACTTAAATTCAAAGATTTAACATGGCTGCTCTGAATTCAGCCTAAGTGAAAAGGTCTAAAAAGAAATCCATTGCTTAGAGCAAAAATGTGAAAAAAAGGAGCAGTATGTGCTACAGCAAAGGAGAAATAGTAGAAATAGTAACACAAAGGCTGCAGAATCTCCTATTTTTTAACTTTTTTCTCTTATTCTTTTTTCCACCATAAATTGCTTAGAAGAAATGATACCGAAAAAGATCTATTCAGCTTTTCCAACCATTTAGCCATTCACAGGTAGCAAATGCAATTTATTTACATTTTAGTGTCTCAGTTTTATGTATTTTTTGTAAGTATTTTTTTTTAATTTTGCTGTTAATGTAACTAACTGGTGGAAATATTAAGAAGACAGAGAATTTACAGCAAGATATTCTTTATTTAGGAAAATGCAGAATAACTTACAGAAACCTAAGAAACTGGAAAACTTAATATGCCTGTGTCCTGGGTCAATTAAGATGAAGTATGAATTAAATTTAGAAATACTTGAATAATATATATATGGAGAGAAATAAGAACTTTACTGGGAGAAAGGGAAAAAATAATGTAACATATATATATATATGTTTGAACAACAACAATAACAGTATCAAAAACAACAACCCCATGCATCGCTATCGGCTGGGGGAGGAGTAGCTCGGAATTAGTGAGGTGGAGAGGGACTTAGGTGTACTGATCGACAGGAAACTCAATATGAGCCAGCAGTGTGCCCAGGTGGCTAAAAATGCCAATGGTATCCTGGCCTGCATCAGGAACAGTGTGGTCAGTTGGACCAGGGAGGTTGTCCTTCCCCTGTACTCGGCGCTGGTCAGACCACATCTTGAGTACTGTG
>WEKX01000820.1:8749-21730 GCA_013390025.1 Pitta sordida
CATTGCCATGCTGTTGGAAGAAAAGCCAATCATACAACTAGGATAAATATACAAAGGCAGAGAAGCAATATTTCTGCACTATCCAGAGTTTTGGAATGTTACATAATGAAAGGTACGGATCAAAGCTGGGAAGAGTGTAGAAGACAGGAAAAACCAGATTAGAACTCCAAGTATAATAAATAAATAAATAAATAAATAAATAAATAAATAAATAAATAAATAAATAAATAAAGGATCTCCCAGAGGTATAGTTGATTCTGCTGTGAATATCTTCCAGCTATGAGATTTCTCCCAGCTTTACGATTCTTAGCGAATAAATAGAAGATATTTTCACCACACAGTCTCAAAATTTATAGATGAAAGTTCTGCTGTGTCTTCAACTGAAAGTAAGATATTGTAGAACATTTCCAAAAGAAGAATACACTGTTAATATGAAATACTCCTTAATTTAAGCAAATCTGAGAATATTCAGAAGATCAGCACAGGAAGCTACCTTCTTTGTGTTTTCCTGAAGACACATAGAGTTTCTGGAAGCATGAAGTGGAAGGAAAACTACTTTGCTCAGAATAATCTCTTACCATACACAGGTTCACAGGTTCACAGCTAAACTGTTTTGTCAACTATGCCAGGAAAATTTACATTTTTCAGCTCAGCACTTGTCCTTACTGTTTGCAACTGTTGGTTACAGTCACTCAGAATGACTTGTAATTTATTTAATTCATAAGAAAAGTCAAGAAATCTCTACGGAAATAGACTGAGAGAAGCTGATTCAAACAGCGGCCAAAAGATAATGAGACAATTTTAGGGAAGATTTAGTGGTGGGCTCTGTTTCCTCAAACCAATTTCCATCTCTCTCCTCCATTTTCTTTGTTTCTCAGAGTTACTATTGCTAAAAATTATCAATTTCTTTTTCATTTTTGTAAATCACATCAAAAGAAAACAGGTGACCACCTGAGTAACTTGGGGTTTATGCTATAAACTATTCCTTACTAACTAATGAAAAAAGATAGATCTTTAGTGAAATTTCTGTAATGTTGAATATCCCAGACGCATTCTCCTCCTCATACATGAGAAACTCTATAAACAATGTATATATCAAAATACCTATCTAAGTGTAAACTGGTTTTATTCTCACTGCCAAGCACAGATTATACCTAGAAATTCTTAGAATATCTCTGTATAGAGAAATGAAGTTGGTGATAATCTAAAGTTTATAAGTGGAGAAATTAAATGAACATCAGTTCCTGGAACACATATATATATCCATCAGTCCTTTATATCATTATCCAATCATTAGATAAGAGTTTACTAGCGCTTTACTAAAATAAATCTCAAGTGTTTGAGGGAGAGAGAGCTGCTACAAATATATCTGTAAAAAAAGAATCTCAGTCTTAAATTTGTGACATTTTTATTTTATATTATAAAGGCAAATAGAACTGTTCAATAGAATGTTTATCGTCCTCTCATATACTGCCATACTTTCTCACTAACAGCATGTCTTTTCACTTCTATAAAAAGTCCCTTTACTGTTTCTTGAGAATCTAACTGTTGCCTTGAAATACTTGGAGCTATTTCATTTCCTAAATGGCGAGAGAAATTAGGCAAAAAAAATGAGGACATTTATGTATGTAACCTAAAATTATGAATATTGAGCTAATAATTGAAAACAAAGATGAACACAAAATTATGTTTCCTAAACAGGAAACGTTATTTGAATAGCAGCTACTCTAACTCTCATTACTTTTTATGGTCATCTGCTGTAAACAATGGACATGACTGCATGCCAAAGTATAGCTGTGATAAACTGTCGTGACAACTGAGTGAGGATCATCCAGTGACTTCTCAGTTTCAAAATCTGAAAGGAAATTTTCATCCCTCTGTTACAACATGTCCTAGAAGAGTAGAAAATATACCTTTGCCTCATGAACTCGTGCTCCCATGAGCAAAGCTTTGCAGCACATTATATTCTCCTGAAACCCTGTTCTCTGTATTTAATATAAACTTGTATTATTAAACAAACCTCCTTAACTTCATTTGACAGCTGGACTTACTTCTCTACCGCTGAATGTATGTGTTCAAATACACATCCAAATATCCCTTTACACACAGATTTTTTTAATGTGGTGGTTTTGATTAACCTCCCTCATATAAGAACAAGCACTAATTTTATACATTTACTTCCTGTTGAAATGAAACTCTAAGACTTCGGCTCATGAAGAATAACTAAACTAAGCTAAATTCTTATTCTATATATTTTGATTTTCCTAAAGATTTTCAGGACCTCCAAGACTGTAGATTTTTCTTTCCCTCACAGCATTCTTTTTTTGTCTGAGATGAGCTTACGGGCAATTTTTCTACACCGTACAATTCAGAAGCAAGGAACTTATTTTTCAGGGAAGTCAAATTTTGAAACATCTTTTGGAAAAGGTTATAAAGGCAATGACAAAAAGAAAGAAAATAATTGGGTTTCAAGATCCTGTTTGCTATCTCAAATTTTCATGAATTGTATCATGTAATAACTGAAACCTTAGAATAGTAGAAATAACAGAAAGTTCAGCTGTCAGAGACATAGGTACAAGTATTGGACTAGGGACCTTCGAATGAGATTTGTTTTGAAGTGTTTTAATGTTTAGAATTAGAGGAAAGAAGGAAAGGAGGAAGGGAACGAGGGAGGGAGCAAGGGAGGGAGGGAGCAACAATGGCCGTGGAGCAAACCATTCCTGTAGGCTTATTTTTCCTGCCTGGACCTGTATGGCCTTAGATCAGCCTGGTCAAGGTAAGAGGGGCAAAAGTGGAAACATTACAACATCTCTGAGAGATACTGTAATCCTCAACAAACCATGTGATAGAATGTCACAATTTTATTTTCCCGTCTTTAATCCTGCTGACTATTCTTGCTGCTGAACTCTTTCCCCAAAATCTAAGGGAAAAGAAGACAGCCGTTCCTCACAAGGAGAAAGAGAGTGAGGGGATAGTCTATGCAAATTAACTAAGGAACGTTGTGTGTAATAAACTGCACTGGAAAATAACTCTTCCAGCATTTGACTTTCCAGTAGACAAGTAGAAGTTTTATTCCACACCAGTATAGCTGCACCCAGAGAGCTACACTGCCTCCCTGATCAGAGAGGGTAGAATCCATCTCTCAGAAGTGTACAGTGATATGACATGAAGCAAAGGACCCAAGTCAGAACATAGTCAATTTTTATTAGACACTGGAAAAATGTTTTACAACAAAGTGGTTAAATCCTACAGCGTACTGCACAATCTCTGTTCCTGGAAGTGTTCACCTGAACACAACCCTGAGCAACCTGTTCTCAACAGACCTGCTTTGAGAGATAGTCAGACCAGTGACCTCCAGAGGCCCCTATCAACAGAAATCATTCTATAATTCCCTGATTCCATAGTGCTGTATGTCTTTGTTTTATCTTTGGGCTTTTCATATTTATTTACCTGTACTAAGTTAACTAAGCAAATGGATTTTTCCTATTTATCATCAGTCTGTAATTATTTTTCTTTGCTGTACTTGGAGGTACTCAGAAACTATGACACAAATACCATAGTGTACACTGTAATACAGACCTATTTAAAATAATTGGAAGTAGCCAGGGCACTTATGCATAATAGCAGCCATATTATTAAGCTAAAGCATTAGTTTGACATATTCACAGCAGTGAATATTCACATTAAGTCGTTGAGGAGACACAGGAAAGATACAACTGAAAAGACTTTATGGAGTGAACAACAGAGGGACAAGTCCTAGCTGCTATTAATTGACAGATACTGCTCCTTCCCTGTGACCCTTTCTATACATAATTAAGCCCTTAAAAAGACAATGAAGCAATGCAGGTAGCAGAATTGTTACATTCCAAATAAATATTAGCAGAATTTAAAATCTTACCTATATATTTTCATTTCTATTAGCAAATGTTATTATTACCTTTAAATGTGCAGTCTAAACAAGTATGTATTGGCAAATGTCGCTTCTCTAGATCACACAGTATCAGTGTTGATAAGGCTGGAAAAGACCTTAAAGATCATTTAGTCCAACCTATAACCGAACTAAAGCCTGACATCTATAACCAGCAACAGTGTCATGCATTAATGCTTTTCAAACCTGTACATATTCTCACTCAGCCAATTCTGGATGACCAGGAGTGTGAAGGAAATAACACTTTTCATTTCATTAATTGTTTAATAGGATTCACAGAATGTTCTGAGTTGGAAGGGACCCACAAGGATCATTGAGTCTAGCTCTTAAACAGCACCACTGCCTTCCTGGCGGGAATCGAGCCCCTGGTCTCCCGCGTGAGAGATGGGGACACTCACNCCTTTCTACCTGCTCAGTCTATAAGCACTCCATCCCCAGTCTACAGTTCTTCTTGGGGTTGTTATAACCAAAGTGCAGAGCTCAACATTTAGACTTGTTGAAACTCATCCTACTGGAGTTTGCCCATCTCTCTAGTCTGTCCAAATCCCTCTGCAACGTCTCCCTACCCTCTAACACATCAACACATACTCCAAGCTTGGTGTCATCTGCAAATTTGCTCATGACAGACTCAATTCCATCATCAATATCATCAATGAAGATATTAAACAGGACCAGACCCAACACCAACCCTTGGGTGACACCAAGGTTGTTGTAACTGGTCGCCAACTAGAGGTGACACCATTAACTACCACTCTCTGGGCTCGACCATCCAACCAGTTCCTGACCCAGCACAGAATATTCCTGTTTAAGCCCCTTGCTGCCATCTTCCTCAGGAGTATATCATGACAGACTGTGTCAAATGCTTTACTGAAATCCAAGTACACTACATCCACAGCCTTCCTCTCATCCACCAGATGAGTTACTTGGTCATAAAAGGAGATCATGCTGGTCAAGCGAGACCTACCCCTCCTAAATCCATGCTGACAGGGCTTGATCTCTTGGCCATCCTACAGATGTTGCATGACAGCCCCCACATAACTTTACCTGGAACTGAAGTGAGGCTAACAGGTCTGTAGTTTCCTGGATCATCCTTCCGGCCCTTCTTACGTATAGGGGTTACATTTGCCATCTTCCAGTCATCTGGGACCTCACTCGTGGTCCAAAACTGCTGGTAAACAATGGATAGTGGCTTAGCAAGCTCATCTGCCAGTTCTCTCATCACCCTGGGGTGAATACCATCCGGTCTCAGGTCCGCAATATAGGAGACCTGACTGTATCAACCTACTTTCAAATCATCCTATCAGGTGACACGGTTTGGTGTTTGTCTAATACCCTTTCTTCATGAAACTCTTGCCTTTCAGTAGTAAAAACCTCAGTTTTGGAACTTGTCAAACAGTAGTTTTAGTAGTCAAATGATATTTCCTTACTTTCTTATATATTCTCATCTTCCTATCACATTTATACTATTAATACATCAACATAATCGCACAGGTTTTCCTGCTAGTTCCAAAGACTTCTTCAAAGAAAGAGTACCATCTAGTTAAAATACTTAACTCCATTTAAGACAACTTTTCAAGAAACTCATTAAGCGTTATACACAAAATTTCCATCTAAATTACTCCTCAGCTGTGCACCTGGTGTCTCCACATGTTGAGAGCATCAGATGCCACTGACCTGACATCATGAGCCTGTGTGCTCAACAAACATGTCTACAAATACTCAAATCATATTGCTATATTAAAACTTCTAAAAATAGGAATACATTAAAAAAATTTAAGGTAGAACTTCATATGCCTGTGCCTTAAGGAAAAAAGTGTTTAAATCCTAACTATTCTCTATTTGATTATGAAGAGATTGTCATGGTAAACTATTAGGTCAATACTCATGAAATTAAGAAATTCGAAATGTTAATTCTCAGCAAGATCATATTACATTATATTTGAATATAATAATTATAAAAGCCTGTGTTTTCAACAATTCCAACAGCACGAAAATTAATATTATTCTTATTGTTCAGGTCACACAATCCTAATAATCACGAAATGTTAGCCTTTCACAACAGGAAACTAACATCCTTTTAGTCACTTAATTTAAACCTCCGACAACATAAGTTTCTTATTTAATTTATCTTTATGGACAATTCATAAAGAACATTATCCAACAATGTTTACAAAGTTTGAAACATGTTTGTATCTTTGATGGAGGGCTAGCATATGCCAATTATCTTAACATCTTGGATGCCAGTATGCTTAGTAGTAAACAAAGCAGTAATACACTGCCAAGTAAACAACAGACAAGTAAACAATTGGTACCAAATTCGAGAGCATATCTATGGGCCTTTAAGTTGGAAATCACCCTTCTTCCTTTCCCTTTGTTTTTGTGGAAGTAGCTAGGACATAATAATCACAGTTTTTCAAACCAAGCAGGATGAAGAAATGGGGCTTGGAAGATGTGTGCATTTTATTGGCAAAAAAAATAGATATTTGCCAATATTTGCAAATATTCCATTATTTTTGAGGGGTTCTATATGGAGCTACAAAACCCAAGAGGTTCTCTATCTAAATGATTACAGTGGCATACAATACCCCAGACTTCAGAAAGTCAAGATGCTAACACATAAAACTCATTTCTTCTAATAGCGAATAAAGTCTCTAGGCAACTGGAATACAGTATTACACTGCATTCAATTCTGAATGTTATTTTGATTTATTAACTATTATTGAGTGGTATAAGGACAAGATTGATACTTCAAGAAAAATAATAATACTTTGAGGAAACATCCGTTTGTAAGCAATGTGGTCATGGATGCTACTTGGTTAGACCTAGTCCCATGCAAGAAATGGAAGGAGAACAAGTAGATTTTTTTGACAGCAACTAATTTTAATGGTTGCTTATCAGATTTTTAAGTACCAATAGGGAGCAAGCAAAAGGATTATTGGATTTTAAAAGGTTAGCATTTTATCACTGTTGTGCACTGGGTTACGTATAAGCAAAAAATTGGTTCTGTGAAGAAGCCTAGACCAATACATCTCTTGAGATAAGATTTCCAGAAGACATATTGTAAAATAATAATGGTTTGGAAACCTGTTAAAAAGAAGTCAAAAGTATAAGAGATTAGGATGTATTTTAAGGATACAATACCCTGGGAAATTCCACAACTAGTGGAATTAGAACTGATGGTGTTGGCTCTCTTTTTTTTCCAGTCTGAGATTTCAGTAGTGAAAAATTGAACACAGATGATACAGCCAGATGATTTAATTGACATATGACTAATGGCCTTTAAAAATGTTTTTTTTTTTTTTTAAACAACTGAACTCTATATATAGACCATGCAATAATGCTAGTAATATGCAATGCACACAGATGTGCCTGAAATTTTTGAAGTTAACGAAAACAACTCCATTTACTACGCTCAACGTTTTGCATCATTGACTGGAAAATTATTTAAAGTGTTTATTTCCTGGTTTTACTGCTTCTACTTATTATTACACAGTAGCTTTTATTCTGTGACCTTAAAAATCACTTAACATGAGCATTTAGTTGCTCTGTTTCTATTTTTTTATTTTGCATATGAGTGTCAGAAAGAGATTAACTGACTTGCACAAGGCCAAAGAGTAAACAACTGGCAAAAAAAGTTGGTCACAGATAATCTCAGCTATCTTCCTGACTCCTCTGGCTTTGTATGGCTCTTGGGTATATGTATTCAAAGAACTTACCTGTCCAGTTGAAAATGCAGAAATAATTTTGACTTCTAAGAAGAATATGTTAGTCAATGATTCCAACATGCTCATATAATGAACTGCAACTGTATTCCTTGAAGGAAATACAGTGCTGTACCAATTAAGTTGTATACAAAGTTCCTGATGATGACAAAGAGTTGAGAAAGCATTAGAATGATTATAAACACTTAGTACTGTATCACAAACTACAAGCACGCTGTGTTTTTCAACTAATTCAATTTAACACCTCTGTTAGTTGATCTTGCCTTTTAAGTGTTAAATATCTTCTGTTTGAATAATAAAGATGTACTAGTCAGTTCTAACACAAATTTTAATATATGTAATTTATTCTCCTCATTTCTTCTGGGCTCCTCAGTTTAAGAGGNCTAAATGTTATGTATTTCTAACTTCTCTACCAAGCTTAGAATAGAAAATACTTTGAAAGTGTGTATTTGGCTTCTTGAGGATTCCTTTAAGTCTTCCTTGAGCTTTTCAGAATTATGATATCATTAGGGTGAAACAAAACCAATGCTAGAGAAACAATTATATAGATATCATTCTTGAGCATTTACGACATTAATGTTCAATCCAACCCCTATACCTGGTATGTTTTCCATATCGTATACACAGTCTTTCCCATCTCTATACGATTCTGTACACAATATTGAGAGTAGTTTGAGGTCTTCTGAAAGACAAGCTTGTCACTCTACAGCCTACAGTATTATAAATCCATGGGAATCCATTCAGAAACATTATTTCAAAAAAAATATGAAATAAGGGAGAAATACTAAAATGTATTAAGGGGAAAAGGGAAAAATACTTGAAAAATAACACGTCTTTCACAAAAATATTGGGAAGTTTTGCAAGCCACCACTTTTACAAGAATGTTAAGAAGATATTTTGCTTAGTTTTTCATGGAAAAAAAAAGCAGGAAAAAAAGCAGTTAACTGAAAAATTAAAATTAAAATCCTGGAAAAGTCAACCTTTTCTGATATTTCTTGAATATATTTGTAAAGCAATTTATTACAGTTCACTTTATATTTCCACATTGATACTGTTTATTTCATTTGTCCATGAAAATTTATTCTATGAAAATCACAGAATTGGGAATTAAATTGAGTTCTTTTACTTTGCTTTGCTTTTCGGCTTTTGAAAAGGAGTTACACCTGAGACATATTTACCAATCCATAGAACTAAAACAAAATCCACTGACTTCCCTCAGTTTTAAAGCATCATGTCTTGTCAAAACATTTTTGAACTTATAAAAACAGTGGAAGTTTAAAAAAAAACAAAATAGTACTCATACTGAATTTTTAATTTTATTAAAACAGACATCATATGGATTGTAATTTAAAATATTAAATTGTCCTAAAATCTTAAAAAAAAAATGTGTACTCTGCCTTCCCAGATTGACTTAGAATCCCCTAAATGAAATAATCACTTATGGAATAATTTTGAATATAATCAATAGAACCATTATTATTTATAACAATTAAACCTCTTTGCATTTACAGAACAGAAATTAATTGCCTTAAAGACTGCATTCAGTCTTAGATAATAGAGGGACGTAGAGACCTAGGCACCTGGAGAGTTTTATATTAAAAAAAACAGGAATTTATTGAAAAAACTTTAAATTGAGCATTTGTTCAATTTTGGAGTATATGATTTCTTCTTTCAAATCTTGCAAGGTGAAAAAATTATTATCATTAACTTTAGACAAGCATGGGTTCACACAAGTGATACAAAGGTGTAGCAAAAGCATGGCTGTGTGAAAACCAAAGATATTAAAAGACATATTTTAAAGATTAGCAGTTTGAAAATACACTTCTAATTTACAATTGCCAAACCATTTTTTTATTTCTTAATTGTATCTGAAGTGGGAATGAAATCAACATTAAGCCAAAATAGATCTAACACTGCCAGAGACTATTCAAGTATGTCTTGTTCAGATTTATGTCCAAGACTCCATAATAAAAAATGCAGTGTGGACCACAGAAGCACACCAAGCAATCTTTGTTCATAAAAGGTTCTATTATTTATTCATCAAGTGTATCATGCTATAAAAATCTGATTATCTAGGAAATCAAAACATCTACAAAGTAACTGTGTTGTCCCTCTGCTCACCATTCTCCCCAGAAATCCTTTATTCACAATGTCAGTTTAAAATTCAAGTGCAGGCTTTCCACTAAAAGCAAGTGGTTCCAGCTACTAAAAATGAAGACCAAATAATAAATTCATCATTCAAATACAACATCCTACTGATTTTGACAGAGAATTTGATTTTAAACGAGATGCCTGTGATAGTCATCAACCGCAAAATAGGCATTGGTGAGCTACACACTGAAAAATAAATCCACAGCTCATTTAATGGGGAACAATAGACTCGTAGATGATGGACTCCTCCCTCTGGCTAAGAAACCATTAGCCTATTTTCTCAACTAAATCCATTCANCTGCCGCAGCTGCGGCGGGTAGTGCTGATCGTGCCGCCACAGATGCTTGGGGGCTTTGAGGCTCCCGGTGCCCCCACCGCCATCGCTGCCGCCGTCGCTGCCGCTGGGCATCGCGGACAAGCCACTGCCGCGTTCTGCCTCCATGCTGCCGGCGGTCGGGCCGCACCGGGCGGGCAGGCAGGGGTGGAGGCTGTCGCCTTTTTGCGGGCAGAGCCGGGGAAACTGTGCTGAAAAGTTGGACAGCTCCTGCCGCGCCACCCCTCGCCCGGGTGTGGGAGCGGCTGGGGCCGCCGCGTCGCCGAGTCTTGACCGCCTCTCGGGAGAAGAGGCGGAGAGAAGCGTGGAGGAGGAGGAGGGGGAGAAGAAGAAGGAGGAGAAGAAGGGGGTGGAGGAGAGGGGCTGGCTTCCCGGTCAGAAATATTGTATTTAAGGCCAGGCTGGAGCCAGCAGGGGAATCGGCAGCGGGCTGTGAATGGGGCGCAGAGCGCGCTGGGGTGTGCCGGAGCGGGAGAGGGCACGGCAGGGGTGGCAGTACTGCATGGAGCTGGGAAGAGGACCAGGAGCGAGCGCGTAGAGGCTCTCCCTGCCACAGNTGAAAGACAAGCTTGTCACTCTACAGCCTACAGTATTATAAATCCATGGGAATCCATTCAGAAACATTATTTCAAAAAAAATATGAAATAAGGGAGAAATACTAAAATGTATTAAGGGGAAAAGGGAAAAATACTTGAAAAATAACACGTCTTTCACAAAAATATTGGGAAGTTTTGCAAGCCACCACTTTTACAAGAATGTTAAGAAGATATTTTGCTTAGTTTTTCATGGAAAAAAAAAGCAGGAAAAAAAGCAGTTAACTGAAAAATTAAAATTAAAATCCTGGAAAAGTCAACCTTTTCTGATATTTCTTGAATATATTTGTAAAGCAATTTATTACAGTTCACTTTATATTTCCACATTGATACTGTTTATTTCATTTGTCCATGAAAATTTATTCTATGAAAATCACAGAATTGGGAATTAAATTGAGTTCTTTTACTTTGCTTTGCTTTTCGGCTTTTGAAAAGGAGTTACACCTGAGACATATTTACCAATCCATAGAACTAAAACAAAATCCACTGACTTCCCTCAGTTTTAAAGCATCATGTCTTGTCAAAACATTTTTGAACTTATAAAAACAGTGGAAGTTTAAAAAAAAACAAAATAGTACTCATACTGAATTTTTAATTTTATTAAAACAGACATCATATGGATTGTAATTTAAAATATTAAATTGTCCTAAAATCTTAAAAAAAAAATGTGTACTCTGCCTTCCCAGATTGACTTAGAATCCCCTAAATGAAATAATCACTTATGGAATAATTTTGAATATAATCAATAGAACCATTATTATTTATAACAATTAAACCTCTTTGCATTTACAGAACAGAAATTAATTGCCTTAAAGACTGCATTCAGTCTTAGATAATAGAGGGACGTAGAGACCTAGGCACCTGGAGAGTTTTATATTAAAAAAAACAGGAATTTATTGAAAAAACTTTAAATTGAGCATTTGTTCAATTTTGGAGTATATGATTTCTTCTTTCAAATCTTGCAAGGTGAAAAAATTATTATCATTAACTTTAGACAAGCATGGGTTCACACAAGTGATACAAAGGTGTAGCAAAAGCATGGCTGTGTGAAAACCAAAGATATTAAAAGACATATTTTAAAGATTAGCAGTTTGAAAATACACTTCTAATTTACAATTGCCAAACCATTTTTTTATTTCTTAATTGTATCTGAAGTGGGAATGAAATCAACATTAAGCCAAAATAGATCTAACACTGCCAGAGACTATTCAAGTATGTCTTGTTCAGATTTATGTCCAAGACTCCATAATAAAAAATGCAGTGTGGACCACAGAAGCACACCAAGCAATCTTTGTTCATAAAAGGTTCTATTATTTATTCATCAAGTGTATCATGCTATAAAAATCTGATTATCTAGGAAATCAAAACATCTACAAAGTAACTGTGTTGTCCCTCTGCTCACCATTCTCCCCAGAAATCCTTTATTCACAATGTCAGTTTAAAATTCAAGTGCAGGCTTTCCACTAAAAGCAAGTGGTTCCAGCTACTAAAAATGAAGACCAAATAATAAATTCATCATTCAAATACAACATCCTACTGATTTTGACAGAGAATTTGATTTTAAACGAGATGCCTGTGATAGTCATCAACCGCAAAATAGGCATTGGTGAGCTACACACTGAAAAATAAATCCACAGCTCATTTAATGGGGAACAATAGACTCGTAGATGATGGACTCCTCCCTCTGGCTAAGAAACCATTAGCCTATTTTCTCAACTAAATCCATTCAGACTAACAGGTCTCTAAACCTAGATTTGCCAGACTGTCTCCAACCTCCCTGAGCTCTCATTATTTTAACTTTGTGGGAACATCACACATCCTTCGCGTCCTTCCCACTCAACACCAGCGCCGAAGGTTCCCGGCGAGCACGAGTAGCAAGGCCAGCTCCAGCTAGGAGGAGCACCCGGGAGGCAGCGGAGCGGAGCCGGGCGCCGGGGGCGGAGAGGTGGGGCCCCGCTCCCCGCCCTGCTCACGACTCCAGGCTGGCACAGACACCGTCCCGCTCCCACCCACGTGTTTCGCGACCGCTTTTCCGTGCAAAGACAGGCGCGTATGGGACGATACTGCGCCGCCCGTGCCCGTCACGCCTGCTCCTGGCGAGCCCTGCGTGGTGGCTCCCCGCAGAGTCCCAACCCGAGCCTCCCGGCACGGCTGCTTAGCCCAAACCCTGCTCCCTTTCGGAGCTTCTGCAACTGCATAGTGCCCCTTCCTTCTCCCTCCCGCCGCAGGGAGCGAGGCCGGTCGGACGGGGGT
>WEKX01000822.1:115-17242 GCA_013390025.1 Pitta sordida
GTCCTCCAGACCTTATTAGGGGAGGGGGTGTGGCTATGGGCGTGGCATACTTGACTACCTAGTGGGTTCACTATCTTCGCGGATTCTAAGACTCGTATGAAGAGAGCCAGACCCAACAGCCCGCGAGTAACGGGGGATCACTGCAGTTCGGTTAATACATCATATCTGAATATCCTTTGAAAACACAGCAAGGGTTGGTTTTGTTTTAAGCAAAGGTAATTTGAGCTCAGAGACGCCTCTTGAAGATTCTGAAGTGCTCAAGAAGCAGGAAACAACAGCTGTATATGAAACAATTGGTTTTCACTATGAATGGAGTATCAAAAGTTACCCATGCAGATGCAACTTAGGAGCCACACTACTCAACACAAGGTACACACAAGTTCACAATGGGCAGGAAGAGAGAACTTCGTTGAGGATACAAAAGTATTCATAGTAGTGAGAACCTGAACTTATAGCAAAGAGCTACTATACAATGTTGTGGATGACCAAACATTCAAGTGGCAAATAAAATCCAGTACCAACAAATTCAAAAGCTACCCTAAGGCAAAATACTAATAAAACCAAACTTAAGTTATTGAACTTGCACAAAATGAGTTCTAAATTAGCTATTCACACTGACAAGTAAAAGACGACAGTCAGCTAACAACTTCAGATCAAGGATCAGCCAAACCATGAAGTCCAAGAAAAACAGTACTGGAAAATTAGAAAAGACACAGGCAAAACCCAGATGTTTTTTATTATTTCCATAGTATTTTTGTAGTTTAAATACAGCTGTGGTCCATCATGATACTAAAAAGCAAGAAAGGGTACAAAAATGTAAGCTGTTTAAACCAACTAAATTCAAGCAATGGTTTTATATGAGGGAGGAGCAAGTAAACTAGGAGTGTTCATCATGGAAAGAGATGGAATGCCATGCTGAACAAAGTCACGTATAGCATGGAGAAGATCCATAATGTAGAAGCAAATTCACCCATACCACCTGCTGCAACAGCTGAATAAACAAAAGGAAGCTTTTATAAAATGCATAATTTAAACATGGAACTTATTGCCATAGGATGTGAAGGCAAAGAGAGCCTGAAGCAGCTTTAGAAAGCTACTAAAAAAAAAAAACAAACCATGCATAGAAGGAAGTCCACTGAGCTGTTAAATACATAGTGATACATCCCTGACTCCTCAAGAAGCCCCTCAGCCATGGACTGTCAGAAGCTGGGAAGGTTTAACCAAAGCCATCACCGTATATTTTCACCAGTTTGTTTGGGGGTTTTACCTTTTCTTCCAGGCAATTGTGTATTACAGACCCACATCTCAAGATAACAAGCTAAGTGGCCCTTGGATCTGAATTTCCATGACTATCCTTCCTCCATTGAAGGCTGTAAAACTACATATTTCTACATTTCTCAGACCTGAAACGAAGCTAGGAAAAAAAGAAATCTGCCATGTTAACTACTATTAAAAAACACTCTGTAAAACACTGCTTAACAATAATTAGCATTTATTACTAAAATTCTCAAAACCATGCACCAAACTTTGCTCCACAACTATTACAGGATTCAAAAGCTGAGCTAAGCAATTGAATTTTGCTTATATTGGAACACACAAGTATGACAATGACAGATGCCTCCTGGGAGAAAATTAAAAATTACTTTATATAGTTCAGTGTAACTCCACTCTGTTACACTGAGGGGCAATGCTGACTCAACACCTCCTACAGGGGTACCCTGCAGACCTTCACAGTGTGGCACCTGGTCACAGGGCAATCCAGGAATCAAGGTGGTGGGACTGTATTTAGGACTGTGGACTACAAGGATTTCCTGACAAGGCAGCTTACAACTACAGCAAAAGGTGTGTAACCAACCTCTTTCACCGTAAGACTTGCCAATGCTGTAATGCTAATACCCCTAAATGCATTACCTAAACATGGACATAATTTTGCACTACTTCAAAACTTGCTAGCAATTACGTTTAGGTTTAAATGATAACCAGGAGACTAACAAAAAGAAACAGCTCCAAATATCACTATTTGCATAGGTTAAAGTTATGGCACAGAACTGAAGTAACATTTTGTTTTAAAATTTTCATTTGGTATATTAACACGTAGGAGTTCTCCCCACTTAATCTTTGCTATTTAAATACCACAAAAAAGTCAAGCTCAGTCTAAAAGAACGAGTTATGGATTACTATCCTGACCCACCTTCACAGCTGATACTATACAGTTGAAGCAGTAGATACAAATGGGTATTCTGTGGGAGGCTCACAATTTTCCAATATGCAAAGTCAAATTTGCTGAGTTAAGGACGAGGTTTCAAATACATGTATAACTGAAACCTCTACAGGGAATCATTTAAAACTTAAACTATCATTTACACAACATTTTGAGATGAAAGGATGCCAATCAAATCACATTCATCACGGACGTCCCTGTAACAGCACAAATGGCTGCAACACTGGTAATTCAGCACATCTCTCAACACATAAATTCATTTCAGATTGTGATCTCCATTATAACACTCCCCAACACTCCTGCTGAGGCCACTGATGTTACTAAAATCAGACTCAAGGATTCAACCTTTCAACTGTGAGATCAGAGCAGACACACCGTTATTTCCAGAGTCATGCTGCACTGGAAACCTAACTTCTACAAGACATGTAGTCTGCGAAACATACTGAGTTATTTACACAGAAAATGACAATGCAGCAAAATAGAAAAGTAAGAGGTCACGTATTAAAAGCAGTAACTAGGGCAGTGCCTGCAAAGATCTGGCCTCAGAGGAGTTCAATACACACAAAAAGACCACCGAGGTGTTCTTGCAGATGGCAAAAGCAGGCATCACATCCTGCATGGATAATGGAGTAAAACGTGTCATTCTAGAAGCAGGTTAGAAGGCCAAGCAAATATTTCCAACAGGGCCCTCCAGAAGTATGTAGAAATACATACAAAGATACGGTTCCAACAAAGTGGAATTGCTTTAAAACACGCAGTTAACTTCTCTCGAAATACTGGTGCTGTCAGCATGTTATCCTTATGAAAGACATCATTAAGAAGGTGACTTGTTTAGAAAAAGAAAACTACGTTCATCTACGGGTGAGAAATCTTTTCAGATACATTGCAAGGAACAATGCAAAGCTAACAAAACAAAATTTAGGACAACATTGAAGTCTTCCAACTGATCACAGCTCCTAGAGAACAATTGCAGGTGAAAAGACTTTTTAACCTCTAACTAGTAGCTACAGTACCCCTGAAAACAAACATACAGTTTCTAAACAAATCTGACACAAAGTAACTCCTAAAAAGAACTTCTCATTTGGTCTCAAAGGCAGACTGAAAATACTTGATTTGTACAATCATTCTGTCAAGCAAAATTTGTTTTACCCAAGTCTTTGCAAGCCTTCTAGAAGAGCCTTCCTTATCTTGCAGGGTGGCACACTGCCCTATACAACACCTGGTAAAACAATACATTTATACTGTGCATGTACCATACCTATTCGTCCTATTTGCACCTCACAACATAATTAGTTTCACAGTGCCTAGACAATAAATCCAGCCATGAAGACCATGCTTAAAGCTTGCGGCAGGAGTTTCCATAATACTTATTACCATCTGTGGAAGCAGTTCCTTCCAGACAGACATTGACAGCATAATCTCTAACTCCATGACATTTTTTAAAACGGAGTTAAGCCATAATTCAGTGTCTGGACCATACCACAGCAAATCAAGATCTGCTTCACGGCAACTCATTACCCTAAACTCCATAATCCTAGTGCTTCCCAAAGAACTTAACTTTCGTAGTCCTAAAAGCCATTGTGGCTTCCAGCATAAGACTGTCTCCTTCCTGGTGTCACCCTGCCACCCCAACTAATGGCCAAGTTACTCTGTCCAAATGTCTTTCAAGCCAAGAGAACAGGTGAACAGCTGTGCTCTCTGTTCTCCAACTGTCAAACAAGCCACAGCTCACTGCCTGTGAGCAGGCTGCATCTGCTTGCATAAATTCCCTCAAAGGGACTTTTAAAAAAGGCAGAAAAACAAAGGAGGAGATATTTTCACACTGTGATTTCACGTCCTTCATTAACTCACAGAAAGGGCATCCAAGGCTTCCTCTTTTGGACTACAAATGAACAAAGATGAAAAAATTGTCTTAATATTAAAATCAGGATTATTTCAAACAAACCTCAGTGTACCTCACTTCAAGCATCACCAGTTACCTAGAGGTAGACACTGCCACAAAGACACAACTAGGTATTTCCATTGGATAGTGTTTCTAAGGAACCATTAGCATTCAGTAGGTAGGAAGGACACACCCTGACGAGACCTGCCTTTAATACTATCAAGAACTGACACAAACTTGAGAGCAACAACAAGCAGCAAGCAGAAAGAATTCAATCCAACTTCAGTACTTTCAGTGGCAAAGCTATTAAGACCCTACTTGTGTACTTATATATTTATGTACACTGCCATACAACATCAGCAATAGTTCAAGTTGCTTAAGAGACAATAGTCTCTTAAGATCTCTCACTAGACATCTGACAAGCTTTACTGCAGATCAGAAGTCTGAAGGACAAGGTAGCCCTGTCCATGTTAGCACTTTCCATTAGCAGATCTTTTACTTTCTCTTACACTTTCCTAAACTTCAAACATTTGGACTAGTATTTTTCATGTAGTGCATGTGTCTCATGCCTATCATAATCAGAAACTCCCTATCCTGGCATGACTAAAAATAACTCCTAGAAAACATTCAACTTAGGGAAACCTCAAAACAATTCAACTCCCTTTGCTCAGGAGAATTTTTAAAGCCTTCCTACTCTACAAAAATTTCTTACCAAATTTTACCAGAAATTGTCCCCAAGAAAAACGGAATACAAATAATTCTGACAATTTAAACCCCTTTGGATTTATTTCTTCTTTAAACTAGTCTATACACATGCTTCGGACAGGTTGAGCATGTCAAAGGTTCACAGAGAAATCCACTTGCAAAGCACAGAGCAGAACATTTCCTGGAGGTCTCAACACAGTTTGGATGCTAATGCCAAAAGATGGAGCCTACAAGAGAAAGCAACTGCCCAACACAAACAATGTGAAGCAAAAGCTACAGCCAGAACTGGGGGGGGCGGGGGGAAATCAGGAAGAATGACACTGTCGATACTGGTTTCAGCTAAATTTAGGAAACTATCTTTCAGATGTCTGGGTCCATGCTGTCTCATTTAGTATCCCTAGAGAGACATCCATCCCACCCACCACAGGTCAGCCTACAGAAAGGCTTCTGTTGTTGGCAACAAAAGAAAGACACCATAATTAGGTTCGGCCGGGACCCATGAGGCAGTGCTAAAAGTAAGGGAAAGAAAGGGAGGGGCAGTGTTACATAGACCTGCAGATCAGACCCTTGAAAAATCACTTTCTTTAACTACATCCTCAGCTACAAAGTGGCACTTCTCCCTTTCCCACCAGTTTTTGAGCCCATCGGCTCCTTTACTATAACAAACTGAATTGGCAGAAGACTCAAGTCAATCTAGCTTTTCCCTGGAATAGTTCTCTGCGTTTCAGGAGCCTGACCAGCACCAGAGATATTCTACAGTAAGCAGTCGGAACAGACAGAAACACACTCATCTCTTCCACCAGAGGCAGCACTGACCTTCGAGACCCCAGAAATCAGCGTTAGACAGCTGATGCTAGGGTAGGAATGACACGAGAGAGGAAACAGAGAGGCAAAACACCTGGGAAAACATGCAGAAAGGAAGATGCGAACTCAGAATCCAAGTGGGGAAACGGAGCCAGCCAGAAAGGGAGAATGGGAGAGGAGAAACAAACAGCTGTCAAGAGCTTAGTGTAGAAGCCAAGTAATGTCATCTCTCTGCTATGAACACTCAGAAAACACAGCCGTTGAGAACATGCCCAGCTCTTCCCAGCTCTGCACAAAGAAGAAACATGAGCTTACCACCACTGGCAGACACAACAGTTCAGGTGCAGAGGCTGAGCTGGAAAGAGGCAGATTTCCCACACATCAGCAAGCTGACACAGGGAGCTTTTTTTTTATTTCACCTACTTTTTATAAGTCTAGATGATCTGCACATGCACTGTACAACAACCTACCCCTGACTTTGTGCCAGACCCAGCATGCTCATGACCCCCACAGCAAGCCAATCTGGTAGGAAAGAAAGCAGGTTAGTAGGGCTACTTCTACCAGCCCACCTTCCTGCATCGCGTCTCCTTGGACTCTGCCAAGCACTCAGGGTAGAAAGGGGATGGACAACAAATACACAAGCGAGAGCCTGTGCCACCGCTGCTCCACTGCCACAATGGGACTGATCTACCCTGGGGACACAGTCTGGCTTCAAGGCTGCTCTGCTTCACGTCTGGCACTCACAGCTCCAAGTGAGGCCCACAGGAGCTGTGTCAAACCATAGACACTTGAGCCCGCAGCTCACACACTGCGAAACAGGGGTGATATTGCGGCTTCACACCTTAGTGGCATGATTTTTTAGCGATGAAGGAGGCCCCTTCTCGCAACTGTGCATGCGCAACCTGGCATGTATGAATATTCAATTAGGCAGTCATGAATATGCAAATCAACCCACACAGCTGCCGCCACTTCCCACCCCAGCGGCGCCGGCGGCCGGGGCGCAGCCACTCCCCCGGAGCCGACGCCGTGCAGTTATGAAAGATTTACACACTCTCAGATGTCTGAGACTTTCTTGAGTGACTGTCCAAGACATACTCATTCACCCCAAGTATGGAGAGACCAGGTCTACCCACCCCAAGAGACACCGGGACAGTGGTGCAGGCAGCTCCCCACACCCATGTCCCTGGCCGAGCCGAAAAGGGGTTTTTCCCAGTATGGGGTGGCTGCGGGCGCCGGGAAGGGCAGACACAAACACTGATAGACAGCAACAGCCGAAACAATGCTGGGGCCGTGTGAGGGTGCGGGGCAAATTTGCATATTAATGAGCCGCCATTCAACGTGGAAGTAGGGCTTCGCAGAACCCGATTAAGACCATGGGTCCACAATATAGGAGACCTCTAGCAAGAAATAGTAACAAAAAATTAAGAGATAAGTCATCTTAATAAGCAAGTACAGGCAGGAAAGAAAACAATTAGCTCACTGGCATCTCCAAAACTGCGGAGACCTTCAAGCCAACTAATTAACTCAGGCCATAAATAATATTTAGATGCAGTCAATTAAACTATTGCAGTTTACAATATCAAAGTCAGGCAATTACAACTTTGCATTTTAACAATGAAGAATTATTCTTTCAGTTTTATTGCCAAGTATAGAAAATAAAATTTTAGCTGCATTTTTCCATTAAATTTATCTTTAGCAAAATGTTCATGTGACATCAGGGCGAAGAATTAGGCTAAAGCAAAGGGTATGAAAATGCATTTTTTTGTAATTTACTTCATGCTGCTCAGAAGCCCACAGGCTGGATGGATATAAAGGGCCTATTCAAATAATGATTAGATTAGTATAGATTAACATCCTGTTCCATGTTTGTAGTTCAAACACTTTCCTAAACATTTAGTATCAATCTTTAGGAAAGAAAGAGAGTGATTACTCTATCTCCACACACTTCAACGCTTTAACATACACGAGAAAAAAGAATGTGATCAAATGACAAAATATGAGGAACTACGTAACGATTTCTGTAAAGGCTTGCTTTTAGATAAACATGGTAATCACTTAAAGTGTACATTTTGAAGGCACTCTATGAAACTAATAAACAAAGAACATGCAAAAAAAAAGTATTTCAACACGTTTTGAATGGAAAAATCTGTCAATTTAACAGGTAGGAAGAAATCTGATGATTTAAAGCCAAGTGCTTCTAGGCACTTTCTGCTAATAGACCGTAGAATCAGGAACTGTCTTTTTCTTTCCTCATTTTTATTCACTAGTTATGNTAATAGACAGTACATGCTTGCAGCCAGAGTTGTAAGGAAAGCCAAACACGGAATTGATGGATGCGTGGCTAGGAGTATTTCCATTGCAGATAGCACTAATCTAAACCACTGTGCTGCCACAGACTAACACCCCCTTCCACTCCCCCACCAACCAAACCAACCCCTCCCTCCCTTCAATGCTGAAGCAATTGCCCAATGATGGAACTCGCAACAATAATTTCTTCTGCTTGAAAAACTGGATTTCAATTCCATCCAGAGAAGAGCAAGACTGCATCAGGAGTCCCTAACGCCTTCCTAGTGCCAACCCTGGCACTCAGATCCTGCACTGAGGCAACTTGGCCCACCATCCCATCAGCAGTGTGCTTGGGGGAGGCACAATTTTCTGTGTATGCACTTACTCAGCCATCTGACACACATAAGAACCAGCACAAAATGAAATGGCCATCAAAGGGAAGGCAGAGCAAAGTTGGAGGCAGAGCACCTCTTTTGGCATCAGTCATCAGTTAAATTGGCAGCCTTCATTACACATAAATTTGCCACCAGTTAATGTTACAATGAACTACCAGTAACCCCACCATCTTTTTTTTTTTTTGTTAGTTCAGTTCAACTTGTTTTCCCTGACTTCAGAGGAAGCTACCAAGTGTATATCTAAGCACAAGGGCACTCAACGCCCCTTGAAGCACTGCTCTGTCATGCTCAGTCAAACAAAAAGGCATGTTAGAGCTTTCAACCCAGAGACCAGAGTCCTGTTTAGACAAATCTCAGCACACTTAATTCACTCTAAAAACTGAGGACTATTTCATTTGTTCCAATACTAGAAATGCATGAGAAGAAAAATGCCCCTGTCACTCCTATTCACCTGCTGACCAACCTGCATGAAAGAATCAAAATAGTTCTTCTGCCTGAAGAGGTGGGAGAAGAGAAGAAAAAAGGGAGGCATACTTGAACTAAAGCAATGGCAATGGTTTGTTTTTCAGCAGTACTAGCCTGGGAGGACTGCTTTCACTGATGCTTTCCGCTAATACTCTCTTAAAATCATCATGCCAAACAGCCTAGGGATTCTTGTGAAGCAAGAGTGGACATCACATGGAGAAGACTTGATCAAGCAGGAATTTTGCAAGTATGTACCTTGAAAAAACAATTAAGCATGTCATCACTATGTTCTCATTAACCACCACTAGTCCTCTTTCTGATAACCACCTTTACATCCTTAAGAAGAACAAGGCAGGAGTAGGAGGTAGAAAACAAGACAGGGAAGAACACGAGAATAAATATATTTTTTAATCTATATATTAAAAATCACTCAGCACTAGCAGGAGAGGATCTCTGAAGATGCCTTTCATAAACAGGAAGAACATCAGCTAGTAATCACACATATATGTTGCTGGATTCCTTCACCTCTATTTTTCCCTTTATTATTTCACCAACTAAGGCAGCTGCACTACTGCACTCGTCCTGTCATAGTGCTGGTGAAGCAAGTAGCATCGAGGTTTTGCATCTGAGCAGGGGTTTGGCTCAGTATTGAATGGATTTTTTTTCCTAAACTGGACTCAAATGCAACTGCTACTTAACTGTTTCTAAATATGCTCCCTCATTCAAAGAAGTAAAGCCAACTGAGTAACACTCTACATGCAACAGTCAAAAAACTGGAAGAAGTCTATGACTTCAGCTGAAGTCTGAGGGGAGAAGTACCAATCATAATCCCAGAATCTTCTCAGTTGGAAGGGACCCACAAGGATCATCTAGTCCAACTTCCAAGCTAATGCCCATACAGGGATCAAAACCACCACCCCAGAGCTGTGGACATAAACCTAATTCCCTGTCCCATCTAGACCATGTCACTGAGTTCCTCATCCAGTCTCTTCTTGAACACCTCCAGGGATGGCGACTCCACCACCTCCCTGGGCAGACCATTCCAATGAGAGATCACTCTCTCTGTGAAAAACTGGTTCCTAACACTCAGTCTAAACCTTCCCTGGCAGAACTTAAGGCCATGTCCTCTTGTTCTGGTGCTGGCAGCCTGAGAGAAGAGATTTACATCCACCCGACTGCAACCTCCCTTCAGGTAGTTGTAAACAGCAATCAGGTCACCTGTTAGCCTCCTCTTCCCTAGGCTGAACAGTCCCAGTTCCTCCCCATAGGGCTTATTCTCCAGCCCTTTCACCATCCTTGTCGCCCTTCTCTGGACCTTCTCAAGTACTTCAATACCTTTCTTAACCTGGGGAGCCCAGAACTGCACACAGTACTCAAGATGTGGTCTGACCAGTGCCGAGTAGAGGGGAAGGATAACTTCCCTAGTCCTACTGACAACACCATTCCTGATACAGGCCAGGATGTCATTGGCCCTCTAAGCCACCTGGGCATACTGCTGGCTCATATTAAGTTTTCTGTCAACTATTACTCCCAAATCCCTCTCCATTTCACCACTCTCCTGCCACTCATCCCCCAGCCAATAGCTATGCAGGCGGTTGTAATGTCCAAAGTGAAGATTGCATCTGCTAAATACAAGTCTGTAGCCTCCAACCTTCAGAAAGTGAAGGGTACCCAGAGAATACTTCACCTGCTTCCTGTCAGCCCCAAAGGCAAAGTGGGCACCTGCTGGGCTGCCCAGACAGGTTCTTCCCACTCCCGCAGCGAGTGGCTGCCAGCAGGGCACAGCCACCTCACAACAGCACGCAGGCCGATGGCTCTGCACCAGAAGGAATACGTCTCTTCTTTCCCAGCCACCAGTGCTCAGGCTCGTGTATTTGCACTTGGCCCACAAGATGGCACTGACAGAAAGACTTCGCTTCGTTTTCCTCTCTCCCTGCCTCTGACACCAGGCTCACCACTGGCCTGGAGGGATCCAAAGAAGGACTGCCACCTGCTGGAACATCGCATCACCTTCCCACACAGCCGAGTCTCCCTCCGCACCTGCCCCAAGTTACCGACCAGCTGGATCCTGCTGACTTCATCAGACAGGTGGGGTACTCAGGCACGCAGCTGAAGGCAGTTTATTTTCAGTAACAAGAGCCTTAGGTTTTCAGTACTACAGTTTTCTCAATTACCTAGAATTCCTCAATATTTCCTGAAAAACCAAGACCTGGAAAAAAACTAGCAGCGTCAAAAAAACCATGCTTCTTCCCACACAGGCAGACTCCAGCTCAGTAATACTGACACGACAAGTCCAGCATCTGATGAAGCATCTAAATGCAGTTAACTACAGTGGCTCAAGCTGAAACATGTAAGTGCTAGAGCTGTTTGTGTATTCAGCTGAGCACAATAAGATAACTCCCCTTAAGGAGAGGGAAGAATCACCATATTCTAATATTTCTTTTCCTTTCAATTAGAGCAAGGCACTTTTCTCCTCTCATCAACACTATCTTGCAAAATCAAGCCTACAAAACCTACTTGCCACAGCAGAATGCATATCACCTTTCCCAAACATGCCAAGGTATTTACAGGCAAGCAGAAGTCAGGAACAATTGTAAAGCTGGAAGCACTTAAAAAATCAGAGCAAGTCACAAAAGACCCAGATTTGATATTGCATCATGTGCACATCAGTGATTTACATTGACTCTTCAGTTTAAAGTAAAATCAAAATATTCCCGCAGGACGGCAGTAAACAAAAACAGCAGCCTGTGCTGCCAGGCTGGACTCTCCTCTGTGTAGTCTTCATCCAAGGTAATATTGAAAGCAACTATTCTGCTAAGATTCTTCCCTTGTCAAAATGATGCAACATAGTCATTGTTACAAAAGGAAAAAGCTTTCCAAGTTCTGCAGAGACTGAGCACTACCATCTCCCCTACTGCAGGACGTGCTTCAGCTCTGAGGACCTTCTTAGTCCCAAATCATATGTTCAAAAACCACAATGGTACATCAGTAAGGTCTGCAGGTACTCAATTTTACTTCACACAATATACCACTACCTATAACCCATTTTGTGAGAGGTAGCCTTTTGTTCTCCCTCTGTCACACACAGGCTTGGGAAATTCAGCTGACAGCCAATAACAAGGTAACTGTGTCCAGTATACACAAGTGTAGTTGTAGAGTGCAGCTTTAGCCAGATTTCTATTCTCAGCATTTGCCAGCTAAAAAATCTCTCACAAGTCTTCAAAACTATACAAGAGAAGTATGTGTGTAGGGAGGGAGACCGAGACCTCTGAAATCCAACTTCCCAAGGCATTCATAAAACCCACAACAGCAACTAAGAAGACCACAGCCTTCCTCTGGGAAACAAAAAAGCAGGCAGGTCCTGTCATGTACACAGACCTGATTTTTGAGACACTTCATTGCTCAGCACTCACCTCACAGCAGGTGCAACACTGTCTTGATGCCATCTCCATTCCTCTCTCTACTGCACCTGCTGTTGCTCTCTTGCTGAGGACAGAGCAGCTCACATGTTCTCCTCTCTAGACCTGCCTTCACAGCTAGCATCCCCACCATCCCTGCACAGCTTGCTCCTTGCTCAGAGCTAATCGAAGTCCCCCCCTTTCCCACAGCTCTCAGCCTTCAAGGAACAAGTAGATGAGCTGGAGGACAGAAAAGTGCTGAAGAAATCAGATCAAGAACTTCTCTGATAAGTCAGGAGAACAGTGTAAGTCAGCAAGCAGCCTCTTCTCCCTTTTTACGCCTCAAGGACTCTGAAGCTCTACTCAAAACACTCTGTATTTGTTCCTAATTCACTAACAGATGTCAGCCAAGTCCATCCACATTAGCAGCACAGCTCTACACCTTCCTTATACAAACACGGCTTTGAAAGCCAACTGGCAGAATACTTTTTCAAATCCACAATGGTAGCAGGATTGTAGCTATAATGATCCAAAAAAGGATGTAAGGCTCAAAGGAAAGAAGCATCACCTCACAGATGAACTGCTATGGTAGGGGTGGGTGTGAGGGAAGAAGACAGATAGGCCAGATAATCTTCTGGGGGTAAGTGTGCCTAACAGAATGACACCAGCATCCCTTACAAACTTTTCCCCAAGGCTGGAGCTCTATTACAGGCATTTGTGTATCTTGATTAAATCTCAAGAGCCATAAATTATATTTCTCAAATTTGCATGCAGTGTTCTGAACCTTAAGGGCAAATCCCTCTTGTACAGGAGATTTTATAATAAGAAAAGACAGGATCTCCTTAGACTGCATAAGGCTGCCAAGTTAACTTTATTTCTCCTTTGGTTCATTTGTTGTAGAAATAAAATCCTGGGTTTGGCATTGCTGCCTCTATATTAAAATGACCATCCTGAATCCCAGAGGTAAGCAGGTCTCTCGGCAAGTAGAAAAAAGCTTTCCAGAACCATGGCTTTCATTTTCCATTAGCCAGTTGTCATCTTGCCCATGAGTAAAAAGTCAGAAATACAAAGTATTTTTGAGCTCAAGAAACCTGTTAACATTAGATACTCGCATACAAGCAAGTAGCATTAATCTTCCATTTGAGGACAGCCAGCAAAAAAAATGCTCCAAGACACTACTTATGGAATTTGATCATGTAGAACTCGGTATTGTTCACAGGACATATCAAGCAACCTGCCCTTTAAAAAGTAGACACTAACAAGGTTTTCCATTAACCTATTGTTTATCATTCAACATTTAATTGCTCCCCAAAGAAGCTTCACGGCTGTTGAACTATGCAGTAATTTCTCCTCTTGGCTCTGCAAGCTGTTGAACAGCTCTAGTCAAAGACTAGGAGAAGATTGTTACATTCAGGAAGTTGAAACTTCTTTGACAGACAACAAAACTGGAGTAAAATGATACAGGTAGAAATGATCATGATGGCAAAACCTCTTCAGGGCTCAGATAGAAATAGATCCTCTGTGACCGCTACTTTTCCATTTTTGTCTCTTTTGCCAGACTACTGTGGAAGATACACCTGCAGTGACTTCCATCTTAACTATACACCCATATTCTTCCAGAATACAGAATATACACCCATATTCTTCCAGAGCAGAGTCCATCAGGTACAACAAACATCTACAACCCTGTTTTGAAAAGCACATCATGCTCCAAAGAAGAGAGTACAGTCTTCCCACCCAATGAGGAAACTGTGGAGGAAAACTGCCTTTTAATTTAAAATGTCATGAACAATATGCAGCAAATATCCTACGCCTAAGGAGAAGTTGCACAGTTAAGTTGTGAACACACAACACAAGCAACTACTCTGCAGTCCCTTCCATCTATACAGACATCCACCATCTGCAGTGAAGCTTCAAGGTACGTAGAATAAGCTACTCAATATTACAATTATTCTAAGCAAACACTAACAGTTTTCAGAAGGGTAAAACAACACGGAGTTGCCAATTCAGTCCCTGCTTGAGGTTTTAGGAACATTATGTCATTAATAGGTCTCAGTTCCTTCTAACCACATAAAAAAATATGTTAGAGAACAGTTTAAAAAAAACTCAACACTTGGGTGCAGAACATTCTTCTGGTTATTTCTTGAAACATACTCTGCTTTAGCAACGCAGATTTCCTCTCACAGAAGGCTGCTACAAGCTCCAGATAAAGTACTCTCGTTCCTCCAGAACACTTTAAAATCAAAAAACACTGGGGCGTGTGGGAAGGGACTCACTGATTTCCTTTGAGGAACAGCAATCCTTCTCATTAGAATTTGAAATAACCATTCTGAATATACTATTATCTTTCTAAAACTTAATGGGAAATAAGAGGAAAAAATAAGAACAACAACTTTCAGACACCAGAACCTTTCCAAACCAAAAAATGTTTCTTATCTCTGCCCTTTATTTTTCAGGCAGAAAAACAACAGTCACCATGCCCTCTAAAAAGAGGATGCCAGAGGGAAATATCTCTAAGAAGCTATCTATCCCTAAGAAGCCATCCACTGCTACTCAACTTTCCATTAATGACAGTATGTTATCAAGTATTCAAATGTGCCATAACAAAGTCTCCAAAACTGGAGCCATACAGAGCTCCAGCAAGGCAAGGAGCTCTGACTTGGTTCTGTAAAAACACATACAACTACGTACTTCCAAGAGGAGTTTGGATCTGGGAAGACCAAGTGCTTGTACAATGCTGAAATCAGGCTAATCAAACCACTACCATGCTTTTATCTCATTTACAAAACTACACACTGAGAAATCACTTGATCCAACTACATATAACTCACAGATTCAATGCAAGGCTCAGCTGTAACCTTCAGAGGTCATGCAAAACTCCACATCTGGAATACAGTACTTGTCAGGAAAAGCACCACACGAGCGCACAGAACAAGGTCGCATCTCCCCACACCACTCCAGAGCTTCCTCTAACAGGCAGATTGTCCAAATGTTGCTATTATTTCAGGTAGCACATATGCATCCAGCCCTTTGTCAAGTACTTATACTCACCATTAACTCCTTGTTAGTTAATCAGCTCTCTGAATATATGCCCTCCACCGCTTCCAGAGATGCTCCTCACACTCTTCCCTCAATGCAATCTCTAAACTTGACCACGACTAAGGAAGGATTACATGGACACTCCAGAGGAGAGCTATGGCATCTCCCCAGTTCCCACAGGGAGAAAGGCAGAGATCCATGAGGGCTGACTCATACCTTGCTAAAGGAGGGAAGAGAAAGAGCCCGGGAGTAGCACCTGGCCAAGAGGCCCCTGCCAGCTACTCACTGGTTGAACCTGTGTTGCCATTCCTCTCATCTTTGGCCACAGCTAGGGGGTTGGAAAAATTAATGAGAAAACAACAGGGAATGGCCAACATACAAGCCATAAATACACACACAAGAGGCTCCATAAGCCCAAGCATTTGTGGCCCTTCCTGCCAGTCTCTGAACTCCTCTGGTAGCTTGGGAGTAATTCCTGTTCCAACATGCTGAGCTGGAAGCTACTGCTGCCAGTTACCTCCACCTAAGTAAGGTGTTTCCGGCAGTCTTGCTGAGAAGACCCTGAGGCCAGGTTAACAATTTCACTATGCCCAAAAATATTCAGGCTCTGAGAGCAAGACCAAAATTATCTTTTCTTTGATCATTTTTCTTCATTTTCTTGTCACCTCAAGGAAAAGAGCTGACAAAAGCTTTCTGCAACTACAAGAGAGAGACCAAAATGCAACACTGTAACTATTCCCAGCCTGTCACAATTGCAGTAACTTTAAGTTTTGTGAGAGACCTCATGCAGGAAATAAGGGGAGAAGGAGATATTGATACTATTCCTCCCCTTCTAACATTTACAATACTCGATTTATTTCTGCATTGAGATTTGAAGTGCCTCCCTCCCCAGTTATCTCATGTTCATGCGTGTCTACTACTTGAAATTTGGATCAGCTCTCACACATGAATGTTCAAAGCATCAAAAACTGACTGCAGCCCTAGAAAAGACAAATGGAGGGACAGATGCTGCAAAGGGAAAAAGCAACACTTGACATAATGCACAGTTCACTCAGAATCTGGTTTGTGAGTATTCTAGAACATAATTCGGTTTTTCTCCCAACAAATTCTAGGAGATTCTCTACATATTTGGAGGGGAGAAGAGAAAGAAGGCAAAAATATAAGAACCGTGCTAAAAGCTTCCTTAATTTCCATCCTTACCCATCATAAAACATAAATGCAAGCCCTGTAAGTACATCATGAATTTCGTTAATGATACTTCACTGTTTAGATGCCTTAGCAAAGCAATGAGTCTTTTTTCAGGATACATTTCATTACTGCCTGGAAAAATCACAGGCAGAACCAGAGATTCTGTAAGACTCTGAGAATTAAGTGAGGCAACACTTCACTAGTTTAAGCTCACAAGCACTAGAAACCCTATTTTCCACCCAAAGAAATGCCTCTGAGAACTGAAATTACAATACCTCTCACTTCCCAACGCAGAGAAGCTGAAACCTGTTTTTAATGGCATCAGTTCCTTCCCACACACAAACATCAAGTAAACTCGACAGCAGTATGTACTTGCTATAACTAAATATACTGGCAATATACACGTACCTAATTTGCAACCCTGCGAATCCATGTTTGGAAAAGATGGCAGTTTGCAGGGCTTTTATGTAATGCAAATTTAAATAGAAGAAACAGCACCTGCCATTTTCTTCAATTAGCATTTCATTCAGCTGTCAGCAACTTAATTTCTGTAAGGCAATCGCGGTGCTTCCAAAGCCATTTCTCGAACCGGTCGGACACAATTCACACGCCCCCGGGATTCGCTCGGACAGGGCAGCAGCGGAGTCGCTCCGCAGCCACGGCGGGTCGGGGCGCGGCCCTTCCCCGCGGTACGAGCGCCCCCCGCGCCCGGCTGCCCCAGCCCACACATCCCGCGGGGACGGG
>WEKX01000822.1:17283-33976 GCA_013390025.1 Pitta sordida
CGGCCCCGCTCGGCCCTCCCCGGCCCCGCCCCGGCTGCAGGCGGGGAACCGCCGGGGGAGCGCCTCCGGGCCTCCCCGCCCAGCGAGTTTTTTAAATGGTGATGCACAGACACCCCTCCCAGAGCCGTGACGGGTTCGGCCGCACGGCCGGGAGCCCGGGGGCAGCCCCTCCTCAGGACTAGAAGTGGTGGCGCACAGGGGACAACGCGCAGGCTGCGGGTCCGTGAGGCTGCCCGTGCCTCTGACGCCGGCCCACCATTGAGTATCAGTTTTCTAACAGAAATCCATCAAAATGCCCCGAAGACCTCTGTCGAAAAATACCAGCACCCGGAGTTAATAATTACCAATTCCAGGGTCTGATGTTAACGAGCATTGTTTATCTGTAGTTTATTACACAGCCCCTTCCTACCCCAGAATATAAGCAACTTCACAAGGAGGAAAACCTTGGCGGAACCTAAGAGGTTTTGGCAACTCAGCCATGTGCTCTCTGCAGCCACAGTCACGGTGCCTTTGGCTCAAGGTGTACCCCGGCAGTCAAGGGTAGCACGGATAAGCAGGGCTTCAGGGATGCGGCTTAACCACAGCTTAACTCAAATTCTGTGTGCATGTAAGCATCATTTCACTATAAATTCATTGATTTCTATGAAGTAATTCGGCAAACAAATCATTGCCCAAAGTGACCTGCAGCGGCCCCGCATCCCTGGGCACCTTGTTCTGCTGGAAGGCGAAAGCCTAGCACAGAAGTGCGCTGCCAAGGTGTTGCAACACGGTCTATGATTATCCATTACACTTGAGATGAAGTTTTGCCAAATGCACGCATATGTCAAGGCTACATAAACTCACAGTATAATCCACCTGCAGAGCACTGGGAACTTCACGTAAGACTGACTCCAAACACTGCATCCACCTGAATCCAATGTAGCACTTTCCTATACGTTTATATGATATCAAAAGGTACCTCTGACCTCACAATACCACAAAAATTAACAAATGCAACAGAATGATAGGGTGAACCTGGTATAAAGAATTTTAAAAAACAAATCACTATCATTTTCCAAACACAAAATTCAGGAGATTTTTAAATCTAAGCCACTATTTTCTAATACGAGGAATTTGGTAACAATATAAGGTGAAGAATTTTTCTTTCTTTAAGCAAGAGCACACACACACCGCCCCCCATTCCAAACTACTCAAATTGTCTGGTGCTATGATAAACCACTGTGGGTCAATAACTCTCTTACTATACTAAAATCTAATGACAAAGAAGTCCTATGCGAGTACAACTGCCTAAATGATAAATTCAGGAAGTTTGAAGGATAAAAGAAGTGAGAGAACCCTCCTAAAAATTTAGTTTCATCTCTCCTGCTTGATTGCTCTATTAATTTACTTCTTAATTCTACTAAGAAGTCTCAAGCTCAGTTTATCACGGCAACACCCCTTGTTAGAAATGAATTCTGAGATTTTTTTCAGTTTTTCTATGTTGGTGCTTCTAGTATGCTCTCTCATAAGAATTATACATAAGCATTATATACTTGCAATTTATAACTGTTTTTTCCTAAATTATTTGCATAATAACTGGGATATATCTCCCTTTACGGATGTTACTTTGTCTCTGTTTTTTGCACCCACCATTTTTCTTTTTCTTCTACTTTGTTCATCAAGGCCTTTTTCACTCTGTGAAACCTTCACATTGCTTCTGCTCTCCAAACATGAATAATCCCTCACAAGAAATCACAGTAAATCTATATTTCTCTTAAAAGAAACAAATGTTGGGACATACAAAATGTCCCAAAGTCTCCAACACATTAAACTCAGTAATTCTAACAAACCCAGATATCTGTACTACCACCTCATAAGAGACTGCACAGAGTTCATAAGAGATTGTACAATACCTGGAAAGAGAAAAAAAGGGGGAGGGAGGGGAGCAGGTTAAGGGGAAACATGATTAGAGGAAGGAAAAAACTTTCAATTAAAATTAAAGAAATAACGAGCAAGTAAAACACAAACCCTGCAAACTTCTCTGTCAGGTCTGGAACTTCAAAATACAAGCCAAATACACCCCTGAGATTTTAACCCCACCAGCACTCTAATGCATGTTTCCAGTTAAAAATCATCTTCTCTCAAAACAGTAAGTTACAGTAGATCTTCAGAAATGCCATTCCTTCTCTCACAAAACAAGGAGAAAGACTTTGAGGCTACATTTTCTCAGCTCTGTGGCTGAAGTGGCATTTTTACCCAACAGCAGACAGAAGCATATGGGTAAAGAATTTAAAAATATCTTAGTGTCATGGGTTAACCCACATGGACGTNATGCGTATCCTGATAGAAATTCGAAGTGTTAATGATCCCATAAAAAGAAGCAAACCCATTATGTGTTTACCTGGGAAATCTTAACGTGAGTCTGGCAACCTTCTCCTACAGATGGCTGAGAAACACAGTAAGACACCTGAAGAACAAACTCAGCCTCCCAACAGAATGTTAAAGTGCAGTTACATGGGCCAAGCCCATGTTAAAATCACACAGTATCTGACATCCTTTATATACAGTTACAGGAAGCTCATCAGCATGACCTCTCTCTCACAGATTGCATTTATAGCCTCACAGACAATTCAAATGCAAGCAGACCACAGGCAGGTAAGTCCTAGCCTGCCTGAAAGACAACAAATACGTTCAGAGAGAAAGTATAAATAAATTAGAGTCAGCCTCCAAAATTACTTAGCTTAATAAAAAGTAGAATGCATGTATATAAAGCAAATTAAATAAAGAGATTACATATTTTCCTCTTCAGTATTTGCTTCATTCTTTTGCTTCCACAGACATACAGCTCCTAGGACAAAGAGGCCTCAGTGTCCAACTGGAACCTCTATGTGCTCTAATAATACAAGCAAAAAAGGTTAATAGTAATTAGAAAAGACAAGGATTCCAGAGGGACATGACAGATTCTTAATTAGGGACCGGGTGCCATGGTGGAATCCAAAGAGACAAGTGGAAGGTACTACACAGAGCAGCCACAGTTTAAGCCACTTCACAGAATCACAGAATATTATGAGTTGGAAGGGACCCACAAGGATCATCTAGTCCAACACTTCTTCACTGTTCAGGGACAAGTCCTGATTACGATCTAGTATCTCAGGGAGCAGTTCTGGAAATCAGGGGTAGTTCAATGAGGACACTTATGTGATGCACTGCAGCTATCAAAGTGCAGAGTACATTTTCCGCTGTCCAGAAAAGGTGGGGAATAATATGCAATGCAAATAGCTGGTACCTAGCTAAATATTACATTCCTTTTGATCAGTTTAAACCGACAGTTTTAATCAACAACAAAAATTAATAAAAAGGAGCAATGCTTTTGCACAAACTGCATCAGTAAAAATTAAGACGGGGTAGTCCTAGAAAAAAATTTTAAAGCTACCATTAGTTCATTTGGACAGGGAAATTATATGAGGAAAAAATGCAAGGAATGTGTAGAATTATGAGTTTAAAAGTAAAAACAAAAACAAAAACAAACCAAAACCCAGCTCTTTGAGTGCAATGAGAAAACTTGAGAAATGAATAAAAGAGGCACACTCAGCTATATGTATGGGAAATTAGCTGTTCACTTGCATTTATCTGCTGAACAAGTTGACAAAATGGCTCAAAGGATGAGAGGTGCATAAGGGAATCTTCCTCCTGGGATCTACCAGGACGACAACAGGAAGAGACTGACAGCAGGGATACTACATATAAGCTAAATCAATCATTTATTCAGCGAAACATATCATCTATATGACATGATTTTCTATGTGAGTTAAAAGACTGCCTCAGTTACTGGAAAGCAGAAAGCAATAAGGAACATAATAGCTGCAAACTAGTAGGCATGTCCAGCAGACACTTAAAGATGTCCTGTTCAGGAGCATGGCTGCCCAACTCTGAAGTTCTAAGACTTGGCCCTCAAGTAGAGATACATGGGGAAAATCCTGAACTGTAGAGAGCATTGCAGAATAATGCAGTCCCAAAGGGAAGGCTGTAGGGACTGGGAGAACAAGGGTATTGTCCTTTGCCACACCATGCTGGACTGTTTTTCCCTCATTCTGTTCGTCCTGCCTGGAGCGTTTTAAAGCAGATCACCCTCACGGCAAGAAACTGCCTTCTCTCCAGGTTTCAGAACATCTTGTACACACAGAGCAGTACTGCGATTTAACAAGTAAATATACTGCAAATGAACAATGCAGCATGGCTAATAGAAGGGTCCTATTGATCACATTCGGTCCCACAGCAGCCGTGTCTTGCTTTCAGCCTCTTTGACTGGTCCAAGGCAACTGATCTTCCAACAGAGCAGGGTGAAAAAGAGCCAAGCATCTCCCACACAAGCACTGCAGGCTGGGGTTTGTCACCAGGGTTTGTGCTCAGGATTAAAATTGAGACTAAAAATATCATGAGGAGGAAGCCAGGCCATTTTTGTACTAGCCTGGGTGATGAAGCTGCAACTGGCCAACAACTCCTGCAGGTTCCTTCCCTCCCCACCACTCCCAGCTGTGTCACCGCCTGCTGGCACCTGCACTTAAGCCCAGAAGAGCCCATCCCTTGCAGCATATGGGTCTCCTGCTCTGCCACAGACCACCTGCCCTCACAAATTGCACCCAGCAGTGATGGAAAAGAAAGAGTGGCTACATAACTACACATGACAACATTCCCTGCTTCTCGAGGAAGCATCTGCTGCTAAAGACCAATGACAGGTGCTGAACTCCCCCCACAGTCAGTAAACAAGAGTTGGGATCACATCTTCCACATCCCAAACGGAGTTTCCTCTGCAGTTGAGCCCAACCACTTCGAGAATTGCACATCGTACTGATGGCACATTAGCAGGATGCTACAATTAAACTAAAAACACACATCAGGATTCTCAGAAAGCCAGAGATCTTACCATGATACTATTTCTGCAGTACTGTAGTTCTTTAGCACTGACTTTTCCCAGCCTATAAAGCCTGCTGCCCACAAACTTTTCAATAATAATCCACATAGCAGTCACCATGGGCTAGACACCTGTATTTTGTTGTGAGGGAATCCATTCTCTCAAAGCAGAGTAGCAGGCAGTCAGATAGACAGTAGGAGCTAGATCCGGCAAAAGACTGAAGCTCCTACAAGTTATGCACTAAGGTGCCTAAATTTTACATTGCCAGGATTCACCTAGGCTCTGCACACAGTACGAAGGGGAAGACTGGTGCCATAAAATATGCCCTAAAACTTTCATATGCTGAGAAGGATATCCAGCCATGAAGTTAACCAAGACACAGCAGAAGGTAAAAGCAAGGGTGCACCTATGTTCTTGACCTCACCCAGGACTTCACCAAAATAAGCCTTCAGCCACTTAGTGTTCCAAACTCTAGTCATCTCCTGGGACTTACCAGAGTCCTTTAAGTGTCCTTTGCAAGAACTCAACACTGCATCGTTTCTGAGAAATGACAGGTGCTAATTTTTGATTAAATAATGTAGTATAGAGGTTCCCAAACCTCTTGCCCTTGGACACCACTACTGGTGACAGCCACTGCAGTAGCTCTTAAATCCCACTGTTTCACTCCAAAGCCATCAGCATGGCTAACCCCACATCTGACACTCCTCTGCTGCACATCCTACATCCACACACCAGTGCTGGTGCTCCATCCTTCCCTCTGTCCCACCTCAGATCACACATCACCACCTTCTAAACCAGCAACTCCAATCCCACATTTTAGCTCTAGTCTTCTACCATACAACCTTAACCCACCACCTTTACTGTCCAATGGGCTTGACCAGCTCATCAGCCAGAGCTCCCTGCTCCCTCAACTTTCACCGTGCAGTGGCATCTAAAATGAGGAGCACTTTTGATTGACTGAAGATTCCTCCAGTTCTTCCAACTTCTTCCCCTGCACAGATTCAGAAATGCTCATCCGCCTGACAAGGCTTCATTAACAGTGACCTACATTCAAACACACTGATGTTTTGCTTCAGCTGCTTCAGTCCTTTATTGGAAATAGCCCTCAAACTCGAAGTTCAGCTAGGTTTACAAAGAAAATGTACAGTTTCGTTAAAATGCCAACCAGGTTTGTGGCAGCCTTTACAGACTGGACCCTGGAGTCATACGCATCAAGAGCCACTTTATATCTTTAATCTGCCCTGTGAAGATGATACTGTAAAACTTGATATACCTATTTGAGCTCATCCTTTCAGATATGCACCTCTATTAAACAACATCAGGAAAAAACCAGTAGGTTCTTTGTGGTGGAAGTACATTACTTTTGTCACTTCCCTTGGACCCTGATTAAATTCCCATCAAAGTACATAATCTCAAGCTGCACCAGGAAATGTTCAGGTTAGACATTAAAAGGAATCTCTTTGCAGAAGGGCTGATTAAATACTGCAATGGACTGCCCAGGGAGGTGGTAGAGTCACAGTCCCTTAAGGTGTTTAAGAATTAAAGACTGGACATGGTGATTTCCAATCAAAGGCTGGACTCAATGATCTCAGAGGTCTTTTCCAAACTAAATGATTCTGTGACTTTGTGAAAGTCTATAAACTGACTCTCAGGAGGCAGGTATTCAACCAAGCCCTAAGATACAAACACAGTAAGTTAAGGGTATGAGGACAGCCTGTACAGGATTTTTGTTTTCTCAAGTTTCCATTGTATTTTTATATTTCACACTAAAATAACTATGTTAACACAGCTTTAAGAAACTGATAATGCCACACACATAAAACTCACAAGGCTGGCAGCTGCCTTGCCAAGTGCAATTAGGATATACTTGCAGACCTACACTGTGACCCGAACTACTGCAACACATGCACATGAGTGCCCCTGAAGGATGCGACTTACACATAAGAGAGTCTACTTCCAGCTGCAGGAGTAATCTGCTTCCCCATGTTTCCTAAATACTGAAAACTAATATTCCTAAAGCCTGTGGTTTACTTATTGTCTTGCTATTTTAAGGAAAAAGAGGAAATCAGTTAGCATACAACTGTCATCAACCCCACGCAGCATCATCAGGCTGCCAAGCTTCAGGGTTGCCAGCTTTAGGTGTCTGCAGGAAGATGTGTATTTCCCTGAAGTCAGTGAGTGGAAAAAGCCCAATCATGTGCTGCTCCAGGCGTGGGCTCAGCAAGAACTGAACCGAACTAAAGAGATTCTCCTGTGAAGGTAGGCTGGTGGGGAAAGATTTTGCACCCCTTCCCACCAAAGCACTTCAACATTTCCTGTGGAGTATTTCTGTTCTGATGCAGCACAAGCTCAGGCTTCAGGAGTCCAATCACTCAGGGTTTGTTTACACTGGGAGAGCTCTGCTGCTAGATATGCTGGCATCGCTCCTCAGTGTGGATGTAACATATGCCAGAGAGGGAATTCCTCTGCCAGTCTAACGGTACCACTTCCCTCAGTGGCATTAACAAGCCAACAAAAGCACTTCTGTCAGCACAGCTGCACCAGTGGATGGAGTATATGATTTTTACTGCTTTTCCCCGCCTTCCCTCTCTGCAAAAATATTCCATAGGACTACCAAAGCCCTACAGTGGGGATCCTCTCCTGGGCAAGCTGCCAACATCAAACAGCACTCACTGCAGAGCAGAAAATGGAGACCAGAATGAAATGCTCTTAGATATGAGCAGTGTTTTGCAGGCCAAGACAGGACAGGGGTCTCTGTCCACTGGGTGCCGAAAATCCATGATGAGGAGTAGCACAATGGAAACTTCACGCAGATGGCCATCCCTCCCCAGCTCTTCCCCGCACTGTGAGTGGTGAGCCACTGGAACAGGTTGCCCAGAGAAGTTGTGGATGTCCCATCCCAGGAAGCACTCAAGGCCAAGTTGGATGGGGCTTTGAGTAACCTGGTCAAATAGAAGGTGTCCCTGCCCACGACAGGGATGTTGGAGCTAGGTAATCTTTAAGGTTCCTTTCAACTCAAACCATTCTAGGACTCTGTGACTCTGACAGTGGGTGATAGTGGCAACCACATCATACTAAGAAATGTGGGGAGAAAATGGCTTTGCTTTATGCAGTGAAGAGAGGGAGAGCACTGGAGTGTCACACTGGATGAGGATCAGGAACTAAATCTCAGCCAGCCAAGGTGCAAGACTGACACTGCTTCCATGCTGCCAGCTCACAATATTTTTGCAAGCTCTGTCACGCTTGAAATGTTTTAAGGTTCCAGCTCTTCAAACCACAGACACTGTGCAACAACTAATTACAACTGTTATTTAAGAATGTTGTCCATTGTATTCCTCTCAGTGGTTCAAAGCCAAATTTTAAGAATACATATGTCTATTTAGATGTATAAATACACTTATATACAGGTATAATTTGCAAACTTCAATTTTGGAAGTCAGACTTCCAGTTTTTTTAAGGCTTGAATTACAGTCTTAAACTTCTTAAGCTGAATTACGTAGTGCCCACAGTAATAAAAAGAGGGCAGCGTGCTGGTGGCATCCCCACAGTTCTTCCTTTTCTCCACAGAGACACAGCATTTGGAGGATGGTCTAGTTAACAGTAGGGCATCTGAGGGCTAAAGAATCACCTTTTCTTCAGTCCATATTATGCACAGACATAGAAAAAACATATGTAGAAACTCTGAGAGTAATACAATGAGAGTAAAACCAGGAAAACTACATTATTTTCCTGTATTTTCTCATAAAAACAATTTAATCACCAACAGTTTCTTTAACTTCTCTCTCTTCTCAGGGTCTGGTATGCCCTTATTTAATTCAGTCTAGACCTTTACCCATTGACAGGATCTGATTTTCCAGGAAAAAAGACAGCAAACACAGATACAGATCCTCTGCTTCCTCAATGCACACAGACGGACTGTATTTTTCTGCGCAACATCCCAGTCACGAGAATTACAGAGCCAGTGCATAGACAGGAAAAGCATGGGCACTGTGCTTCAGGACATTCGTGCACTCCTGCTCTCACAAGGCAATAGGAGTAACATGATAAATAACAACTCCACAACAGAACAAAACAATCCTAAGAAGCTCACAGCAACACTCAGGAGAACAGCATGTATTCAGGAAAAAGACACTCAACAACTTTGTTTGGGATAACTTTCCCCTGGCACACAGTTTGCACTTGCAGTGCTCCCACCCTGGAGCAACAGCAACCGTAGGCACATTGGCATCCCCAGAGCACACAGACGCTTGAGGCACAGCTGTCCAGCGCGGATTATTCTTGCCAGAAGCACAGTAATCTCCCTGGGAGGACTACTGCTGAGGGGAGAGAGCATATGCACATTAAAATGCAGATTTTGCTTCCTACCTCCCAGGTCTAGTCCTGTGATGACCTTCTGCTGTTACTGCAATGGAAGCATACAATACAATTCCAACACAAGCAATACCTTCCCAACAGATTTCAGTGAGCGAAGGCAGAACAGTCTTTGGGTTCAGCCAGGCAAACCCCAATAGTCTCACCAATAGCTTCAGAATCAGAATCAACCTGCCAGAGGAACTTCCAAAATGTAGATTGCTGGGGCCTAACTAGCACCTGGAAATTTCTACCTTAGGAGTAACATCTGCATCACTGGTGGGATGTTCACCACGGTTCCCAAGCTGTCTGAGCTCCACAGTCAGCTCACAGCACCCTCTGTAAAGGTACTGGGCTATAAAAATCATTTGTTATTAACTCTGGCTCCAAAGCACCTTCGCTATCTTCTTCCTTTGTAACATGTGAAATACTACATTCAGGTCACACCTTGTAAAAACAGAAGTACTTATTTCATGTGAATTCAGAGACAAAGGAATATGAATCTCACAGTGCCCAAGCCATAGGTGCACACCCCTCATCAAAAGGACAAGGCAGGCGAGATGGCTGCTGCACACAGCAGCCCAAACCCTCCCTCTGGAGACCCTGACTCTCAGGGCTTGTGCTCATGCACAGCAATTCATTTGCCTTGTGAATCACAAAGAGTTAATCTATTCCTATATTACAATTCAGAACACCTCATTTAGCCAAACAGTTCTATCATTCAAGAGGGACTCAAATGGATGTACAAGGTACTTGTAAAAAGATTTCAATCTTTGCTACCATCAGTCCTGATACTATCCCAATTAATAACAAAATTAATGTCAACACCAGTATCCAATCCTCCACGGGGAGAAGCAACGATGCTTCCTTCCAGCCATGCATCAAGCTTCATCCAGCAAGAGAGAGAGCTGCATCTTCTTTCCCGAGGCCAGCCCAAGCTGTCTGTCTCCCACCTCAGCAATGCAGGAGCAGCAAGGGGAAGCAGCTGTGTTTTGGATCAGCCTCCCATGCGCAGCAGAGCAGCTTCTGGGTTGTTCAATCCTACACTCAGTGCAATGGCTGGGGATGCTCCGTTCGACGGAGGGGGGCCAGGTCATGTGAGACCCACCCGCACACCCAGCACACATCCTCATCCATCCCCTGATGGTTCAGCAGCACTGAACCAGCTGCTCTCGTGCCCTCCAGGAGCCCCCAGCAGGAGGGGAGGGGGGGCAACGGGGTGTCAAATGGCTGCTGCATCACATCCCCCGATGCATCCTCCCTGTTTCCCCAAACACAACAAAGCTGTCCTCAAAACGATGCTATCTGTCGAACAGCTGTCCAAAAATAAAAGTACAAACAAAACTTAATGGAGCGCGAAGCCTCATATGACAAGGAAAATTCCCGCTCCAGTTCTGATCTCTGTTTACAACGCTGAAAGTGGGTCAAACTGATCTGTGATGGAGGAATCTGTTTGGAAAATGATCTCTGTGAGGAAAAGCATCTAAGCGGCAGACAACTGCACTGCAATGCTTCCACAGGGATCCTTTCTCTGCCATCAAAGTAACTCAATTTTACCCCATGGGGCTTAAATACTGTAACTTGAAATTACGGCATTTCATTCAAATTATTGAATTCAGCAATTCCCCATCTTTTAGAGCAGATCAGTTAAGGAGGGTGTTCCAGTACAGATCTTCACACTATAAAAAAACTAAGACACGGCTGGGTTTGGACAGGGTGGGGGAAGCTGTTATGGCTTTGTTAACTTTGCAGTTTGGGGGTCTGCTCTCACTTTTGTTCATTTTCTGTGTTTAGGATAAGGTTATTGAGCAGTACCATCACACTGCCTAACTCAACTACATTTTGTTTTACCCTCTCAAAATGCAAAGGAATGATTATGACACTAAACAGGAGTCCAAAAATAAGAAACAGTCTGTAATAACATTACTTTCCAAGGTATTTTCATTCGGACTTCTTGACATCTGGTGAATTAAGTATCTGTCCTTCGCTTTGAGATATAAGATGACTGTAAATGTAAACAAATTTAGCCAAAACTTCCTGGAAAAAAGCTCTGTATGTTGTTCTGTGCACCGATCGTATACAAATACACAGCAATTTAAAGGAAGAACATACGAACCAGGCTTGAAACTCACTATTTTATCAGCTTAAGAAAATTCTGTTCTTTGACCTTCTAGTACTCGATTCCTTTTACGGTCACACAATCTTTATGAAAAATTTTCTACTAATTACTCTCAGAGTACTCACAGGCTTTAAAAAGCACAAAATATTAAAAAATGCATTATTGCATTCCTGCATATATTGAATCATCTTTCTGAACTATTCTTTAAATAAAGAAACGCATTTCAAGCATTTTCTAGAAAACATCTAAAAAAACCCCTAAACATATAAACATCCCTTCATATTTATAATTTGGGGGTTTATTAATGTTCTCTTTGGGTTTAGTTACTATTTTGCATTTAAAGAAAAATGAGCTCTGTGAGTCTTCAAAGTGTCTGCTAATGTCAGATATTAATAGAAAGTTATGATCTCAAATGACTTTAAGCACTGAATCAATCCATATCTGTGGGACAAACCTTGAATCTTTTAGACTCCAAAAACGTCCAGTTCAAACTGCAGACTTTAAGGGCAAATAAGGAATGAAAGAGCTCATATTTTAAATGCACTCAGTATAAGAAAGAAATAATGAACAATAGTAACAAAAAAGACTTGGAAAAAATAACATGACATAGGAAAATATGTAAATTTTATTGTTTTTCTTAGCAAACAAAAAATAATAAAGTGTCATGGAAATAGCTCTGATTTGTAATGGCAGGTGAGAGCATGAAATAGGTATGTGGTATATAATCCGAGTCTATAGAAAAAGAAACTTCACCAAGTAAGTCAGATGGAAAAATGAGTGAGTCTCTAAGATGCATCTATGAATTAGAAAGTGCAATGTGAACGACCCACAAAAATGAGCACAGTTTCCCTAACAAAAACGAAGATCTCTTTAAAAAATTTATGAAGGATTATTTCTTCCAGACTTACAACTAAGTTAAAGCCAGAGGAGACACCCTGGGTCAGCAGGGGCCTCCACGGCAGACGCCCCTGCCGGCACCCTGCTCATCGGGGAGGTGGGAGGCTGTGAGGCGCCAGCGTTCCTCCCTCTCTGGCTGCCATCCCAGCCTGCACACCACCCGCTGCAAATCCAGGGCTGCCGCACCACGAGGTGCATGATAAGTCCCACTGACAGCTCCTTGCATGCCAGGCTGGTGTCACACTTGGCTGTGGGGAGCTGCGACCCTCTGCAAACCCTCCTCTGGGCGAGTGCTGTGAAGGGACCCCCATCCAAACACGAGAAGTGTTCGCTCCTCTGAGATGAAAAGAGAGCCTTGATTCACTAACCAAGCTGTCCCTAATTATACTGTACACAGAAAAGCATGTTACTCTGGGAAACACTATTCTAACACTTATTTTTGTTGTGCTTTTTTGTTTATTTCTATGTTCAGTAGAGCCTGTTTCCCAAATGTAGTTCAGGACACCATTTTAGTAGGCTTGACATCTACACGAGGGGAAAGACCTTTTCCGCCCCAAAGCTCAAAGTCCAAGAGAGAGTGTGCCTGGAGCAGCGTAGTGGGACAGGTTGCCAAAACCCTCCTCGGGCTTAGTGCTACCAGTAAATGAACCTGGGGGCAAGGAGGCGTGGGCAGAGTCTGCCAAAGCCGGTGGATAGCCTGGGGGAGGATCCCCACACTGAGGGCATCCCTGCTCTCAGTCTCACATCACATGGTCACCCCAGATGCAGAGCAGGACAACTCTGCAGCCACAGTTTGCAGTCCAGAGTACTGGACAGAAGTTTGCACATGTCCCACCTCTGCAAAGCCGCAGAACTTTGGGAGCATGCACATCCTCTTCAGCTCTATTGCCCACACAGTCACTTTGGGGAACATGGTGGCAGGGAAAGTTGGCTGCTGCAGTGGCTTCAGCTGTCCCAGCTAGCTCTGCCGGCCACCATGGTGGCCCACACCACCATCAACACACTGCCCCCACTCTCATCTCTTCCGTCACCCACCGAGAACACTGCCAGCTCCCATGGGGTTTCCATATCCCCATGCCATCTCCTAATTCTTGCATCCTGCAGAATGGGATTCAGTCCAGAGCTAGGACCTCCATGCTGCAGTGCAAGAAAAAACAGTTAACAACCCCAAACTGAAAAACCAAAAAGAGACAGCACAGTCCAGCGTCCTACTGCACTCAAGGCACGGGTTTTACTTTGTGGGTCTGCGGACTACTCAAAATAGAGACACAAAAGGTAATAAAAGTCCATTGTCAGCAGGCTCACATGAGTGGAGTGCCGTGCCAACTGCAAAAGGTGAAAAATATGGTGTTATTTTCAAGCAAGGAGTTATCCCATCAGCATAGCAGATGACCTTCATCAATCTTCTCTTCACCACCTCGGACTGACTCACACGGAAAGTTTTGTCAATATGTGGGTCTCTATGGGCATTACATTACTGCACATCAAGTGAAACAACATCAGCGTCCCAAGTCTTGAGGCACAAATCAAAACTCTCCCCTCTAGCCGAGCTATGATAGGAATTATGTACGCACACAGAACACATAAAAGTTACCTGACAGAGTACATTTTCTTCAAACGCAACAGAGAATAGAGCTATAACGCGTTTTCTCAACCCGAAAAAAAAGATGAGATTTTTTCCACGGGCTACCAAACAGTAAAAGACACAAATAACGCTAAAACTGCCTTCAAGAAAACTAAGCATCAAAGCTAAAATGTCCTTCAGAAGCTGGAAGGGATGAGCTGAATCACCTCCCAAGCGAGGTGAGGCACCGGCTATTCCAGCAGTTGCGTAGACAAGTTTACAGTCGGTTCGTGGCACGCCAGAAAGGGTCCATAACCCACCCTCCAAAATAAATGTATATCCCGTGCACACCTAGGACTTCGGCTTGGGGAGAAGAGCGGTCCTTTGTAAAACACTTGCAGAATCGTGGCCCTCAAGGGGAAAGCCCCTCCAGCCAGGTTGCCCGCTGCCGCTCCCCGCTCTCCCCCCTGCCCTCCCGACGGGGACGGCCCGCCCGCTCCGCCCCACCTCCCCGGGGCTGGGGGTCTTCCCCTCCGGCGGGGGGAGCGGCGGGCCCGGCCGCACAAAGGGCGGCGGGGCGGGGGGCGCCGGGCACTCACTTTGTCTATGGNGCGCGGGGGGAGGCAGGAGAAGGCGCGCACCGGGAGCGGTGGGGAAAAGTTGCGGGGTCCCGCGGCCCCTCATTTCCGCCCCGGACAGCGGCGTCGCGCCGGGAACAAACCCCCACCAGCTTTTAGCGCCGGGCTCGGGGCGGCTGATTGCGGACGATCTGCCTCTGGGAGCACCGGCAGCAGATCCCGGCCAGACTGGTCGCATCGATGCGATTTTTGCCTTTGCCCGTCGTTCCCCTGCGCAAGGAAACCCGTTAGGAAGGCTCGGCCCAGTGCCAGGTCGCGGGCTCTCCCCGGTGCGCGCCATTCCCGCCGCGCACCTCCTGCGCTGCTCCATCCCCAGTGCGTCCACCCGATGGAGCGCGGCGCCGGCTGGGCAGCCGGCGTAAATGCTCGGGCTGTGAGGGCTAGTCTGAAAGTCAGCGGTGCAAACATTCCTGTGCTTTTTATTCTGGCAAAACCCATTCCTCAAGAAATGCTTGGATACGACTCTACAAGCAATCCGTATTTTAACATGTAGACCCAGCTTGGGCTCCCAAGGACCCCTGTCTTGCCATCAGCCTCCTTGATGCACCACACATGCTGGAGAGGCGATGCCGGCACAGCCCGTGCTCTATCCCCTTCCCCTCATACCCCACCTGAACCCCTAAAGGGACAAACCCGCCTTCATGGCAGTGTTAGCGGGGATACATGTTGCCAACCCCAAACTCATCTCTGCAGTTCTGTTTCCAGCCTGGCTTGCTGCATCCATCAACATCACAGCCTCTGAGCAGCACTCCTGGTAGGTTCTTCTGACCCAACACCTCCTCCCAAAGCACAGGCCAGTGAAGAAAGACAGAAGTGCGTATGGACTTGAGACAAGACCTCACTCCAACAGTATGCTTCTAATCCATAATAAATGGAGATTTCCTTAAATTCTGATGCCTGAGCTGTGATACCCCTTCCAAATTTTGTCTTTCTTTTTGCCTCTTATTCGGTCCGGGTGATAGACCAGACTGGTCCCCACTAGTACTGATGCCCACCCAGAATTAAGCAGTATTGGATACACAAGCTCAATGCACACAGCAATGGTCAGAAAGCATTTATTAGCCAGTGGGGGTTCCCCAATAGTTTCCTGAGCAAGGTAAGCTGCAAGCTGGGAGATCCCTGGGACCACTGAGCCACAACACATGGCTGAGAACAATGGACGTTAGTTTATGAAGCTTTTTAAATGAAAGAGCACATGAGCACTAAATGTGATGGCTGGAGAAACACAGTTATACCCCCGCATTTGTGAGGAACGGGTCATGCCAGGGGTCTCGCAGAATGTCAAACTCGCAGAGACGTGCAGGTCATTAATATGCATGCAGGCCATGCCCATTGCTCCATCCCCCAGCACTCCAGAGCACTGCGGACACTTTTCTGGTCCTTCACACGGGCTCTCTCAGCACAGGGGAGCAAAGGGAACAGTTTCTGAGCGGCTGCTGCGACAGCGCATGCTCCAGCCCAAACCCCGCACCGCTGCTGCCTCCCCCCCCCCCCCCCAGCCCCGGTGCTCCTGCCCACACTGGCCTGGCCCTGCGCCAGCCCGGCCTGGCTACTGCCACTACACAGGCTCGTCCTGCCTCCGCAGCGGGGAAGGNATTTTCCTCACAAATGCGCAGGGTCGTAATAGAGAGGTCACAATGCAGCAGGGATATACTGTAATGTGAAATACAAACAGCCCATGACAATAGAGAGCATCATACACAGCATGCTTTGGGAAAATCCAGTCAAAGGCAAGGTAAGGAACAATATATGTATTACAATGCAGAAGTTACCTTAACAAAGTATAAATGGTTTAATTGTAAACAATATCTGGTTTATCGCTGTACTGCCCCATTTTCTACCTCTCACCTTTCTTCTGCACTTAACCAAACACCCTTCCATACATATTTTGAGCAACAGCTTTCTATCTAATAATTGTCCAGCTATGAAGAACACAAACATGGCAACTCTTTGCCTTTGGAAAGCTGTGTGCATGGCCTACATGAAGACCTTTGAAAGAACCTTATCTCAGCTAGGGGAGCGATTTCCAGATCTTTAAGGGAAAAATATGGAAGTGCCTGAAACATTTAGGAGTGTGCCACTCCCTTCCTGACTTCCTTCCTTGTCAGACTTTCCCCTTCAAGCTATGTATTTACTGCAAACCAATTGAACTCTTGCAAACAAGCTCCCTTGTTTTATCCTTTCCTCCTGCATCCCCTAGTGCTGCCCATTTATCACAGAATCACAGAATCAGT
>WEKX01000824.1:0-19376 GCA_013390025.1 Pitta sordida
CTTAACCACCTGGGCTCACTGTTGGCTGATATTAAGTTTTCTGCCATCCATTACTCCTAAATCCCTCTCCATTTCACCACTCTCCAGCCACTCATCCCCCAGCTGATAGCAATGCATAGGCTGTTATGTCCAAAGTGAAGAACCCGGCACTTGGACTTGTTAAATCTCATACTACGTATTAGAATCTGCCCATTTCTCTAGCCTATCAAGGTCCCTCTGAAGGGCCCTTTTACCCTCTGGCAGTTCAACATTTGCCCCCAGCTTGGTATCATCTGCAAACTTGCTAGTGGTGGACTCAGTTCCCCTGTCCATGTCACACATAAAGATGTTAAACAGTACTGGGCCTAACACTATTCCCTGTGGGACTCCTCTGGTGATCAGCCACCAACTGGATATGGCACCATTTATTCTCACTTTTTATTTACAATCTAGTTCCTACTCATGAATCTAGATGCACTGCTCCCCACCACAGAAGAACATAAGTATCCTGCCTCAAATCACAGATATACAAAGGACTTTTTTGCATACCTGCGGTGGCATGCACTTGATAGCCTCTCTGTACTGGATCTAGTTCAGAAAGCTCGATAAGATAGATACAGCTCCACACCACTCTGTGACAATGTTATGAAATGCAAAGCAAAGCACCATCTCCTGGCAGAGACACAGTGTTTATTGATTTCATTTTGGATCAGTATTTTCAGCATCATGAATTTAAACTGTGGCTCTTAAGTGGCAACTGAAAAATGTATAAATGCTTAAATAAGTATATTCTCTACAGTATTCCCGTGACTGACATAGTCATTAAGATACACTCTTCTGTATGTTACTTTTTTAACTTCTACACATATAGATGCTTACACACACTTCTCTTGCTAATTCACAGTTCCAACTGAACTAAACTCAAGAAGAAACAGGTAATTTTGGATGATATCCAAAGATTGCTGGCATGGAATAAGAAGACTCTACAGCACTCTGTTCAGCCTTGGGACCTCCTGCAGAACATGTTCTTGCCATCAACACCTGTTTGTTCTTCATAAGGGTGAGCAAACACGTTTTGCTGCTGTGCCAATGAATGTCCTAGTTTATGAATCAGTATATGCTGTGGGAAGAGGCTGGGTTACCCTGCCCAACTTAACTGAAAAGGTATAGGTTGGAGCTGGATTTTAGCATGCCAAAGTACATTTTTATATGCAAAAAAGATCCAGTGGTATGCAGATTATCAGTGAGGAAATGATGGCCCTGCTCATGGCTAGTTCTCCAGGCAATGGGAGGGGAGTAAGGGTCCTGACACAGCCCTACCTGAGCTAGCCCTGAAGGTTGGCTGACCTGTCATTGCTCCATCACACAGAGATTTTACAAGCCAGAACTTGTTCAGGACATTCAGCCAAAGCTCTGCTCTTCATCTTCCAGTTATAAAGATACGGGGATGCTACCACACAAAACCCGTCTCAGCCACACAAACATATTTCAGCCCTTCATCCTGGAAAATGCCTCTGGTCCTGTGTATATTGTCTTGGCAGCACAAACTCTTATGCTCAAATAAACATCTCTGCAGAAAAACTGTTGTACTAAAAGCTGTTTTACAGTGGTGATTAGCAACATTTACTCTACCATATGCTTTCTCTTCTAACTTTTTCTGTAGATTTGCTCAGAGGCTTCTGCTCTGGGATACACTGGAATTTTCTAAATACTTCAACTATAGGATTGAAGGATTGAAGAATTGAGGGATAACTGTGAAACTGAATTATCTGGGGAGATAATCCTTGCCATTCCTCCTTGTCAGTGCAGCCAGTTGGGTGGGCAAAACCATACAGCTCCTAGTGGTCAAAGATGATGGCTGATGACAACTGCCACGAGGAGGTTTAATGCAGACCTATGGGCTCTTTTGATGAAATATCCATGTTTATAACGCAGACATTCATTATGGAGTACAGTCAGCCCTCTCCACTTCGTGCTTCCCATATTGTGGCTCCACTACTGCGCGACATGATTTTTCCATGATTGGGGAGGTCCATTTCATGCATGTGCGAACCGACAGACAGGAATATTCAAATTATACAGTCATGAATATTCAAATCAACCCCCATGCCGCGCTGCATGGACCACGGGTGCACTGCTCTGCCTGCACTGCGTGCTCCTCACTGAGCTTTGAGTGAGATGGCTGCAGCAGTTTCACCAGTGCTGCATCCGCACTGTGCCCTGCTCCACTTCGAGCAAGGCAGCTGCATCACATCCCCCCAGTCAGAGCAAGGGTAGCCAGAGTGCAGGGGGACGGCAACAGAGCTGCGGCAGGGAATGCAGCGGAGATAGCCTCTGTCCCACCTGGCCGTCCCCACTGCTTGTAATTTTTTTTTTCCTCTTAAGTTCTCAATTTGCTCTGTTTCTCCACTGGTGCAGTTAATGAGTTAAAACATTACAGTATCCAAACTGTATGTACACCTTTCTTGGGTTTTCTTAACATACGTTAACTAAGACAAGTACCCTGATTAACATTTGCCTCTACAAGCTGTGCTGGCTGCTTCATTGCTGAGTTGCATTGCTGTAGTAACAGTGCTGCCAAGAGCATGCTAGCCGAGCCCCTCTCTCGCCATACAGGCTCCAGGACTCCACTACTCCAGCAGGAGAAGGACAGGGACCAGAAAGGTGCTACCTTGCAACCATTGCCTTGCCAATGGGGCCGAGCTGTTGTGTAGCCAGCCTCAGGACACCAGTGCAAGCCCTAGTGTGGAGTACAGGCTTTGAAACTCCACTTTAAACATGTGTGCTGCAGCAGCGCATGTAAAAGTGAAGTGGCAAAGCTCCAAATCGCAGCACTGCCACCCTCTCCCCGCCTCCAGGACCAGCGTTAGGTCCCAGGCTTGGTTTCAGTGGCGCTGTATGTTTGGCATGGTCACTCATGGTCCCATGACAGCTTTGGGCTGCCTGCAGGAGGGAGGGAGCAATCTCCCTCTCTGACGCTTCTCTGGCTCTGACTGCTACCCCTACCTACCACGTTCAGAGCAGCTTTCTCCCCGTCCCTCCCCTCCCCTCCCCTGACTCCACATCCCAGAGGAGATATTTACACAAATATCTCCTATATAAAAAAAAATTCTCGGGTTCCTGGGTTTGAACAATCTTTTTTTTTATCTAGAGGTGCTCAGCATTGAAACATGTGAGCGGGACGGCAGCAGAAGCTTTGCCAGCACCAGCTAACCGGCCACATATTAAGTACATAGAGCCCTGAGGTGCCTCCTCTGCCAGCTGCAGCTCCCACAGTGGTGGCGGCCAAAGCCTGGGACTTGCTTGGGTGGTGACGTGGGCTCAGGGATCCCTTCATCACGATTCCTGTGGACTCCCCAGATGCAGACGGGGCAGAGGAGACCCGCTTCGCTACCCTGAGCGTGTGGAACTTCTGGGAACGCCCTGCAGCTGCTCCGGAGTATTCGAGGGCCAACTGTAATATCTTTTTAACCAATAAGTATGTATTCAGGGTATGAATCATTTAATTCCAAACCAGACACCTGAAATAGTGTCAGATGAACCATGCCCTTCACAGTGTCTACATCCTTCTGCTTGCCATAAAGAAAGCAACAAGTGAGTAGATCAGAGACAAACATTTGCTCCAGATGCACCTAAAGGCAGATAAGATCATTGATTTTCCAGTGCATTTCTCAAGCCATGAGATCTGGGTCACCCCAAGTCACCCATCTCAACCTCACATGGAGTGCCTATCGTTGCAACAGACTGGGACTCTGTGAGAGTTTTTGGCTCCCAGACAGTCACATGCTCTGTGCTTCAGGCTTCCTTCTCTGGTGGAGACAATTCCAACACAGAAAGCAGTAGCTGGGCTCTTTGAGGAATGCTTAATTTTATCTCTTTTGACCTCCACCCCTGCTTCCCGCCACGGTAAGCCAAAATAATTAAACACTTGGGGTTTGGTTGCATGCATTGTTTATCCATACTTGCTCTTACTTCTATGTTTAACAGAGGAAATAACTTGCTGCGATAAAGTATCACTACATGCTGGTAACATCAGATAAACTATATTGGACAAAAATGTTTTCTTTGGCAATTTTCCACTTTCTTTAATTTGGCCAGAGAACTCACTTTACTTCTGGAAATGTGAAGGCTTCAGTTAGGCTTGACTGAAACACAAAGTTTCATATTTTTTCTTGCTAACCTCCATGCAGGACAAGGAGAACAATCCTGTTATTTCTTTCCCTCCTGTATAATTGGGCGGATAAGCATCAAGCCACACACATCAAATACCATAGTGAATGTCATTTGCATTAGTTTTCTGCCTTTTCAGAAAAAAAAGAGCCTTTGCAATCTGCTTATCAGCCCCAATCGGAAACTGCACAATGCTATAGGGATGCACATTTAAAGTTGAGCACAGGAAAGGAAAAAGGCAGTGTGCCTGGAGGGAGCCCTTTAGGGGTGGAGGCAGCATTTCTGGCACAGCAGGAGAACCTGAGTCCTCCCGTTGCAACTGGTGTGCATCAGAGGAGCCCCCTCTTTTCCCCTCAGTAAGTGATATGGGGCCACTGCACCCCTGGTCCAGCAAGAGATGGGGAGAGAGAATCTGGTTACATGGGAACGGCTCCTCTCTGGCTCCCATCAGTGGGTTTCAGGCTGTGGGATCACTCTGGAGATACCTTAGCATAGGGGGAGAATGGGAAGGGGAGGGTTGCTGGAGGTTTTACGTCTCTGCCCCTCACATAAGTCTGTGCTGGTTCTTGGGGTGGTTCTCGGATCAAGTTTTATCACTCCCTTCATGATGCACTACATAGGATGTACACACATGAGACTATACATGAGCTTGACAAGCACAAAGAAAATCTCACAGCTTGTAAGAGCTGTAAAGAGCTTGTAAGAGCTGTAAAGAGCTTGTAAGAGCTGTGAGATAGGTATGTTTATAAGCAGCGCTGCAAGGCAAGGCTTGCCTGCCCACTGCTGTTTGATAGTGCCTTAAATGTTACAGAATCATACATATTCAACAGGTGAGTTTACAGTATTCAACAGGTGAGTTACATATGCATAAGTGTTCATCACTAGACATTAGTTTTCCGGTAATTGGCGGTGCTCATGCAGATCAGTTCCAGTCTCCACCCAAACCCCACCTGCTCTCTGCCTAGACTCCACCTAGTCCCTGCCTGGGGGTCCCTTGTTGAAGGGTATTGGTTGACCTTTACTTTGGTGGTTGAGGTGATTTTATCAGCCTGTTTTCCAACATCATGTTAACAATCTTTGGTTTATGGGTGCGGATTCTTTGCTAATTGGTGTAATATAGAGTCAATCTCAACTCCATTGTTCAACCAGCTCCTTTTGTTCACAACTCAAGCTCCTATGTGCTATGGGTTAACAGACATGCAGGAGTCACACCAGTGGCATTGCCACAGGCTCTTAAGTTTGTCATCTAATACAAAGCTTTGGCCGCATGCACCCTTTTCTGCCTGAAGGTTACAATGCGGCACTGGCCATGGGAGACACAGGCCAGCAGCAGTGCAGCAGATACAGCATCTTTCCCCTTAATCACCCACCAAATGCCCTGAAAAGCACTGCCTGGCCTTGCCAGGCCACAAGGCTGCACAATAAGGGCAGCTCCTCTGCTCATGGGGTATAACTTGCACAGTCCACACCCAGTGAGTCTCCTGCTTTGAGGATACTACATTTGGGATTTAGGGGGCTTCACTCTCAAAATGTGATTGGCTGTGCATCTACTGCACCTGCCCTAAGAGCTGGTGTCTGCACAAGTGTCTGCACAGCTTCACTCTCAAAATGTGATTGGCTGTGCATCTACTGCACCTGCCCTAAGAGCTGGTGTCTGCACAAGTGATAAGCAGATTGAAGATTTCTAGTTTCAACAGTTGCCAGTGCTATGGAAAGCTGAGCTACATTTCCAGGCACCAAATGCACTTGGCATATAGTAGTAAACCATGCTGTGGGAATCTTCCTTGCAGCATATGTGCAGACTGAAAGCCTTAAATACCCTGGATTACTTGTTGGGTTTTTTCCCAGCGCTTCCTCCCTCCCTTAATACAAACACTTATGCAATAAAGTATTTGTAGAGAACAATGTGTAAACAATGCACACAATAAAAATAAGAACTGGAAAACCTTCGTAAGAAAACAGATTAACTTAATTTTATAGTCAGGTAATGACTGAAGTGGCTGTGGGCTTTTCCCCCCAGATATTAAGGTATTTTTCTTGCAATAGGTTTGACTTAGGAGTATTTTGCTTAACATCAGCTCCTTAAAGGAGTATTTGAATTTTTTTCTTAATTATAACCAATATGTAATTTCTGGGACTTAAAATTTGAATTTCTGGTTAAATAACTTAAAAGAAAACTGTAATTATGAGTCTTTTACTGGTGAAACTGGGCCAAATCATAGGTGAAAGCAAAGTGATCATAGACAAAGGGCAACCAGCGGGTGATTTGGTTTCCTTTGCAGAGGGTCAATACAAGTAATTTCTGAGTAAACCTAGCAAAGAATCTGCAGCAGAGGCCAGTATCAGTGTTAGGATGGGTCTTGCATACAATACATAGTCATCATATATTGCATATAATATAATGTATAAATAATCATTAAAAGTCCAGAAGAGGCTAATGTAGGATACACCATGTTCCCTGCTGTGTGNACTGGCCGCCAGTCCGATGTTGCACCATTCACCACCACCCTCTGAGCTCGCCCTTCTAACCAGTTTGTAACCCAGCAGAATCTGCAGCAGAGGCCAGTATCAGTGTTAGGATGGGTCTTGCATACAATACATAGTCATCATATATTGCATATAATATAATGTATAAATAATCATTAAAAGTCCAGAAGAGGCTAATGTAGGATACACCATGTTCCCTGCTGTGTGTCCTCTCCATATGCCATAGTATCACAGTTCCCTCCTCCATCACCTGCACTGCTTCACAGCATTGCTTATAGGAGGAGTGAGTGTGCTCCTCAGGGACATGGAGTCAGCACCGCAGGCTGAGAAAACCCCAGCCTGCGTCGTGCAGCAGGGATGTGCTAATCTGCTCCTTACAATAGTCTGTAAAAGGGGTTTCTGCCCCTCCAGACCTGCTTTGCCCTGTTTATTCCTTTAAAAGTGGAGTTGCTGCCATATTTGTATGGTGCACTGGTCTGCCCGTGCCAAAATACAGTGGCGCTGGACTGGGACTTTTGGACCATTGCTTTTTTAGTTCCAGCCTTAAGATCCAAGAAGGGCTTTGATTATTGTGGAATGAGTGTAATTCAGGTTTTCTCAGCTGCTTATTCACCTCTTCCTCTGGTAGAGCTTGCAGTCCCAGCTGGCATCAATGATAGCAATAATACCATGTTTTTTTTAAGAATCGGCCTTTAGTTTTTAAATTACTGCTCTGATATAAACTGATAGGCGCAAGATTTTCTCTCTCTCAACTTAGAAGGAAACACTAATTTTCTTCTTTTATTTTGATTTTTTTTACCTCATGATTTTTCTCTCTTTGCTATAGAAATTTTGAAATCAGGTCAAACACCAAAAAGAAAAGACAATACTCCAATCCTTGGACACAACCCCCCCACCTTGGACTTCAAAAACTAAAGTCAATTCCAGCTTTTCCTGGGATTTATGTTTGAACTTCCTCACCTCGAGGCTTCAGCTTTCTAATCTGTAAACAGCAATAATACTTTCCTGTTTAAGGGAAGTGTTGTAAGTAGCTTAACTGATTCATGTTTGTATGATGCTGGGACATGGTGACACATGTGTGGATATGGAGATACTTTTATGTGCATATTTGTATGCATCTACGGGTGGAGGTACACGCTGGTATTATTTTTATGTGTGCATCCTGCTTTTTCTTCTTGCCCATTTTAAACACCAATGTTTGAAAGTTTTGGTATTTGATAAAATTAGCACAGCACAGGCTCAAAATCACCTCTCACTAGCAATATATTGTGACATTACCATATCTTTCAGATCAACCTGTAATTGAAAAGAGAAGTGATACTTCACCCAGATACCCCTCTCCCTCCTTAAGTTTTCGAGTTAAAATAACATGTTGCTGAATGTCATAGTTTAACCCCAGCCAGCAGCTCACCCCCACAAAGCCACTTACTCATTCTCCTGCTGGGGTGAGAGAGACAACTTGAAGGGTAAAAATTAAAAGCTTTATGGATTGACACAAAGACTGTTTAACAGGGAAATCAAAAGCCAGCATAACTTGTGATCCATCCTCTATACCTCACACCTCCTTTTGGTCTGCTGCTTTGGGCTCCTGCAAGTGTTCTCCTTTCCTTCAGCTTTTGGAGATGGAAACTTCATGGCAGTCACTCACAGGCTGATCAACAACCTGACATCTGGAAACTTTCCACAATGATGACAGGCTTACAGATCATCAATTCTTGACTGATCCCCATTTTTCATTGACTCCCACAGATACGTTAACAAGGCTCAGTCCCTCTCAAACTGAACAGCTAGAATTTCCCTCACAGAAAAAAACCCCAGAACACTTTCTGGTTTAGAACTGAACTCAGGACTCTTGATATTATTATTACCAACAAAGCCAAATACATATGGACATTTCCATTTGGATGGAGAAATCAGCACATCAGATATTCTATTTTCCATTCAAAAATTAAATCTAAATGTTGAAATGTTAATACATATATTTGCAGACACTTAAAAAAAAACCCCACACTTTTTGTTTTCTTGGTTATGTCTGTTTCTTGTCCTGCTCTGGTACAATCTCCTCTGCTATTACCTTTTCCCCATTCTCCATGCAACCCAGAGCTTACAGCATTGCAGAAAGCTCTGTTTTATTTTGCAACATGGACCTGCTCAAACTCTGCTGCAAAGACTCATCTGCTAAGTAATTTGGAGATGTCACTAAATTACTCTGATTTTGTTATATTAAACCTGACAAATTATAAGTTAGGTTTCTATTCTGGAATTATTCAGCTCCTTTCAATGCAGTTTAACAGCTGGAAATGAGAAGGTGGCAGCTCCTTGTTACGAGGCAACTCTCCCCAACCACCAGAAGTTGCCCCAGGGACCAGGATTTGGAAGCTGCTAAGCAGTGACAGCTCTTCTCCCTTCTTCCAAACTCAGATTGATGCATGGAGACTGCTTCTGTGTGGGGTCTCCTCTATGAGCTCAAAGCATTGGCAACATCTCATGAAAACTAAGGTTTTGTCTTTCATCAACCCATTATAACCCATTGTGTTATAAAGCTGAGAATTTAGTCACTGACTTCCAATAAGCCATGTTCTTCTATTTTCAAGCAATTTTAAAACTATGGGGTTTATTGCTTTGAGTTAATGAATACAATAAAGAATATGGGTATCATGCCCTTCTTCTAAGAAGCCCCTTTCAAATGGGTATCAATAACCTCTTTCCTGACTCTGAGCGACAACTCCAACTCACATAATGTCTCAGCAAGTCCAGTTGCCAACATATGATTTATGTTCACTCCAGTGTGGTTTTGTAGGGCATAACACACTGTATGGGCTTATGCTTTTACTGTTTTGCTGCAATGTTCTTCTCCTTCTCATGCCACCCTTGAATATATTTTATAGTCTTTATTCATGCAATCAAAAATTCCCTAGAAAACAAGCACACATAGAATTCATGGGAATACAAACCATGACGATCTCATAGTATATTGAAATACCGTTGGCCTAATAAAACACAAACCAAATCACACCCGCTAGCAACATGTATGAAATATCCTACATCACTCAAAAGTTCATTCATATTCAGAGTCTGGTTTGGGATTTAGGCTTGTTGCACTCTGATCCTTAGCATAAGCCAGAACTGGGCTCCATCTGCTGACACTGCCTCTTCTCTTAACTACTTCTTGACAATTGCACAGGTCACTATAATTTCTTCATCACTAGGATAACCTTTGGTTTAACTCAGCACACTTCCACGGGGATGAGGACATCAGAGGACACAGAAGAAGAAATAGATCCTTCCATGTTGGTGCAACGCTTCAATGCAAAATTCAGTTGCCTCAGCTGTGGAGCAGTGTTCAGCAGCAAAGCTGATGACCCTGGAGAGAAATTGGTCCCTTACAAAGGTTATTCCTGTGGTCATTCAGTTCAGCATATGGACATGGGCATGAGTAGCACCTGTAAGAAGAGAAGCTTTTCTCCTTCTCCCTCTAGCATAATTCATCACTGTTGGAAAATGGGATTTGTATCCCTTTTTGAAAACAGATACCCACTAGGGAGTCCTTTATGAAATTTCTTTTTGAGTAAATAACATTTGAACAACCTTTCTTCTACATCTCCCTCCATGCATTCAGCTCCATTTTTTTTATCTAAGTCCTTTTTCTCTCTCTAATTTACATTTACTTATTCTTCTCATTCATTCCATCCTCAATAAAATTAAGAACATTGTGAAAGTTAACCTTTATCTTCTAAGGTCAATAAATGCTGATCACTCAAAAGATCTGAGCATTATAAGGGGGCCTTTTCTCTGTTTGTTTTTATTAGAGAATGTTTAAGTTGAACATACCAGATACAAGGAAATTTATGCCACTAGCATTAAGTATAAGAGACCCCTTGATGAAATTTCACATTCTCCCACACTGCTCAAGGGTTTCCTCATTGTCTTTCTTCCCACAGAAGAAGTGCCATTGCCCAGATAAGAGATCTGGTTTTGCTGGTGTCTAAAGCCATTTCCAGTCACCATTTTGACCTCTAATGAAAGGAAATCTGATTCACCTGGAACCAAGACAGGCAAGGAGGGACGAGATGACAGCTTCCTGAGCTTCCTGTCCTTGAAACTTCCAGTTTACTTCCTGGCATCAGACTGAATTATAGCTCACACAACTAAGCAACAAGTTCCAGATCTTAATGTGCTGAGCATATTTGGCATATGCCCAGCCTGTAGTGCATGCAGGTCAAGGAACATGGAATCAGCTTGCTTACTCCCACAGGGATTTTCTGGTTAAGTATGCTGCCTTCCACAATCATTCATTTTTTAAAATATTCTTTTACTCCTCCCTACTCATAGACTACAAGAAAAAACAGGAATGGTGCACCTTTGGAGTATTTTTAAAGGAAAAAATAACAGGAAATGAATGTGTAATGAGCATGTGAAACTTGTCCCTAAAATCTAAGATACTTTGACAGTATGGAACAACTCTTAGGACATGTCTAATTGATTTTTCCTTGAAGTCACAAAGAAGTACTTTACATGGAAAAGATGGTTCCATACTATCCTTGGCAGGCGGGCGGGCGGGTGGGCGGGCGGAAGGAAGGCCCTCCTCTTCTCCTTAATGCAATATTGAATCATAGAATTGTTTAGATTGGGAAAAACCTCTAAGTCCAACTGTTAATTCAGCAGTGCCAGGTCCACCTCTAAACCATGTCCCCAAGTGCCACATTTTTTGATCACTTTTAGGGATGGTAATTCTACCACTTCCCTGGACAGCCTATTCCAATGCCTGAACACTCTTACAACAGAGACATTTTTCCAAACATCCAATCTAAACCTCCGCTGGCACAACTTGAGGCTGTTTCCTCTTGTTCTGTCACTTGTAACCCGAGAGAAGAGACTGACCTCCACCTCATTACAACCTTCTTTTTTTGTAGAAAGCAGTAACGTCCCCATCTGAGCCTCCTTGTCTCCAGGTTAAACAATCCCAGCTCACTCAGCCACCCCTCATAAGACTTGTGCTCCAGACCCTTCACCAGCTACGTTGCCCCTCATCTTCAACACTAAAGTTGTGAGGTCTATATACTCATTCCATAACATTTTAGTTTCATTCTACCATTTGGTGCCTATAAATGTAATTACTTGCAGGAACCTAAAGGAACTTTGATCATTTAAACCTTCTTCCACTACACCTCTGAATCTTGGCTACATATTATACACTGGTTTGCTCTGAAAGGCAAGTGCTACCTTCGTTTTTGATTCAGGATTCAGTAAGGAAGACAAAACAATGGACACTCATCAGAATTTTGAATAACTGATTCAAGTTCTGTTAACTGAGAAATCATATGAAGTTCAGCAAGGGAAAGTGCCAGATTCTGCACCTGAGAAAGAGCAACCCTGGATGTACATACACACTGGGGAATGAGATGCTGGAAAGCAGTTGCACAGAAAGGGACCTGGGGGTCCTGGTGGATGGCAAGTTCAATATGAGTCAGCAGTGCCCTAGCAGCCAGGAGAGCCAGCCTTGGTCCTCAGGGGCATCAGGCAAAGCATCACCAGCTGGTTGAGGGAGGCGATTGTCCTGCTCTGCTCTGCACTGGGGTGGCCTCACTTTGAATATCGCGGCAGTTTGGGGCACTGCAATATAACAAAGATATTGAGCTCTTAGAGAGTGTGAAAAGGAGGGCAACAAAGATGTTGAAGGGCCTTGAGGGGAAGCCGCACCAGGAATAGCTGAGGTCACTTGGTCTGTTCAGCCTGGAGAAGGGGAGACTGAGGGAAGACCTCATTGTAGTTACAACTTCCTCATGAGTGGTAGAAGAGAAGCATACACTGATTTCTTCTCTGCGGTGAGCAGTGACAGAACTCAAGGAAATGGCCTGAAATCGTGTTAGGGGATGTTTAGGTTGGATATTAGAAAGAAGTTCTTCACCCAGAAGGTAGCTGGGCAATGGAACAGGCTCCCAGGGAAGTGGTCACAGGACCAAGCCCGACAGAGTTCAAGATGCATTTGGACAATGATCTGAGTCCCATGGAGTGACTCTTGGGGATGCTCCTGTGCAGGGCTTAGAGTTGGACTTGATGATCCTTGTAGGTTCCTTCCAACTCAACATATTCTGTGATTCTGTGTGATTATGTGATTTTTTGTTTTTGTTTTGTTTTGAATACCTTTTAGTGGTATTTTTAGTAATTTTCCTCAAAATTGTTAAACTGCAAGCATGCTTCTGGTGAGTGTCTAAAACCCAATGGAAACTAATCTTACAGGTTCAGATTTAACATCTGGAAACCTCTGTGCCTAGATTACTCTAAAATCCAAAGAGATCCTAAAATGGGACATGCTGAGAGTAGAAGTATTTCCTATAACATTGTTTTAGTATCTTCTGCATTATTTTTGCATCCTGTTTTTCATGTTGCCTAATACCTCACTGGAATAGCTGATATCAGATGGTACAAGCACATTTGGAAGAAAATTAAACCATTGCTTTATGCAACTCACTGATTAAATCTTCCTTATGTGCTACCACGTCAGAAGAATGGAAGGTGGAAAATACGACTATTGAAAGGACTTCTGAGCTCACCAAAATCAGTACTTGAAGTCTGTGCCAAATAACTTACTGGAAAATATAATAAAGAATAGAATTGGTAAACTGAATGATATGTGGGAGAAGAATAAGCATTGCATACCAAGAAGGATGTAATGTTTTGAAATCCCATTTGAAGTGCAGGGAATGATATTTATTTAGATAAGGATGGTTCCAATAACATTATATAACTGGATTAAAAAATTATTTGGTCTGCTCTTTCACTATATCCTCTATAAGTGTCATCATATGGGATAAACAGAAAGGGATAAAAAAATCATCCAGAAGAAAGAAAACTCATCATTAGATTACACAATATAATGCAGTTTCCAGAACTCACAAAAATCTCTGTAGTTCAACTTCTTCAGAAATTTTATGGAGAAGTTTAATACCATGAGGTCAGTTGGCAAATAATACAAAATTCATCTGAGCAGACAAATCTTAAACTGGTAATTGAGAGTATCAGAGGATATGAAGAAAATAAAGAAATAGTTTTATCTTTGCTTAGTGAGTTGAATTGACTTGCTGAGAGGTCACATCATTGACAAAAGCATACAAAAATTGTGCATCCAGGGCTAAGGTGGAAGCATAGAGGGAAGAAAGAATGGGACAACCTGTTTTGGTAGCAAGAAGGTGTTTGATTAGCTTGTCTGTGTCGCTTGATAGCACTTTTGATGTGACGGGATAATAAATGATAAGTGAAATTTAATATACAGACACACAAAGTGATGCACCCGTGAAAGAAAACCCTTACCTTGGGTATTCACTTGTAAACAGCAACTGAACTCAGGAAAGAGGTGTCAGACTTCTTGTTCATGGCTCTTTGGAAATAATAGGTCAGGAAGTACAAAGGAACCCACACAACATTTGAAAATATTAAGAAAAAATCAGGATTTTTTTTTTCCTTATGGAACAAAGAAAGAAGCAGGACAATGCTGCTCTAAAACCACATCTTGAATATTGCATGTAGTTTTGCCCATTTTATTTGAAAAGAAGTACACATGGAAAAGATACACAGCATGAGGAAAACAAAGATTGGGAATGGTTTCTGTTTGAGGGGCTCACACTGCAGTCCCAGAGCAAACTACGGACTAACTGCTGCAGTGCCATTCCGCACTTCTTCATGCTGTCATTGACCTGGTTCAGCACAGTAACCTCACAGAAAACATACATACACTAAAAAAAAGGGAGGCATTTCCTGCCAGGTGACGGAGCTAAAACAGTATAGCCACATCTCTGGATGTGGGCAGGGGGACACACAACAGAGGGAATAAAGTGGCAACCAGTCCTAGGAACCTCTGCCTGCAGTTGGAGTTTCACAAACCATTTTGGCCAGCTTCACTGCTGAAATTAGGCCCATGCGCCCCTTTGCCTGGCTACTCTTGTCCTGAGTGGCTCCTCATTGTCACCCCTGAAAGCCTCTCCCTTTGGTGTTTGTGCAGCTGTGCAGGACCTCAGTGGGGGAACTGATACAAAACAAAATTAATAATTTTTATTGGGTTACTCTGATCAGGTTTGCTGCATTCTGGAACAAAACCAGGATGTGGCCAAAGGACAGGAAAAAGCAATAGGGACTGTTGGGACTGCTTCTTTGAGCAATGCTAGCTCAGAGGGGTTTGGAAATAAATAATAGACCAAAGCTCCATAGTTCAGGGAAAGGGATGGTTCCGAAATCATATAAGAAAAGTCTATATACTTCATAGTATGGTGAAAACAAATAGAGCATGATTATTCACTACTCTTTAGATGAATTCAACTACTCAGTAAAATTATTAAGCGTTGGACTTAAAACAGGTTCATGTCTAGCCTTTGTGCAGATTTGGAACCTTTCTACCACTCCTGGAGCTCAGGAGTACTAACAGATCAATATTTGACAAATTCATAGAGAAAAGGTACATATGTGACTGTTAGTGTTGCTGTGGACATAGTTTTTACCTGAGAGCTCTTCCTGTGTACATCTGGAGCTGAAAACAGAAAGAAAATACCACTGCAGGGTTGTTTGTATGCTTTTATTCCTTTTACTTATATGTCTACTATTGGCCATTGTCAGGCAGAAGGTACCAGCCTAGGGATGGTTGTTTTTAACAGGTAGGATGGCTCTTAACATTTTCATGTATGTTACTTCAACTACTTACTACATTTGTAGTAGAGACACAGTGTCTGTATTAGATTTACCTAAATAATAAAATTTAACAAGCTCTTTTTTCCGAACAACTTAGGCCACTTAAGTTCTCTTGAAGAACGTATAGATTTTGTGTTACTCATCTGTCACACTGACCCTTCTGCAGGGCAGCCCAGATAAAAGGGGTGACTTTAAGACGTTGGCAGTAGGCAGAGTAAGTACAGCTCTGAGCTCTGNCTGTCCTGCTGCTCGTCCTGCTGGCGGCCGACTCCTGGCAGAGTGAGTACCGCGGGGGATCCGTCCTCTCCCGCACACGCCGCCCCGCGTGTGTGGGGAATGTGGAGCAGCGGTGGGGTGCGGGGGGGATGCGCAGCTCCGCGCCTGCGATGGGCACGGTGGCTGGCGGCGAGTGCAGCGAGTGAGGGGTCGGAAGGAGGGTCGGTGCCCTCCCGAAGGGGTGGTTTGGTGTGCGGGGTGGGGGATCGGCGGGGTCTGGGGGGNGGGGATCGGCGGGTTCTGGGCGGCCGGGCGGGCTCAGTTGTTCACCGTTGCTCCTTCCTCCTGCTCCTCTCCTCGTCCTGCTCGCCTCCCCGGCGTTCTGCTGCCCAGCCGTACTGCTGCGCGCCCCGGAGGCTGCCCAGTTCCTGCGGCAGAGGCAGCGGCGAGCCTACCAGATCTTCGAGGAGACCAAGCAAGGGCACCTGGAGAGGGAGTGCGTGGAGGAGCAGTGCAACAAGGAGGAGGCCCGGGAGGTGTTTGAGAACGACCCCGAGACGGTAAGGACGCAGAGCCGCCGCCGAGATTCGGGTGGGTTTGTGCGGCTGTGCGCTCCCGCCCATCCTCTATCCATCCCCGGCAAGGTGCCAGCTGCCGGCACAGCTGGGGAAGCCGTCGGGAGGAGGAGGACCCAGGATTACTAGGTGGATGGAAGGCAATTAGGAAGACATACTGGTGCTCAGCCTGCACAAGGGGAGTGTCAGGGCTGTCCAGTTAGGAGTGCCTCCATGAGCATGGTCTGGGTCAGCGATGTGGCCTGGCACCAGCTGGCAGACTGATTCTGGAGAGTGGAAAGACCCTGTTCACCCGTGGTCTAAATCCATGAAGCAAGACCAGTGCAACATTATGATGCAGCTTCTTTGTCTGGTCGCCTTACCATCCCTCCTCTTTACTTCAGCTTCCCATCCCAGCTGTATTTAAAATCCCCTTAATGTTGCAGCATATGTCAGAGTAGGGGTTTCTCAGAAGTATGTTCTAACCAGTTAAATCCCTTGGGGCCATATTCAGCTTGGTCAGCACCTTGGCATCAGTAGGTTTGGTTTCTGTCACTGCAACAGCAGGAGAACACGTGTATGAGAATGTGGTATTGCTGCACTTGGAACAGCAAGTGTGGATTCACAGTTACAGAATGCACACCCCACATACAGAGCTGTCTTTTCCAGTCTTATTGAGGCTGACTTTCAATTCACTGTTCTCCCTTTGAGCAGCATGAGGATGCTTTATTAAGCTTGGTTTACTCTTCCAGTCACTTTACACCTCCTCTCCACACTATTTTGGATAGGCTATTCTCATTGCAAAGATTATCCGGCATTGATTTAGCAGTAGGAAATGGATTTTCTTGGTGTTCAGACTGGAGCTTGATACTGCACAGCATGTTCCTGTTAATGGTATGATGCTCTAGGGAGAAGGTAGGACACAGAGAGAGAGAGAGAGAGAAAGCACGTGTGCGTGTACACAGAGACACACAAACCACAGGCAAGGGAGGGACTCAGCTGAGGAGATGTTTTATAGTACTTCAGTCAGACAAGTCTTGACATGTGTGCTTCATTTGCAGTCTCATCACTGCATACACTGTGCAATAGCTTGTCACGAGGTAGTAGTAAGTGCAGCAAAATGCTGTGATGGGTTTTTTGACAGTCTTTATTTTTGAGATCAATGTGGAACACTTGCCCAGCAGTGTTTAATGGTACACCTCTTATGTGTGTGTGTACTCATATCTGCATGCAGCAGTGTGTGCTTTGTTCTGCAAAACCGGAGCTGCTTCAGAATGTGGATAACTCTAATGTGATGAGAGTGGCTGGCGCAACTATATTGGTATATATGTTGAATAATGTGACTTTAAGCTTAGTATAAGTATTCACCACATAGCGGAGAATGCATAGAAAACTGTGNAGAAGCAGGACAATGCTGCTCTAAAACCACATCTTGAATATTGCATGTAGTTTTGCCCATTTTATTTGAAAAGAAGTACACATGGAAAAGATACACAGCATGAGGAAAACAAAGATTGGGAATGGTTTCTGTTTGAGGGGCTCACACTGCAGTCCCAGAGCAAACTACGGACTAACTGCTGCAGTGCCATTCCGCACTTCTTCATGCTGTCATTGACCTGGTTCAGCACAGTAACCTCACAGAAAACATACATACACTAAAAAAAAGGGAGGCATTTCCTGCCAGGTGACGGAGCTAAAACAGTATAGCCACATCTCTGGATGTGGGCAGGGGGACACACAACAGAGGGAATAAAGTGGCAACCAGTCCTAGGAACCTCTGCCTGCAGTTGGAGTTTCACAAACCATTTTGGCCAGCTTCACTGCTGAAATTAGGCCCATGCGCCCCTTTGCCTGGCTACTCTTGTCCTGAGTGGCTCCTCATTGTCACCCCTGAAAGCCTCTCCCTTTGGTGTTTGTGCAGCTGTGCAGGACCTCAGTGGGGGAACTGATACAAAACAAAATTAATAATTTTTATTGGGTTACTCTGATCAGGTTTGCTGCATTCTGGAACAAAACCAGGATGTGGCCAAAGGACAGGAAAAAGCAATAGGGACTGTTGGGACTGCTTCTTTGAGCAATGCTAGCTCAGAGGGGTTTGGAAATAAATAATAGACCAAAGCTCCATAGTTCAGGGAAAGGGATGGTTCCGAAATCATATAAGAAAAGTCTATATACTTCATAGTATGGTGAAAACAAATAGAGCATGATTATTCACTACTCTTTAGATGAATTCAACTACTCAGTAAAATTATTAAGCGTTGGACTTAAAACAGGTTCATGTCTAGCCTTTGTGCAGATTTGGAACCTTTCTACCACTCCTGGAGCTCAGGAGTACTAACAGATCAATATTTGACAAATTCATAGAGAAAAGGTACATATGTGACTGTTAGTGTTGCTGTGGACATAGTTTTTACCTGAGAGCTCTTCCTGTGTACATCTGGAGCTGAAAACAGAAAGAAAATACCACTGCAGGGTTGTTTGTATGCTTTTATTCCTTTTACTTATATGTCTACTATTGGCCATTGTCAGGCAGAAGGTACCAGCCTAGGGATGGTTGTTTTTAACAGGTAGGATGGCTCTTAACATTTTCATGTATGTTACTTCAAGTACTTACTACATTTGTAGTAGAGACACAGTGTCTGTATTAGATTTACCTAAATAATAAAATTTAACAAGCTCTTTTTTCCGAACAACTTAGGCCACTTAAGTTCTCTTGAAGAACGTATAGATTTTGTGTTACTCATCTGTCACACTGACCCTTCTGCAGGGCAGCCCAGATAAAAGGGGTGACTTTAAGACGTTGGCAGTAGGCAGAGTAAGTACAGCTCTGAGCTCTGACCCTGCCGCTCTGGGTTACAATTTAGGGGATTTCTTTCCCACATCGGACACGTCCTGTGTAAGTACGGATGGACATGGACAGTAAATGATGGCTTGAAACATATTGGTATAAACCACAGGAGTTTATTCTAAACTACTGGAATAAATTGAAAATTTATTTCTGAAGAAAACCTGTGTTGGTGTGCGTGTGAAACTCAAGTTTCTAATTTACGGCAGGACTGGATTTGGTTTGGTTCCAGCTTCTCCCTTCCTAGTGATAAGCCCCGGAGCTATTAAAGAGATGTGCCTGGAGGTGAAGGCGCAGCCTCCTCTCAGTCCTGCTGGCCGCCCATCGGCCCGACCTCCCGTGGCTGCCGTGCGGGCAGGTACGCGGGGCTGGGTCGGCCGGCTGCCCCGCCGTGAGGTGTGTCCGTGCGCGGCGGTGCCTTGGCGAGCGATTGGGCAGGGCGGGCG
>WEKX01000824.1:19667-37628 GCA_013390025.1 Pitta sordida
CCTGTTCACCCGTGGTCTAAATCCATGAAGCAAGACCAGTGCAACATTATGATGCAGCTTCTTTGTCTGGTCGCCTTACCATCCCTCCTCTTTACTTCAGCTTCCCATCCCAGCTGTATTTAAAATCCCCTTAATGTTGCAGCATATGTCAGAGTAGGGGTTTCTCAGAAGTATGTTCTAACCAGTTAAATCCCTTGGGGCCATATTCAGCTTGGTCAGCACCTTGGCATCAGTAGGTTTGGTTTCTGTCACTGCAACAGCAGGAGAACACGTGTATGAGAATGTGGTATTGCTGCACTTGGAACAGCAAGTGTGGATTCACAGTTACAGAATGCACACCCCACATACAGAGCTGTCTTTTCCAGTCTTATTGAGGCTGACTTTCAATTCACTGTTCTCCCTTTGAGCAGCATGAGGATGCTTTATTAAGCTTGGTTTACTCTTCCAGTCACTTTACACCTCCTCTCCACACTATTTTGGATAGGCTATTCTCATTGCAAAGATTATCCGGCATTGATTTAGCAGTAGGAAATGGATTTTCTTGGTGTTCAGACTGGAGCTTGATACTGCACAGCATGTTCCTGTTAATGGTATGATGCTCTAGGGAGAAGGTAGGACACAGGGAGAGAGAGAGAGAGAAAGCACGTGTGCGTGTACACAGAGACACACAAACCACAGGCAAGGGAGGGACTCAGCTGAGGAGATGTTTTATAGTACTTCAGTCAGACAAGTCTTGACATGTGTGCTTCATTTGCAGTCTCATCACTGCATACACTGTGCAATAGCTTGTCACGAGGTAGTAGTAAGTGCAGCAAAATGCTGTGATGGGTTTTTTGACAGTCTTTATTTTTGAGATCAATGTGGAACACTTGCCCAGCAGTGTTTAATGGTACACCTCTTATGTGTGTGTGTACTCATATCTGCATGCAGCAGTGTGTGCTTTGTTCTGCAAAACCGGAGCTGCTTCAGAATGTGGATAACTCTAATGTGATGAGAGTGGCTGGCGCAACTATATTGGTATATATGTTGAATAATGTGACTTTAAGCTTAGTATAAGTATTCACCACATAGCGGAGAATGCATAGAAAACTGTGTGATTTTGTAGCATTCTGGAATAAAGATGATCTAAGGTCACTAGTTTTACTAACTGGCTTCTGGCCAAGAAAGTAGCTGAAGGCAATGCATTCATAGATGAGTTTAGAGGGTGGCATACTGTGTAAATATGTTTCAGCAATATTTAGTAATTTATAAATTGGAAAAAACATACAGTTCTACTGTAATGACAGTAGTAAAATAATTTTGATTTAGAGTCTTTTCATGTGCACTATAAATTCTTTAAGATACAGTTATGCCACTTACGTGTGTTTTGTAGGACAACACCAACTTTCTGTCATTGCAAATGATTATGGTTTTTCTGGTGCATTTCCTTTGTTATTGTAATTACTGCTTGTTATTGCTTCTTGATTTCACTTAGTTCTTAAAACTAGTGAAGAAAGGCTAGATGAGTTTCTTATATCTGTACCCCTTTGCTTATTTTACAAGTCCTACACCAGGACTCAGATCTTCAGTGACACAAGATCTTAAGATCATACTTTTTCTGAGACACAAAGAAGTTAGGTGTGGTATGTCCTACCCCTTGACATTACTTTACATCAGTTTGATTGAGAAAACAAATGTGCCTCCACCTGTCAGGAGGATTTATGGTCTTTCCTATCCATTTTGCAATCAGTACATGACATGAAGGCAGCAGCTGCTATTCAGTAGCAGTTTTCTAATGCATAATGGCAGAGGTCAGGTATGTGGGCTGTTACTACTCTACATGGGAACCCTTCAGTGCTTTGTAAGGCATAGGTGACTACTGTTCCAGTGATACCTGTGGATTTGATGGGCAGAATATTAATACACAGTGGAAGTGTTTCTTAAGCAGTAGGGAGTTATTGTGCTGTCATGTCACTTACGCTCTATTGTATGTCCAGCCCTGGTGACTGACAAAAGGATGCTAGCTGAGACACACTTGACTCAGGAGAGACAAAAACTGTTGCAAACAACACCAAGCAGTTTGAAGAATTGTAACTGTGGTTACATGCTTCAGCGTATTGTCAGGCTGCAGCTGTTCCATGCTGGTAAAGTGAGTTTTTATCAAACAGGAAAATGTAGAGATTGCTGTTGACAGAAGATGATTCCTTGTAGTTTAGGAAAGCTGAAATGTTCATGTCTGCCTGCTGAACCTGGTCACAGGAATTAATTACTTAGGTTGTAGCAGAGAGAAACAGCTACTGTGCTGAACCTTGTGGCTTAGTCTTGTAGCAGGCAAGTCATGAACACATCAGTGGACTGCTTATCTGTGCTGTTGCATCTCCCAGGTTTTATGCTTTAAAGCACCAGATGGGCATCAGTGTAGACATTTGGCTGCTTACTGTCCCACGGGAGAAATGGTCTTGTAGCCTTGACAACTAAAGGTTAGTTTGAGGTTAGTTAGTACTGTAGCTTCTCTGTTCATCCTCAAGAAAGGCTTGTGATGTGAGACCGAAAATATTCCCCCTCTTTTCTTTCCCCACCATTAGATGTTCATGACATATGGGAATCTTCCTTACACACCTTGCCATTCTTAACTATCTTGTGATTGTGTGAAGGGAAATTCAAGGCCTAATTTCAAGACCTATAACCTAAAGATATGATAGGAAATTTCGTGAACTGATTCAATTAAACAGCTGCAAGAGTTGAGGTAAGATGAAGCAAGGCTGTAGCATAGCTTGCATGATGCTTCCCAGGTGAAAAATCCACTTTAGCGCAGTGGTGAGTGTCCCCACCTCTCATGCGGGAGATCGGGGATTCCATTCCTGCCGGGGAGGCAGTGGTGCCGTTTAAGAGTTGGACTCGATGATACTTGTGGGTCCCTTCCAACTCAGAATATTCTGTGAATCTGTAAAGCCAAATCTTGATGAAGCCCATTAGTACAACTAGGCAAGAATAACATTTTATGGAAAGATACCTATTTCCTGAACAGACCAGAGAATAGAAATGTCGCATATCTGTATCAAAGCACCCTTTTTCTGTGCCTCCCATTGTTTCAGTGATCAGCTTTCCGAGGCAACATCTGCAGGCAGTCAGCAGAAGATGCGCATTCACTGAAACCTGAATGCGGGTGTGTCCACTTGTGCCATTACTTACATCAACTGCTAAGAATAGTGTACTAGGCAGCGGTAAATAGGCATTCATTTGCAGGCCAGCTTTTGTCTTTTATGTTACGGAAAATATAAATATCATCTCAGCTCGAGCAGACTGGAGGAAGGAAGATCAATTGAAACATTTTTAGATTGGATTTTTTTTTTTAGGAGGCAGAACAAAACGACATCTGTGCCGTTTGTGTGACTATACATGGTAAAAACAAGTATGTGCCTGGATTAATGAGTCTTGCAGCCTACTTTCTTCATTAAGCTGATTATAACATCCTTAAATATTACTACAGAATTCTGGGATGGTTCCTGTTTTATAATTTTATTTATGCTGGAGGTGCCAAGCAGAAAAATTAAAAGATAATATGGTGGGGGAAAAAAGAAGCATGAAAAACATGTTCATGGGAGGTATGAAGATTGTTTCTAAATGTGATCTATTAAAAAGATATGCTAGGTGTGATAGATGGGATGAAGTTGCAAAATATTTTGGATTCAGAGACAAGAATGTTATCTCACTTAAGTTGTTGATGAGACCTTATAAAAAGCAGTACTGCAGAAATATTTGACCTTGGTATGCAGTCAAGGCATTACAGCTTGTTAAGTGACTGATAAACTACTCTGGAATTTGGTTGACCTGTTATAAAAATCTGGTCATCCAAGCATGTAAAACAAAGGGCAGAAGGGAGTGTAGCTCCTGGTGTTCTTGGAAACATTGGATTTCACTAAAGAAAAAATACAGCAAAAAAGTGTCCTTATGCAAGGGGTTTCTCTGTTTTGAAAGACTCAACACAGAGAAGGTGTTTGAGTGCGACCTGTTATTTGGTTTGTCAGTGCGCCATTAGTCCCTTCACATCTTGCTGCCTGTTGTTACTGCAGAAGAATTACTGGTCTTCCTGCGGCTCACCATACAAATTGCCATGCTGAATGCATTGGAAGGTGTTAGGCACATCAGAAATGCTGATGTAGGTTAGCCTGGCTACCTGTGTTTACTGTTGATGGATTTGTTCCTTAGTAGATGACTGTGGAAAGCCGGCTGGTTTTCGTATGCATGCAGAACTGACATTAGTTGCATAGGCAGGCAAGTGTAAAGTTCTCTTGTTTTTTGAGGGGCTTGCATCCAAAATGCTATCAAAAACATATAGCTTGTTAGGTACACAAAACACTGTCAGAGAATCACAGGATAAATTGGGACTGAAGAGGTGTCTAGTCCACTCTCCCACTCATTGTAAGTGCAGCAGTAAGACCAGACCAGGCTCTGGGGCTTTTTGCAATCCTGTCTTGAAAATTACTGATCCTAACAAAACATCCATCAATGTCAGCATTGTGTCTGCTAGGCTGGGTTTATTGAGAAGCTGAAAAGCAGATGAAGCAATGTATAGGGTGTGATAATGTTCAGTTTGGTTGGTTTTCACAGTGTTGCTGTCTGACTTGGTTTTATTTCTTTATGTATTCTATGGTCATGATAACCCAGATGAGCTGCGTGCATTGGCTAGAGTTATCCAAACTTTACTCAGATCTTTTAGGAAGGGTGCTTGTCAGGCAATATTTAGGTCTTATTTCTAAGAATAACAAGGTAGATACACATTTGTAAACACTAATCAGAAAGTGTGAAGGCATGTAGGAAGAAGAGTTACTTGGAGAGTAAAGCAAGGTAGTACAGTCGGGTCTCCCATACCAGGGTACCGTGGGTCTTCCCCCCTATACATGAAGCCTGCCTTCCACGTTGATTGGCAGCTCATAGTTTTGAGAAACTATAGGGAGATTTAGACTTTTTTAGACTTTTGTCCAGCAATGGCTTAAAGGAGAGAAGAAGGAAGTAGAAAAATTTGAGTGTCAGCAATATGCCACAGTGGTATCCCAATTCAGCTGGGATGTGATCTAGGTGCCTGCAGGTGTTGTCCCTTCCCTTTCTTCCTTCTTCTTATGGTTTCTTATAATGGCCAGGGGAGCTTTGTACCAAAATCCAGTGGGTCTAACTGATCTGGAAGGTAAAAGGGTTGGCACTCTGGACCAGGATGCCCGTGTATCTACGCTATGGTACAGAAACAGCATTTGTTTGTGGTGTTCAGTAGCAGGAGGGTAACAAAAATACTCCTGCCTGCCTTAGAAGACGTTATACATTTATTGGCTAAATCCTGCTTTATCAAAAGTCATTGAGAAGGATGAGCAAAATTTACTGTTGGTAGAAGTCGACACAGCTGCATCAACTCTGCTAGACTCATAACTACCTGATCTTTATCTATTGCAACTCATGTGAATGTAACCCAGAAATTCAGAATAGACCTGGAAATATTGACACACTACATCACAAAAGTTCTGCATGCTAAACCTCTTGTGCAGCAGGAGGGAAGGAACAAGAGAAGACTAAAGTGATTAATATTATTCTGAGGGACTAAGATAGGATGGAAAAAGAATGCTGCTAAGAATGGCAAGTTGAAGCAGCGGAATTATACAGGTTTGGGTCAAGAGGGACAATAATGTAAAAAGCAGATAAAGTTTGGGTAATTCAGGTTTTTTTAGAAGAATACAGTAGATTTTAATAAATATATGAGAGGGAGGAAAAGCCAATTAAAAGTAAAGGAAACAGTTTTCGGGCCATGAGTTCATTTAATTTTTTAAGTTAAAAAACAAAAAAGGAGCAGCTGACTGGGAATTCATACAATTTGTTAGTGCAGCTGCATAAGAATCGGGTAAGAGAAACATTGAATCTGTATAAATTGGCAGTTGTGGTTTATCTGTGCTCCAAACTCTGGGTGAGCTTAACTGATTATAAGCAGTCACTTTCCAGTAAGTATGAAGAACAAAGATGGAACCACAGATTTAGAAGAACCTGAGAAAGAACGTAGCAGCAAGGTTTATTTCTCCCCTCACATTACTTTTCAGGCTTTGGTTTCACATTGGGAAGCTCAGCTGCTGTAATAGAGGTTGGCTCTATCCTCTCCACCCTTACTGCACGGCATTGTAACTGCATGGACCAGTTTAAGTAACTGATATAAAGTAAAGTAGTCTGCAGAGAAAAATGATCATTTGGCAGCTGGATCAGTTCCCAAGACCATCTCACCACGGAGCTTCACCTGACAGTGGAAAGGACAGTCTGAGTTTAGGATGGGAAGGCCAGGTCCTGTGGGAGAGACAGGAATGGTTGTTGCAGCTCAAGCTCCCAAAGAAGTGAATGAACAACCAAACCTTGGAGAATCTGATAGAAGATTTTTAGCTGATCTCTCTTCTGTATCTCTCCTTTCATCACAGTTTTGTTATGGCGTACTTTTCTGTAAGCTCCCCACATTGTTTTGAGTTTCGTCCCTGTTACTCTGAGCATAAGCAGTGGGACTCAGAGGAAAAGCAAAGATGGAAAGGGGGATACACAGAGAGGGGAACTAGTGTTGATACCGTCTTTACTCTGCATACCTGCCATGACAGAAGGGTACATAAATGAAGATGTAAAAGGAGGATGGGTCATGCTTGCACTGTGCAGAATCACATGCATCTGGCGAGCTACTGTATTTGGCTGATTCCTAGAACAGGCAGTCCTAGTTCAATTCCTGTTCAGTCCCTGGGCAGGAACAGAAAAGAAAAAGTTAGTTATTAAAATAATGAACAGAGAACTATGAGAGCGAATTCTGTCACAAGGGCCTGGTGTCATCTCAGATGTTACTTCCCTATTCCTTACTTGTCTTTCCCCTCTGAGTCCAAATCCAGCAACGCCTGACTGAGTGGTGTTAGTATGAGTTGCAACCTCTGCAGATAAGCAAATTCCCGAGAAACAATATCATTACACACACACACACAAAAAAGATGATGACATGACCCTTAGATTAGTTCAGATAGATATAGCATAGTGTTCATGGCACCAGGGTTGTGTGTTCAGTCCCTGTATAGGCATTCACTTGGGAGTTGGGACTCGATGATCCTTGTGGGTCCCTTCCAACTCAGAATATTCTGTGATTTTGTGATTACAAGAAGGGAAGAAACTTCAGTGGATAAAATGTCACGGAATCTATGAGAGAGATCATAGATATTTAAATCGTGGTCAATGAGGTATATGACTTGTTCTAAGTACAGCTGAAATAATTGCAGAGTCATGAAAGTAATGATGTTGAAAGGAGACAGCCTTTTACTTATAGTAGGTGTTTTGTCAGATACTAGTTTTCTCAATTTGCAAGAGCAAAGAATTAGTTTAAACCCATGTACACATACAGTCATACCTCAGTCATTTGCATCTTCAATGATTCACATAAAATTTCTCTGTGAATCTTATTCAGTGATTTGTGGAGATGGTGTATAGTTCCGTGGCATGGCGCAGCAGGTGGCCCAGACTGCCCGCCTGCCTGTGCCAGGAGTGGGGAAGTCTTATACTGTAACACACGGCACTGCATGGTCCCATTCTGCCATGGCAGGCAGCCCGGACTGCGAGTCCGCCTGTGCCAGGAGTGGGGAAGTCTACTGTAACACGCTGCACAGCATGGTCCTGTCCTGCCATGGCAGGCAGCCTGGACTGCCCATCCGGCGGTGCCAGGAGCCTGTGTGCAAGTGTGTGTCTGTGTTACTGTTTCCATAACTAATGGAAGTTGGGAGAGGCGATGCCAATGCTTACTGCAGCGGAATGCAAGCGGTAATTACTGTGCTGTCCCCAGGGACTGCACACCCAGCACACCTGGTGATATGCATAGCTCCAGGGAAAGCCCTCCTGCAGCCCAGCATCTGTGGAATGTGATCGGGAACTTCCTCTCCCCAGGGACCGGTGTAGCTGCTGCTTTTAAAGAGCAAAAGCTCCTACTCCAACACCCCCTGCCTTCGTAAGGCCCAGGGGTGTTGCACTGTTGCAAAGTTGCCATATTTGTGGCATTAATTTGACATAGTAATGGCACGCCCACGTTCACGGATTCAGTGTTTCGTGGGAACACACAGAGACCCCAAACCTGCTGATCCGGAGGTATGACTGTATTACAACTGGAGGGAAAATAGGCTTTCAGTCCAGGAGCAGTGGAGGAAACCTCAAGGCATTTGTGATTGGTTTGCAGTCAGAATAATTTAAAAGCGTATGCAACCAATTTATTGGAATCACTCTACAAATGATTTTTATTAGAGTATTTGGCACAAGTTACGTCAATTTCATATTGTCTCATCAAACCCTGCCTCAGACCTTCTATAGAAATTATGTCTGTGTGCCCCCTGCATCTTCACAAAAATTAAAGTATCTCTGACATGCAGTAACTTTTTTTCTTCTTTTGTTGCTGTTTTCCCCCCTGTAATTGTGCATTCTAATCATCAGTGGATTTTTCCTTATTGCAGAGCAACACCTTTTGCTGAAGTGACACCTTAGTAAGCTATTGGGAAATAGTCTTCCTCCTCAGAACAGGGCAAAGGAAGCTGTGACAGTAGATGGGTTTTATTTCCAGACTTGAGGATTCTGCAGAGATACCTTCCATGGTTTCTGTGGAAGGGGTGATACCAGAGGGTGTGGTCTTGAATGTTTCTTGTTTGGAAAAATCAACAGCTTGGGGGAAGGGGCAGTTACAGTCTTTATGCACCGCAATAGCTAAACAGTGTGGTGAGTGCTTGGCAAATGGACACAAAATCTAAAAGCTTTATTTCATTACAGTGATACCTTGCTAGATTGCCCTTCTGCTGTCACTTCTTCAGATCTTCACAGGTTTTTATTTCCGCGAAGACACCTTGATTCTACGCAGCATTTCCGCATCTGCAACAGCACCATCCCTCTGTGGCGCCAAGGGGCAGCACTGGCTCTCTCCTGTGGGATGGGACAGCCATGCCCTGCAAGGTGGGGGGGTGGCGCCTCCCCCTCACTTGGGGACTGCCCAGGTTTTGCTGCCTTATGAGTGTTGGACAGGTTACATGGCAGGGAAGGTCTGTAACATGTGGTGTATGGTCCCACGGCGCAGCAGGGTCCCTCTGCAGGGCGGCACAGTGTCGCTCCGCGGTGGCAGGCAGTCTGTGCTGTGATCTGCCCCACTCCATGGTGAAAGCTGGCGGCGCTGCAATCCTGTCCCTGCTCTGCGGCAAAAGCAGCGGGGTGACCACAGAGAAGCCTAGGGTGGGGAGGTGTCAGAAGACATTCCGTTCACTTCTCTGACCCTTCTGAGGGTGTGGGGCAGTGCCCAGGAATGCTCCCCAGTGCTCCATGGCTGGAGAGGTGGGGATGGGCATGGCTTATTTGCATATTCATGAGTTGCCTGTCCTTGTGGATCAAGGGGTTTGTGGGAGCTAGGGAGACCCGAAACCCTGTGAGATTTGAGGTATTGCTGTATATAGGAGGAAGGCCACAATCATGCATCATGAGATTTGTTATGCATCAAAAGTCTAGGGCTGAGTTTTAAAAAATGGAGAGAACTCGCTAGCATTAGTGAGATTTGCATTCTCAGGTTGTAACAGTTGAACAATTGCCAAACGTTTGTTACAGCCCATTATGGTTAGTAGCAGTCATTTCTTTGCAAGAATAATCCAGGCCCACAGTGTAGAAACATGAAGTATATTTATAAAGGAGGTCTGACCATGCCCAAGACAAACACTCAGTCCTGAAGGAGAAAGGAAAAGGGAGAGTCATTATATGGAAATGAGAAAAGGGCATAACGTGGGAGTTGTTGCTACTCTCCAAGACGTAGCTAGGTAACTAAGAAAGTGCTTTTTAGAGATCACTGTTGCTAGCACAACAGAGATGCTCCAGTCTTACTCGTGCTGCAGTCACAGGATCCCAGGGTGATTGAGGTTGGCAGCACCTCTGGAGGCCTTTTGGTCCACCCCACTTGCCCAGCAGGGTCACCAAGAGCCAGATGTCCAGGAACATGAGCAGTCCTCCTGTAAACTACGTCTTCTATCTGCTGCCTCCAGAGTTCAAACAGGATTTTGTTTAGATTCTGTGTGAATCAGTCTTACCTGACCTAATACTGAAGCAAAACAAACAGAAGCGCTAGGCAGGCCCCATTTGGCTGAGATCTCCAGTGTTGCCAATTACTCTAAAGCAACAGTGAGAACATTTTCCTGGTGTTGACAGGGTCATTGTTATGTTTTCAGAAGGGCTATTTTTATACAGTGACTCATGTTAACGCCTGTTCTGATTTGGTGTTTTTCCATCTTCTCTAAAAATCCAGCAAGGCTAATGCATACCCCATATAATTTCACTAACTTCTGGTTTTTACCACCAGGGGAGAGTTTGGCCATGGAGTTGAAAATAGATGGTGACCCCAGTCACAGTGTAGGTTTCCTTCGGCAGGGAAACTGATGTAGGTAATTTTGCCCCTTCAACTCCACAACTATGCTGTGAATTCTTACCTTCACATTGCTGTTCTCCTCAGTTGTTTCAGTGCAGGGTATTGTGGGGGTGGCTCCAGAGAAACTGTTCTTAACATTTGAAAGGAAAAAAGAAATATGTATAAGAATTAACAACCTGGAGTTCTGGGGAGTTGTTTGCTTTGATGAGGGTTTTTTTTGAGGACATTTAAAAATTATTCTCTCCGCATTTTAGATATCCAAACTAAGTGTTTAGTGGCTGTTTTATCAAGGTAGTAGCAAGCTTTAGCTGTAGGTGGGAGAGGAGCATCTTAGCCTCAAGAATAATCTTGGGTGTCACTCTACCTTGAAATATAAGCACATATTCTTAGGTCTTGCAGTACTGCTGTGGAAGCTAATACTTGTGTTTAATGCATTGGAATACTTGCTTCTAGCATCTACGTGTGTTCGTGTGAAAGGGATGGGGACTGTAGAGCTTGAATCTTTCTGTTAAAACTGTCTCCTGGATAGCAAGAGGAAAGGTCACAGTATTACAGTGTTGATAAGGTTGGAAAAGACCTTGAAGATCATCAAATCCAACCTATAATCCAACTAAAACCTAACAGCTTTAACATTTATATCATGGCGCTCAACACCTCATCCAGTCTACCCTTAAACCGTTAAAAGGTCTCATGAACTGAGGTGAAATAAGCAAGGCAGGACCTGCCTGGAGAGACTGACCTCATGCTGTTCCACTTTACTGAAAGGGTGCTGAGTTGCGGATATTAGGCACTTTACAGCCTCTCATTTCTCCCTCTTTACCTGAGACCTCTCCTGAGCTGAGATGGATGGTACTTTGAATGGCACATGACATGTAACTCATGGTTGAGTGACAGCTGGTGTGTAGCTCATACTATATGTTTGAGCTGTAGTGGCAGCACATAAAAGATGTAATGTTCCTGGGACACCACAGGCTGCTGGTGTCCTGCTGCCACGCCCTTGACTATCATAGCTCCTGGGGTCCCAGTCATCCTGGTTGATACATGGGAACCAGTCAGACAGAAGGTGTGTTGGGTCACAAGGAAGACAACTGGATATACATTAAGGTTTTCTGGGTAGGAGCGGTCACAGAGGTTAGATTTGTTGCAACTGCATTTGTGCATTTTTTCTTTCTTAGCAAACCTCAAAGCATTTCTCTTGGCATTTTTGTAGGATCATGCAAATAGCACTTCTGGTGAAGAGAAGTCTCACACTTTAAACATGGAGCTAACACTATACAGGATCTTCATCTTCCCTGATGCCTGGTAGCCATTAAGGTTTAGTACAGCACAGAAGACTGAAAAGACAATGTGGAGTTGAACAGTCACACAAGAAGTACTAATACAAATCTGTGCAGATTAGGCACAGGTTGAATTTTTAACTGAGAAAACTTCTCATTGGTATTTTTTTTAAAAGGGACTGCTACTTTCAGTTTAATCAAGTTCATTTTCTCAAGGTGTAAGATCATTCATCCTTCATTCTTGATTAATGTTTTGGCTGAATGGAAATATGTTGTCGTTGTATTTACAGAAGCCTGTTTTAAAAAAAATGGATTACAGGGGAAAATGGATGCTTAATAATAGAAGAATGAGTAATGTTAGAACCTGTGATCACATTGCTTTATTTTAGAATGGTAGCAGGTCCTGTAAACCCGGAAAAGTGCTACTGATCAACAACTGCTTTTGTACAAAACAAAAGCAAATAAGGAAGACGGTGAAAGAAGGGTTAAATTATATTAATAGGCTCCTGTTGAAATCACTGAATTCAATTGTGTACCTTGTAAAATTAAACTTGTGGTGGTAAGCTGTCTTGGATTTTCACTTGTCTGCTGTTTGACTGGCATTGAATCAACATACAGTCAGTTTGCATTTAGAAGGTTATTTGTGCAAAAGTAAACTGTACCACTTCTGTAGCATTCAAATCACTCATCAGAGGTCAAGGAGAAAATGAAATTTTATGCCATTGCCACCACTGATTTGGAGCAATTAGGCTGATGGCCACAAATATGAAAGCTCCTATTTATTGTCCTGTGAGTGCCAAAAAAAATTGTTCCTGCCAGAGTCTGAATTATCCTGTTGGTGGTTAAACATATCTGCACATTCTTGTTAAGTATATTGAATAAAGGGGAAATAATGAAAGAAATGCTTGGAGCATTTTATTACATGCCACTATCTTTTTCTCCTCAAGTGCTGGCTGAAATTCAGTTTGTGATTAGGAGCACAACTGGGCACTCATCTGAATACTTAGACTGCTTAGATTTGTTTTTATTTTGACTGCATTTTTTGACTTGTCTTTTCCAAAACTAAACCTTAAACCCCTCCAAAAATAGAGAGCAGGGACTGTAGTGAGGTCTGAGCTCATCACTATTTTAATCCAAATAGACAATTTAAAGCTCAACCCCAAAAGATGCCAAGGCTATTACCTTCATGTCAGAGTTGAAAATGGACATAAGCTGTTGCTTCTATTTCTTTGTTGATGCTCTCATAATTTAAGCAAATATTTACATGGTACATTTCAGTAACTGGGGCAGATTTGCCAGAAACGATTGATTTTTCCGCTAAATGACAGCGATTCAATTGATTGCATTAGACAGTTCAGATAGAACTGAATCATGGCATGTGCCTGTCTCTGTTGTTTCCACATGACTGTATGGATGCATGAGCTTATCCAAGATCTGTAGTAAAAGAAGGTAAAATAATTTTTTATCTTGCACACTGTATAGACCAATTTAATTTTGTAGAATGCAGGGTATTTACTGTCTCAGTCTCACTGAAGATAGTGTTATATGTAAATTCCTCATGATGTATGAAAGAGAATTATACTATGCATATGCTTTCATGATTAGCTGAGGAGTGGTTTATTTTAACAAAAAAAAATTAAGCATCAATACAATCCATAAGTTTTTCCTCATTGCATTCCCCAATTACAATTTTAAGAGTACTGGAACTGGTGACTTACATATTGTGAAAACCAGTATAAAGTTGGAAAGAAATGCTTTTTCCTGGCCATGAATTTTTGGGTTTGGTTTGGGTTTGGTATGTGTTGTTTGTTTTTTTTTAAATGTAATAGAATGATCAGCTTCTGCCAATTTCCCATCGTTCAATTCAGCACAACTGTATTTTCCTGGTGTTTCTCTGTGTTGCTGCAAGCAGTTGTGGCATGGCCTTACCGGGCTGAATAGTTTTCTAACATGCAAGGCTAGATGCACATCACATCAGCAAATGGATGCTCTCGCTGTATGGGTGCACTTCGTTGATGCAAAGCAGGAACAGCAACACATGACTATGTACCACAAGACGAGTGGGAATGCCCTTTGCTGCCTGGTTTCAGATTAATGAATGTTAATTTCCCCCTCACTTGCAAATTGTCATTATTCCCTTCTTTGAGTAAACCATCTCCACGTTGGAGTGGGTGGCATGGCAGTGGATGGTGGTAGATGGAGTTGTAGGGTGCTCATTGTAAGAGCAAAAGGTGTCCTTTCCTTATAGTGGCGGTGGTGTTAGTGGGTGCTGGCTGTGTTCGGCATCTGGAGGAGGCTCTAGATGACTAAGTGATCCTGTACTTTCCCCCTGGGGTTTTGCCCGTGGATTCCGCCTCCTTCCCCTATCTCATGCCATCATCATCATCACTTTTACCTCTTGCTGGGTAAGTGGCATTAGGGTCAGTCACTGCCACTGACCAGGTCGGCTGCCATCAAAAAAAAGTACCTTGAGACTGGAGCTAATGTTCCTTTCCTTTTCAAATGACAAAATGTTGCTGTGCTGCTTCTGGTTCTGAATAAAAAGGAGTTAGGATGTTGATGTTTGGAACTTGTTAAACAACTGTTGTGCAAGACCACCAAATTAACAGCAGCTCTTAAATAGTATGACAACAGAATCAAATGTTACTCAATAAATCTTTGCTTTTTTTCCCCCCCTTCTACAGGAGTATTTTTACCCGAAATACTTGGGTGAGTTGCAGCTTTTACTTTACTTTGTGGCAGTGCTGGTATGTGGTGCCTAACACTGGAGCTTGTCACAGCTGAAGTCTCTGCTAAGGAAAGTGATGGAAATCTGATTACAGTAAACATGCGTTGTTAACTTAAGATAGACTGTACGTTCCTTATGGTACTTTGAGGTGTATTTCTTTACTTATGTGTACTTTTGCATACAGAGATGCTTTATGTGTTTTCTGCATGTTAAAATCTTGATGTTGCATATATATCTGTGGCTTGCAGTGATACTAAGTAATTTGTCGTTTCCTACCTTTCCCCCTTTTTAATTAACATAGTTATTAATGAATCTCCTTCTTAAAAAAAGGTGCCTTTACTGATTGAAACACTGGCTTGTTCTATCGACTGTATTATAGTCATGACATCACACTGTTTTCTATTTGTGTTTAGTATGTAACACTTAAGATCATAAATGCCACAGTGTGAGAAAAATCCATATGCTTTTTAGATATTTTAAGAGATTTAATTGGTCAAATTTGATTAGCTACTGCCATAGTTTTACAATCATAGTAGCATCTGGTTAAGTGATCATCCTTTCAAATGGGTTATAACTGCTGTACCTCAAACCTAAACAATTTTAATGAACTTAAGAATTTTAAGGCATCTGGGAGATTATAATATTGCATAGATTTTGCATCCACCTTCCAAATCCTTGCAGGCCAGGTATCATTTTACATGTTTTGAACAACTGTCTTGTCATCACTATAAAAATAACAATTTAATTTTCTGTTTTTCAGCTTGTATTCAGAAATACGGGTCGCCGTATGAAAGAAGTCCAGATTTCCTTACATGTGTTCATAGTAAGCATTTTTGACTTGTATATAGTAAATGATCTCTTATTCTACCTGAAGGTGTGAGACTAGCTCAGCCATCTCCATTTTTTGTGGTATTTCAGTACTGGTCTTCCTATTCTCTAGGCTTGAGACTCCATACCACCAACAAAATCTTTTCCACTTGTAACCTAATGCCATCTTGCTGTCATGTTTTAGTGTTTTGGTATTTTATGATGCAAGTTTCTTTCCCACCAGTTTCCCAAGGTCTGAATAATCTGAGAAGCAAGAGGGACAAGAAATAGGATGTACGTAAGGTTGTACACTATGCTTGGTCTTTTTTATTCTCTTGAATGCTAATTTTGACTCAATCAATTAAGGAACCTTAAAAAAATCTGAAAGTCAACCTAAGGGTCTTGTCAGCCTCCTTTACATGAAGGAGATTGGTTTCACATATCATGTGACCAAGCTTTAAATATTGCAACCTTTAAAAACTCAAATCAGTTTGGAAGTCAAACTGATAACTTTGTAGAGGGTGAAAGGTATTAGAAGAATTCCCTTCTGGTTGCCTTTGAAAGTTTAGCAGTGCTAAAGGTATAAAACTGGATAAATATTCAAAATATGTCCTGGGAGCAGATCGAATGGGGAGAAAAATCACATGTATATGTATTTATTTTCTTTTTAGCTCTATGTTTCAGTCCTTTATTGTGATGAAGTTTGCTTAGTCGTGGGTTCATACCAGTGCAATCAAAGCAGGATCAGGATTTAATTGACCTTTCACATTTATAAACTGCATTACAACAACATTTTTTAAGAGTGAATTCCAAGGTTAATAAGTGGTATGTGAAGAACTGCCCTTGTATAAGGCAGCAATATCACTTATGGATGTTAAGAGTCCTCTGAACTTGGGAATTCTTGGACCTGTGCCACCTGTGTTGTCAGCAATATGCCAACTAATTGAAAGTGGGGTATGAGGCTGAATGCTTACTTCTAAATGCTTGTGTGGCATGGCAGAGGAAGGAGTTTCTGCTGAAAATGGTGGTATCAACTGGGAACACTTGTTCCAAACAGCTAATCAGTGTCTTAGAATCCAAGTCTAAAGATTAGTGATGAAAAAAATCTGAAAAAATAAAGGCTGAGTAATTGTTTTTACGGATTTCTGCCCATGGCAGATGCAGTAGTTTGGAAAGAAAATTATAATATTTTCCCCCATTAAAATATTAAAAGATTTTTACATGGCTAAGTTTTGGCTAGCCGTTATCAATTCACAGGAGAAGTAACAGAGAAGGAGCCTGAAATGCACTTGGAAGAATGACAGGCTTTGTGCTTGGCCAGTTCCAGTGTGCCTCTTAATTTTTCACAAATGCTGTCAAAGGACTATGTAGCTCTATGGGTTTTTGCCTGCAAGACACTTCTGAATTTTGTTTCTTGATGGCCTTCTCTTAAAACAGGATTGTGGGAGGCTCTTTCAGGCTGGTGTACAAAGACATTGCACAACCTAAGGACTGGAGGGTGATTAACTACACTAGTTTATACTAGAAATAAGGTGGAAATTTTAACAGTGACAAGGATTAGACTCCTTAGCAGAATATGTGAGGTTTCCTAGTTTCATAAACTCTTTGATCAGGTTTGCAGATAGGATTCAGCTCTAGATTCAGAGAGTTAGATGCAGGTGTTTCCACCATAGGTGCCTACATGAGCAGTATTTCCATCACAGTCAGCAGAGAGTTAATCTCTGGTTCTAGGGGGATTCCACCAGTGAAACTTTGTCTTTTCTGGGGAAACCAGAACCCCTGTTTGTTTTATTGTACTATCTCCACTGCAAGGAGTATTTACAATTACATTGTGAAGAGATACACACAGTACTTTGGTCTGCAGATCTGGATCTTTTTGTGAAAAGGATTCTGCGGGTCGGCTAGGAATTACAGATTTGGTTGTGCAAGACTTTGGAAAATTCTGGATGGTTTTTTTGAACGGAGGCTTCATGTATCTTTAAACAACACAATAAGATTTTCATAGTATCACATGCCCGCTTTTCAACAGTGACTGTCACGATCTTCTCAACCTAGTATTTTCTGTATGAAGGTTTAATATGCACCATTTTTTAATATCAACAAATAAATTCATAGCACAGGGTATTGAACTGGAAGTGGCAGTCAGCAGGCATAAGTAAAGTCTTGTTTCCATACAAGACTTCAAAAATGGAACTGGTAGATCTGTTCCCTGTCTGCACTTATAAGCTAACTATGTGCTATTAGACATAGCTCAAAGCAGCCAAAAAGATTATGTTTGTCATTGCTTTTAACAGCTTTACTAAATCTGTTGTGTAAATGAATGGAAACAAAAGATCCATTTTCTTTTGCAATTGTTTGAATCAGGAGCAACTTCTGTGAAACTGGCAGAATTACACTGCTGTGAAGCCACTAGAAAGAGAGATTGTGTCTTATATTTTCAAACTCTCATACTAAAAGGAAGCAAACTTATCAGCACAGTGTTGATGTGATGGAAATGTCCGTGGTTGTTCCTGCCGTGTACCATGGTTTGCAATAGGTTGATATTCTGCTGAGCAGTGTTATTACCATCTCTCTGCAAGGAACATCAGAACCCAGTTTGAGGGAAAGAATCAGAAACTTGTGGATACACCAGATAAGTCACACAAATCCCTGTTGACTTATTTTCCTTATCAAATGACTTTGAAAACCCTTCCATGTCTGGGAGGCTTGGTTTGTGCTGCTTAAAAAAAAAAAAAAAAAAAAAA
>WEKX01000824.1:37653-52574 GCA_013390025.1 Pitta sordida
GACTACTTGGCTTACTACGTCTAAACCATTCTGTTTATTGAACACGCAACATGCATTCTAGACTGTCTAGGAAAAGAAACATTCTGGTCAGACCTGCTCTGTCATAGCCCATCGCTGTCTAAATGTGGCCTCTTTCCCTGACTTCAGCAGTGTGTCAGCTGGGCGATGCTTTACTGGGACATGTTCTGACAGGTGGATGTTAAGACAGCCCATGTAGCTGTGTTTTCTTTTGTATGGCCTGGCCTCAACTTTGGCTGTGGTTTTGCCCCTGCTCTGCGCTTCTGGACCTGGGAGGAAGAAAGATAATTAGACCTTATTTATAGTGAGAAGATGGTTGTTTCTGTGAGGCTTTTGGGATTGTGTGCCCATGCTTTTCCAGTATAGTTTTCGCAGGCACTAGCTTCTGAGCATCAAGATGAAGAACTGAAAATGGGCATTTCTTTGACCAAGTTGCACTCCTTCCCTAACAGCCCTTTGGCTCTCTTCTCCCTTGCCCACAAGGGACACCTTGCTGAGGCTCAGCATAAATGCCTATCTTAATGGCATGGCCTTGCTAGGAGTTGAAGCTGTGCAGGTTAAAGAGAAGAACCTGATGTGAGAGAGTGGATGGAACCACTGTTTTGGCTGTGTTTTGACAGAGGTAGACAAAATCACAACTGGAAATGCAAGTTACTGGAGTTGTGGAGATTTGTGATTTTATAAAGCTTCCTTCCTTTCCTTCCTTCCTTCCTTCATTTTTTCTTTTCTTTTTTCTTCTATTTTGTTCCGCTCGATCCAGCCCACTATATTTAATAACAGACATTGCCAGTCATCTCCTGTGTTCATGCTTCTATCAGTCATCTTCAGGAGAACAGTGGATTCTTTAATACATACGTAGTGGACAAGGAATGTTTGTCACAGTTTTTGAATTACCTCTAGGCAGTCTTTATGCCCAAAGGTCAATTAAATACTCTACAGAGAAAGGAGCAGTGAAAACTTTTATGTTATCATATTAGCTTTGGTAAGATCCTCAGCTGAACTACCAAAAGTACTTGAAAAGTGTACCTATGAGATGAATGGGAAAAAATAGGAAATAAATACTCCATGATAATCTGAATAAACTGCAACATTGTATGCATCTGACTTCAGTCTTCTGGTGATTCAGCTTGCAGTGCAACCCAAGAAGCTGACCATTTTTTCCTTGATAACTATGAAAGAAATGCTATCCAACTTTTGAGCATATACTCTTGCCTTATTTTTATGCCTAACATGGCATAAATCTTAACTGCTGTCCAAAAGGCAAACCAAAAGTGGAAAAGAGTGTTGAGCAGACTGAAACACAGGAGGTTTCATCTCAACATCAGGAACTACACACTTTTTCACTGTGAGAGTGACCCAGACCTGGGACAGGCTGCCCAGTGAGGTTGTGGAGTCTCCATTCTTGGAGATAATCAACCCCCTTCTGGACATGATCATGGGACACTGGCTATAGGTGGCCTTTCTTGAGGAGGTCAGATAAGTGACCTCCAGAGATGCCTGCTAACCTTAACCAGCTAGTGATTTCTGAGATTCAAATCTGAGGCAGTCAGTGCAGGCAAAAATGCTGTTCAGTGCTTAATGAGATATCAAAGGGAGCTGCTTCTACTTGCCCTCACAGAAATTTTGAAGTTCTTTCAAAGCAGTCTGTCATGAAGATGACTTTCAGGGTCACACAGAAGAAGTTGAGACCTGTAGAAGTAGTATAATTCTGACAAAAGTAGGAGTTAATTTGAGTCTTAAATTCTCTTAATTTGAGAAGTCTGATGGGGCTACTAATCTACGACTAGTTCCTCTCCTAAAAGCCTCCCTGCCATCCTATGTGCCCGTCAGTTCACAAGTCAGAATATCATCAAGAGTCTGAACTAGATGTCATTCTCAGCAGAACAAGTGTATGGAAACAGGTCTTTTCTGCTGCTGCTTGCTTAATGTTGTACTCACTGGGCACTCCCCACTGCTGGGAGGAGATACGTAAAAAGAAAGGCCCTTGAAGTAGGTGAGCTTTGCAGTCTACAGAATTAGCTTCTGCACTGTTCCTTCTGGTTAAAGTTGTGGAAACAGTTAACACTTTCATGTTTTTGAAGATCACTGATCTAGAACAGTGGTGTTAACAGGTTACTACTACATGATGGCTACCAACTCTTTTTTTTAGTTTTTTTGTAGGAACAAAGGTATTCTTTCATCCTTCCTTTAGTTAACTCTGCGAAGCACTGTCTCTGTGAATTTTGTAGGTAGGTGAGCAGGTGAATTTGAACAGATGACTTCCATTCGCTGAGTAGTTATATGATAGTTTGAGATTTGTTCCTCCAATCCTTCCCAAAGAGTGCTAACTACTCTTGCTGCTTACTAATGAGAAAACTCATTGCCAAGTATTGGAACTTGACTTAAAAATTCCCATAGGATCATTGTGCTCTCTGTAAACTGGATTAGTGGTTTCCTATTCCTTTGCTGTTAACACACAGGTATTCCTCTTTTATTCTCATTTTACAGAATTCCTACGTAATAGAAAAGCTCTGACAAAAAATTCAGATATAAACCTTTGCTAGCCACAAATCTATCAGGTCTGGTAAGATCCTCAGTTGAACTACTAAAAGCATTTGAAAAGAGTACTCATCCTTTCTTTAGTACTTTAGTACTTTACTTGACATTACTTTTTATTTTCTCCAAAACTAGGGAGAGTAGAATTAACTTGTTGTTTCTTTCAGGATGTGCCCTTCAGGTAAGTTGTTTCTTTCAGGATGTGCCCTTCAGGTAAGGGGGTGGTAAATCACTCCCTTTTGCAATGAAATTACAGTAATCCCTTGAAGATCGAGGGAGATCTGTTCCAGAAAGATGCCTTGATAAGCGAAATTCACAAAGTAGCAGTAAATACAGTAAACACACGGAAGAAACTCCCACGATGTATTGAACCCATGAATGGTTCACAAAGTAGGGAGGGATTACTGTAATTTCAGTGTGTGTGCTCTGCAGAATTAGTGGCACAGCTCGTTTGGCATGTGAACACTAAGAATTAGCTTCCAGTTTTGCCAGGCATGAGTATGTCTGTGTGATTCCCCATTACTGTTTAAGCTTCCCGACTTCTGATGAGAGTGAAACTTGCTTGTCAGTGACTTCAGTGTATTGTTCTGTTTTGTTTTTACAAAAACAAAATTATTTACATTTTATTCCTTATGTAAATCAGATTTGCCAAATCAGTGTTCTCCCGATCCTTGTCACAAAGAGGGGACCGTCAAATGTGAGGATCTTAAGGGGGACTTCTATTGTGAATGCAAGCGTGGATGGCAGGGAAAAACATGTGAAAAAGGTAATTTGGTTTAATTATCTGTCATACTTGTAACAAAGATGTTTTGGGTTTTGCTGTATTCTCAAAGGGTCATTGATACTGTGCTGCACAATTCAAAAGTCATGATACTGAATCTGGATTACACACTGCTCATATTTTTACCCTTCTTTGAATCATGTAATTTTTTCACATCACATTTTTATATGTCTTTAATGGAGCTCAGCTTGGTCTTGGCAAGGTAATCATAGAAGTTACACTCTGACTTTCTATCCCATCCTGCTGAAAGGGGAAACAAATAGAGTTGCAGTGGCTTTTCAAGCAGAATTGTGGCAGCTGCTGCTGTGAACCCTGGGGTAACAGATCACAGACTGCAGAGCCAAAGAAGCTGCCCACTTTCACAGAATCACTGAATATTCTGAGTTGGAAGGGACCCACAAAGATCATCGAGTCCAACTCTTATGCAGCACTACTGCCTCCCTGGTGGGAATCAAACCCAGGTCTCCCGCATGAGAGGGGGGAACAGTCACTACTGTGCTAAAGTGGATTTTTTCCCTCTAGCATCCGTGCACTGGGAACAATGACTTTCAGCCAGCGAATTGAGGTCTGAGTCTGATGACACACAAACTGAAAAAATCAGTCTGTTAAAGCCTCTGTGCTAGTCGGACCTTACTCCACGTCCATTTAATCCCATACAACCCAGGGTGTATTTCCATCATCTCCAAAGAGAGTATTCAGACAGATTCTGCTTGTGCAAGAAGTTCCAGGTACTCACAGGGCTTTCTCTACAAGTCATCTTCCCTCCTCTTGTTTTCTGGTTTCTTTTTTTCCCCCTTCTGCTTACAAGGCTTCCTGTCAGATAAGTAATGGCCAGAAATCACATTCAGCCAATCCAGAATTGTGGCAACCAAGATAGCAGGAGATCCAAACCCTTTTCTTTTCATGTAACTGTTGTGAGATTATGGGATCACTCACAAGGAGCATATTTAAGTAATTCAGAAAGCAGACCAATCAGTATACAGTGAGCTTCGAGAGCTTGGATGGTGGTCAGCCTGAAGCATATTCTCTTATTTTCTTAAAAAATTCCATGACATGTGATGTTCTACCCATCAGCTAACTCTAGAGTCCTGTAGACAAGCAGGACGTAATGAGAAGATAGGGCAGGTCAAAGGTGAAATCCAGGCTCTGTTGGATTTTACTGGCTTTTTGTTTCAACTTCATTAGGGCACAGTTTAGCTCACAATGCTCAGTAGCTGTGAACTTAAAACTTTCTGTGTTCTTGTGAGTTCTGTAGCAGTAAGGATATAGTGTTCTTGTTTTATTTAAAGCTTTCATCCTGAAGTTACTGGTCATAGTGTAATTTTAAAAGTTAGTTATGATATAAAATACATTATTTACAATTAGTTTGCTTCTGCAAACAAACTTCTTCACCTCCACAGTGACCAGAGATGTTCTTACACATTTTCAGAGCTGTGGAGATAGTTACAGTGCATTTTCTGTCTCTTGTTTTTTTTCCTCTGTTTTATTAAACAAACTCAAGCGGATGTGCTTGGAGTGTTTGAATGGAATATGTGCTTTTTGTAATCATTGTATCGTGGCTGTAATACTGTTTTTTATTTGGTCTTTCTCCTTCCCAGTGCCTATCCCAGTCTCACCCTCCAGATTATTTACAGGAGTGGAAAGCTGACTGTAACACTTTATTTTGATGTAGATATTGATGAATGCAGAATGCAGAATGGCGGCTGTAACCAGCTCTGTCTCAACAAGCTAGGCAGCTACCGTTGCTCATGCTACAGTGGTTACACTCTTACAGACACAGACGGCAAAATATGTGAAGGTAAGCTTTGCTGAGACTCTCAGTTTGCTTCAGGGGATGCTTAGTGACTTGTGTCTGCATTTCAGAGAGTTGGGTTGCCCCGAGCAGCCCTGGTCTGCTCCCTAGGCTGGCAGAAACTTGCCAATAGCTCCTGTTAGCTGTACCCCACTGGGGTTGTGCTGGGTACTCCAGCCGGCCTGCATGCCTGGGCTTATCAGCTGTCGGACCAGAATGCTCTCATTAGCGTAACACAGGCATGATTCACAGAGGATTTGTGGCTTGGATTGTGCTAAATTGGTTTAGCTGATCAGTCCTTGTATCCTGACATTGAGAGGAGAAGTGCTGGCCAGGTGCATTGTTATGATTCTTTCTAGTCTCACAGCGCTGTGGTATATGAGCTACAGTGAATCCCCGCTCTGTTGTGACCTCTGCATTACGACTCCGCGCATTTGCGATGAGAATTTATTGCAGTTTTGATTCCACCATTTGTGAATTTTTGCGGCTCACGCATGCACAGTGCCTCTGCTCCACTGAGGGGCGGTGCCAGAGCTCCCTGTGGGGCGGCGCTGGCCCAGCCTCACAGGGAGGACCATGAGTCACACTGTCCCCTGTTACTCTGAGCACAGCTGGGGAACTGACCAGTGTTACTGTTTCCATGGCTACAGGTGGTGAAGGGAAGTGCCCCAGGAAAGTGGGACTGGGCTGGCTGCAGCGGCCAGTGGGACATGCTCACTCAGCTGTCGCAGCTGAACCCCCCCCGCCCCACGTGGCACTGCTAGAGGTGCATGGGACCAGCTGTGCGCGGGACCGCAGCTGAACCCCGCGCTGCCGGCAGGGCGCGGGACGGGCGGCCCGTGGGACCGCTGCTGAACCCCACGCTGCTGGCGTGGTGCGGGACTGATGTGGCACGGGGCGGGCGGCATGCGGCGCGCATGATCACCGGGACTGGGGAGGGGGCGGGAGCAGCGGCGCGGGGTTTGGTCGCGGCGGCCCCATGGATTCTCGAGGTTGGGAGAGGGGCTCTCCCAAGTCAGAGGAGGCTCAGAAATGGTTCCCTTTGCCCCCTGTGCTCAGAGAACCCGAGGGCAGAAGCAGAAAAGTTCCCACAGTGCTGCGGAGTGCCGGGGGGTGGGGCAATGGGTGTGGCCTGCATGCATATTAACGAGCTGCACTTCTTTGCGAGTTTAACGTTTCGCGAGGGCTGTAGCCTGTCCCATCCCTCGCAAAGGATGGGATTTTACTGTATTTGATTTCCTTTTGTGTGTTTCTTATTTTATTTTTCTAAATTTGGATACGTGCAGCAGCTAACGAATTCAGGTAGATATAGACAGCTAAATTCACTGCAACGGAATATTAATATCCGTAGAAAGGCCCTAGTGAAAGTTGGCAAATATTTTACACAGCAGCTGAGAACAGAAAGTAAGGGTTGAAGTATCTGATTGAAACTGCAGAATGACTTTACATAATGAAAACTTAAGCAACTGAGATTTTTTTTAAGCGTTATGGAACAGCATGCTGAGACAGAGACATTAATGATCACAGGTGGCTGTTAAAATTATGTATAACTCATGAAAAAGCAGGTAGATCTATGTATATACATCTTAGAGATGGATGTGATGACGTACATATTTCTAAACAACTTGCATACCTCATCTGAGCAACATATGAATGCAACAAGCAGAAGGACAGAGAGCAGGATTTTATTTCTGTGTCACTTCTACTATAAGATGAATGCATACATGACATGGTATCGCTTTCTAATGGGATCAGCCACTTAGAAGAGCCGACTTCACTTCTGACTTGTCCTCTGGTGCCAGTTGACAGGGACAGGTGAATAGTGAGGCAACTCATATATTTGTTCATGTATACATTTGTTTTCATATGTATGTGTATTTGTTTCACACCCTAGTGCTGTCTCTGAGAGCACTGCAAGCACTAGTATATAAACATTGTGTAGCTTCAGCATGTGACTCTGCAATTGCTGAGGTCACTGTCAGGTGTGGTTATTGCTAGTAAAGATTAATCATTGCATTTTTACTTTCTTTCATATTTATTCCTGTCATTATGTGCACACACACACAAGTTCCCTTTTGCCTTGATTTGTGGACTAGACTACACAGAGTTCTACATGGGCCCTCGGCCAGTTCACGCATACTTGGGAAAATCAACAAGTGTGCTATGTAGTTGTAGTTTTAATGCATATCAGAAAGCAAAGTAAATAATAAACTTTGGGTATAGGGCAAATGTTTTGTCATTTGTCAACACCAGGATTTTGCTGGTATTAGTTAACATGTTAGGAAAACAGTTATTTGTTCTTATGGACCTCCAGTTCCATTTCATTCCCTGCCTTCATGGTGAAACCCCGCAACATCTCTGAGACATGACCTGTTTTCTGTGAAAAATTGGGCTGCGTCAGTTCCCTTTTTTTGTCTGAGGAGGGAGAAACCTGTGATGAGCCACAGGCTGCATCTTCCTTCAGTACTTTGGTAAAATTCATGCTGGTGTTCTTCAGTTCCTGCCCGTTGCTGTTTTTAACCTGCAGTTTCAGCTTCCCTGAATGAAGGGAGTGTAGCTTTTTGGTTTTGTGGGAGTTGTTTTGTTTTACAAATTTTTGTCCTGGCTCACTTTGTGTTGTTTTTTCCCCGATACAGTCAACCCTCTTGCACTTCGTGCCCCCCATATCACGTCTTAGCAGCATGCTTTTTTCACGATGAAGGAGGCCCTTTTTGCAACTGTGCATGCGCAACCTGCCACGGTGGCAGCGGCAGCAGGGCTGCTTCCCTGGAGCCGTTGCCGTGCAGTTATGAAACTGTGTCCCTGGCCGAGCCAAAAACGTTTTTTTTCCCAACGTGGGATGGCTGCAGTCACCGGGAAGGGCTGACACAAACACTGATACACAGCAACACAGTGCCGAAACAGCACCGGGGCCGCGTGAGGGTGTGGGGCAAATTTGCATATTAATGAGCTGCCATTCAACACAGAAGTAGGGCTTTGCGGAACCCGATTAAGACTGTGGGTCCACAATATAGGAGACCCGACTGTAGTAGTTCATGGCTTAAAGACAGAAAGACCAACTGGTTTTGAAAGACTGAACCTGCTTCTTATAGCTAGCTNCGGTGGCAGCGGCAGCAGGGCTGCTTCCCTGGAGCCGTTGCCGTGCAGTTATGAAACTGTGTCCCTGGCCGAGCCAAAAACGTTTTTTTTCCCAACGTGGGATGGCTGCAGTCACCGGGAAGGGCTGACACAAACACTGATACACAGCAACACAGTGCCGAAACAGCACCGGGGCCGCATGAGGGTGTGGGGCAAATTTGCATATTAATGAGCTGCCATTCAACACAGAAGTAGGGCTTTGCGGAACCCGATTAAGACTGTGGGTCCACAATATAGGAGACCCGACTGTAGTAGTTCATGGCTTAAAGACAGAAAGACCAACTGGTTTTGAAAGACTGAACCTGCTTCTTATAGCTAGCTTTAAGAATCTACCCCTAAAGGTAGATTCGATCATGTACTTGTTTTTCAGTTTCCAAAATAATTTCTTGTCCCTAAACCCATTCCAGTAGGTGACTAGTGAAGTGGTTATACTCCTCTGAAGTCATGTGGTTTTATTGCTTGTTTTGCAGACATAGATGAATGTGCAGCATCAGCAGACATCTGTGGAGAAGCTCATTGCAAAAATTTAATAAGTTCATACGAATGTCTTTGTGATGCAGGCTACAAATATGATAACGCTAGAAAAACTTGTCAGGGTAAGTTCATGAAATAACATCATGTTAGCATTTCTTGCATAACTTTGTTACGTAATTTGAAGCTTTCCCCTCCCACAATTTTTGCTTACACACTGGATTTCTGTTCCCTTTCCCTAGTTGGAAGTGAGTTTGTTGCAGTCACCTTTGAGTTCATCAAGCTTGCAGTCGTCCTTGAGTTTATTGAGTTTACAGTTTTCTTTGAGGAGTTCATTGAGTTTGCAGTCAACTTTAATGACTTAGATCAAGATGTATGAGCCAGAGTACTAAGATTTCTTGAATTCATGACAAGTGCAAGATCTGGTGAAAACTCAGAAGCATCTGTGCATGTTGCTGTCTCTCTTCATAGGACAAGAAAAGTTACAGAGCAGTAGCTGTACCACTCTTGTGATACTACTCTGAACTAGAAGCTTAATATGTGTTGGAACCATGCACAGTTCTCTGGCTACACTGCCTGCAAGCTTTCTCAATGGAGTAAGCTTTGAAAGTATTCCAAAACTAGAATTGTTCCCTGTTTTTTTGTCTAACAATGTAATGACTCGAATCACAGGCCAACCAGTCCTGTTGTGCTTTAAGTGTTTATCTCTGCCTGAAGAGATCCCTGTGGACTGTCAAAATTTTTTTGTGCATTTGTTTGTGAAGCAGATAAAAAGAAACCAAAGGGGGAAAAAAAGAAAAAGAAAGAAAACAATAAATGAGTAATTCAGCTTTTACTTGCAATCCCCAAGTTGAAGGAGCAGGAGCTGGTCAGCATAGGCGTAGCAGAAGGGGCCTGAAGGGAGAAAGTTTTGTCTAGAAGTTAAAGCCCAGGGCTCTGCTCCAGCTGCTTCCAGCTTTCCCACTGACTTGCTATGTATCTTTAGGCAGCTGGAATTTGTCTGTGAAGATAGATTTGTGAAGATGCTAATTCTAACTCTTGTAAAGATGTTGCATAGGGTAATTACTGGCCACAGAGCACTTGGGCATGCTTGAGTGAAAGGTGCTGTTAAATAGCCCTAATAATGCTTTTTTCCCCGTAGATGGTACATATTCAGACAAACTCACTGTTTTCTCCTCTCCTCTTTGCTGATTTCGTGTAGATATAGATGAATGTGAAGAAAAGCTCTGTGAACAGACCTGTGTCAACTCGCCAGGGAGTTATACCTGTCATTGTGATGGCAGAGGGGGAGTGAAACTTGCTGAAGACATGAATACATGTGAGGTATGTCAGTGTTCATTGCTATAACTGCAGAACAGACTTTTACATTACAATTAAGAATAACTGAGGAAGCCTTGGACCAAAATCTTCTTAGCTGAGTGAACAGCAGGAGGGAATCCCATTGGCAAAATTACATGAGCAAGGTTAAGTAGCTCTACTGAAAAGAAACTTTCTCTGGCAAGTCTTTCTTCTTAGGTTCCTCCTGTCCCAGTTCCAGTGATAGCTCTGCCAGCCCTCTGTTTTACTGTGGGCTACCTTGGCTGCATAAACTTCTCTGAGTTAGGCCCACTAGGATTGTGCAAAGGACTACGGGCCTATGGTGTAAGTTACAGAACAGCACTTGCACTTCACAAGTTTGTTACCCAGGCATTTGAGGTGGATGGGCTTCAGTGGAACAGGCTTCCTCTGTGAAAACCAACCAACAGCAAGTTCTTAGCACCATCTTTTGTTGCAGGCACAATGCAGGAAAAAACCTTATGCTATACCTTATGAGTATGATTTCATTAAGCAACAGGAAAACGTTCCTCCAGGGCGGATAGGAGGGAATAGGCAAGGAAAGAGGAAATGTTCTCTCTACAAGTGAGAGAATAAACATCACGCTGCATTAACCTGCTGTATCTATTGCCCTCATTTCAAGTTCGTACAACACCTCTTTGTGTGAAAAACCCGCAACAAATTCTGAGACATAGCAGCATACAACGGTTTCAACATTTCAGTTGGCGTATTTGTGAAAGGCAACAAGAAGTTCAAATGTCCAACAAATCTCTGAACACATTTATAATAATCCTGAGTGCCTGGTTTTATTGTCCAGATGATAATCTTCATTCCCCTATCAACAGGAATTTCAGTTGTTCTGTCTTTATAGAAACTACATGAGAAAAGAAGTGGAGACATACTCTTTGATTCTGTTCTATGAGGAGAATAAGCACTTGAAAAATGTGTTTTGATTATAGAACATCATACCATGTGTGCCTTTTGCTGTTGGAAGAAGTATTAAATCCTTGTACCTGGGGAGGATGTTCAGCGGCACTCCTGTTATCAGGCTGCGCTTCAAAAGGAAACAGTTGACAAGGTGAGGAGAAGTTAGAATGACTCAAGTTAGAATGAATCAAGTGCTCTGACTGGCTTTGAGCATGCAAGGGAGTTGTTACAATAACAATTAGGCCTATGTTCATTAGTATTTGCTTGGATTATGGAATCCTGTAAGGCAAAACATTATCCAAACCAGTAATTGAGAAAAGCTGCCTTGACCACAGCTGTTAGGATAATAACTGAAGCACAGTATTGTATTCTTTTTTCTTGATGCTATTTTAAAACCTGTCTTCACAGCTTAAGTCTTTCAGGAGTCTATTAAAAGCTAGTAACAATTTAACAGAGCTTTATACCTGCTAAAATATGGAAAGTACTCTGTGGTTTTTGAACTCTGCATAACTAATTTATTTCTTGGCACCTGTGCGGTCAGACTTGTGGCCGAGTTCGACTTTAGAACCTTTGATCCTGAAGGTATCCTTTTCTTTGCTGGAGGCCATCAAGACAGCACATGGATAGTATTGGCATTGCGCAAAGGACGGCTAGAGCTGCAGCTGAAATACAATGGAATAGGGCGTGTGACGAGCACTGGTCCGCTTATCAACCATGGCATGTGGCAAACGGTGAGTCCAGACCACTGCTCAGGTCCAACTCCTTCTTGGCTTGTTTGGGACAGGCTTTGTCAGGTGCAGATAGACTTTGTATGTTCTTGAGAGGATGCTTTTCTGGCTTACCTATCCATTCAGTGCATACCAGTATGTTACACATTCTAAGGTGAGAATAGGATGTTTTTCTGAACAAATTGAATTGTACTTTATATCCATTGTAATATAGACGGCATCGCTAATTTGTGCAACCAGAGCAGCCGTTTCCACAAACAGTGCCTTAAAAGTGCAGCAGTGCTGAGCTACCTTCACGTCAGTTTGAGAAGATGCCATCTAGGTGAGGGTGGTGAGCGAGTAGGCGGGAAGGAAGTTGGCAGGGAGGAATTCTCTATCTGTTCTTTTAAGGAAGTTTCCAAGTGTGTCTCATGTATGAGGATGTTTGATTGCTTTTGTTTATTCATTTGTTTGTTAAGTCACAAGGAAGTGATTATCTGAGGCCTTGACAAATCTCTTATGCTACGTATCCTTTTTATAAAGTCTTCAGGCTTGTTTATATACAAAGTGGACCATTTCTCTTGTAAAGATAGTGGGGTTTATTATAGAATCATGGAGTCATCATCAAGGTTGGAAGAGACCTTTAAGATCATGATAATCACGGCAATCTCACGAGATTGTAAGGATTGTAAGGATTCGTGTTCTACCTGGTACTCATAGAACATTGCCTGATGATTTTGGAAGCATTATGGTTGTTGCCATTTGAGACATGATCATGACAAACATCCTGTAGTGTGATATACAGTAGATAAGCAATTTATATATGCTTTCTCACTTCTGCCTTTTCCTCTCCTTTCATTTTTTGTTACTTTATTAGTTCCTTTAAGTTGATATGCCTCCTGGGGGGTGGGCAGCAAGTTCTCAGATGTCTCATGTATGAGACAAATGCAGATACTAGTAACTGTGAATAATTTTCTGGTTTATGTTTCTTCATGTATAAAAAAATCAAAACTATACGTTAAAGTAATAAGCAAGGTGGAAAAAAATTTCTTTCTGATGAGTAAATAAACAGGTCTTTGAGTGCTGTCACTGTCAACTATTAACACTTAGTAATGTTTCTAACGGACAAGATTATGTTTGGTTCAGTTCCTTTAGTGTCAGTGAAACTACTTAATGAAGAGCTGTAGAGGTTCAGTGAGGCTGTAGATAAAATGTGTGATATGCTGTATCTCTACATGTAGGAATAGCCTCAAGCCAGTTCTTACTGAATTGTATGGTAAATTTTGTTCTGCTGGTTTGAAACGTGACAATTGCAATTGGCTGCAAAGGGAGGATCGTGATGGAAGATGTGAAAAGCAGAGTGGATGCCACTGGGGGGATTGGGGAGTCACAAAAATCAGCTGTTACCAAGCTAATCCATTTAACACTAGAGTATAACATACTTGTTAAGTGCCTGAACTCATTATGAAGTAACTACAAACTATCTCATGTTGGTTTGAGGGGGTACAGCTGAAATGTATTTGCTTTCTTCAGGGAGAGAAGACAGTATGATAAAATTAAGTATCAAGTTTAAGTGAGAATTATTTGTCTCCTACCAACCATCATGTCAGGGCTCTTACCCCAGGGTATCATCCTAACCAAGAAATTGCTTGGCTGAGTTGCTACAGTGAAACACTCTATTTATGTTTTTGGAGAGATTGTATAAATCCCCTGAAAATCCTTCCTCAAGGTTTTTTGGGACAGTACAGACCAAGCTATGGATGGCATGTGGTGCTGGTGGACAGGATCCCCACTGACAGGGGTCAGAGGTGTGCTGGCAGCCAGCAGTGGTGTCCTGCACGTGGGCTGAGCAGGGCCAGGCACCTGCCAGAGACAGCATGGCATGAGTGGAAGAGAGCGCTGTGCTGGGCTGGTGCAGGAATGTTTGCCTGGAGCATGGCAATGGCCATATTTCTGGTGACTGTCTCCCAAAATGAAACTGTTAATGCAGTGCCTGATACTGGCCAAAGGCAGAAGGATTTACCCACAGATGAACAGCAGCACAAGGAAGGAGCCTTAAGTCTCTTGACTTCATAATTGACTCACCTCCAAGACTTGGAACCCTGCCTGCATTGCTGGGGTGCAGTTGATTTTTCCTTTCTCTGCCCTATTTTCTTATTCTTTACCAACACCCTAGAGGTACAGTCAGCCCTCCTGCACTTCGCACCCCCCATATTGCAGCTTCAAATCTTAGCGGCATGATTTTTTAGTGATGAAGGAGGCCCGTTTTCGCAACTGCGCATGTGTGACCTGCTGCGGTGGTGGCAGTGGCAGCTCGGGTGGCGGCTTGGCCGCCCGTGGCATTCCAGCTTCCCCACCCCACCCTGGGCACAGTCGGGGCCCTGCCGCTTTGCCACCCCCCCCAGCATGGCCACCACGGCAACCGATACACAGCAACACATGCCAAAACAGCGCCGGGGATTGTCTGAGGGTGCTGGGCAAAGTTGCATATTAATGAGCTGCCATTCAACGCAGAAGTAGGGCTTCGCGGAACCCGATTAAAACCGTGGATCCGCGATATAGGAGACCTGACTGTACTAGCTTTTCTTCTGCTTGACATCCACTGTCACTCATCTCTAAATGCCATTTAATCTACATGGCTGAGTGATACAACTATAAATATGTTCCTTTGTTTTATCTCCTCTCTTTTCTCCTAGGCATGGTTTTTAATTTCGGAATTGCTTTTGAGGAGGAGTTACTCCTTTTTTGTCTGTCTCCTTTGATAAAAAATGTAGGCACACTTTTCATTTTAAGCATGGACTTGTATGTATTTTTTAACCTCACTTTATGTAAAACACAACCCTAACAACCTTCAGAGGTCAAAGTCCAGACTCAAATGCAATTTGGGAGATTTAGTCTGGACTTAGTATACACAGGATCAAGCCCTTGGTTTTGGTTAGACCTTAAACAGAGGAATTAGGATACTTGGGAGAACTTTATAGGGGTTATGAAATAACAGTAATTTTACCACATAACTTTCTGCAGATGTAAAAACAATGGGTATTTCAAAGCAAAACATATGAAAAAGCAAAATCAGTGTATATCTTTTGGTTTCTTGAGGAAATGTTGTCTACTTTTATGGAAATAGGACGATGTTTTCAAAATTTCAGGCCAATATTTCTACCTAGGTATTTTCTCTGATGTTGATTCCTCCTAAGCTATTTTTAAAAGGAGCATTGAACCAGCATTGAAAACACAA
>WEKX01000831.1:0-14882 GCA_013390025.1 Pitta sordida
AGTCTCCTGCAAGAACTAGGGCAGCAACAGCAACTCTATCATACCTTTCCCGATGTACCATTGTCACGGTCCAGTTAGCTAGGCTGGACGCGTGATGGTTCGTTTAGAGAGAGAGAGTGCAAAACAAAATTCCAAGAGCTTTGATCAAACAGTGAAACTTTATAAAGTGCCCATAAAATATCAATGTGATAGATGAAGGGGTGAAAGTAAAGAGAAAGAGGAAAAAAGAGGTTATAGCTACCACCACGACGAAATCCTCAAAGGCGTCCCTCACAGATTCGTCGTCAATCAGGACGGGAGAAGCTTCCGAAGTTCTGCTGTTAGAGGTCATCTTTTATACACTTTGCCCCCCATCATTTGTCCCATGGTACTTTTGCCAAGCTCTGCCTTTCCCTGCCACGCAAGCAGTGTCCAAGACGTGGTCAGGACCAAAAACGAGTGGCCCATCACCCAAAGAGGAGTGTTCAAGGTGTGGTCAGGGTTAGAAGCGAGTGGTCTTCTGCCAGGGGGGTGTATCAGCAGGTTGTTATGGTACCTTGCTTCTTGGAGAATAGGTACAGCATGGTTTACTGCATTCCCCCGTATCAGAGAAGGGTACAGCATGCTAGGCACCACACCGCTCATTGTTCTGGGGTATTTGCACCTTAATTTTCCATAGGAACCACATTCCAGTCACAGTCCAGGGAGCAGGACTTTGGTAGGTAGGCTGATCAAGATCTTAGATTAGGTTTTCAGTGTACCTTGTATTGTCATAGTCCCTGATACCAATGTTGAGACAAGATGATTCTTCTTTGACCAACTCTTACAACTATGACCTCCAGTTCTTCCTGCTTGTNCAGAAGGGAGTCCCCAACAACCACCACCCTTCTCTTCCCTTTGAGACTGGAGGTTCTGATTCTCTTAGTGGGCAAGGTTGTTCTTATAGGTGTACCAGGTGGGGGGTCTTCCACCATGTCATCCTCCTGATCCCCAAAGTCCAGTACCCCAGACCTGTTCTGTAGGGGCAGCTCGTAGGGTGGCATCTGGAAGGGTTGTGGAGGACAGGGGAGGGATGCCTTACCCCCACTGGCGGGGACCTGTTCCCACTCCTCCTCATCCTCATGGATGCTATCTCCCACCTCATACTTCCCTCTTCATCTGATGCGGACACATCGAGAGTCCAGTGTCCAGTTCTGGGCTTCTCATTACAGGGGACACACAGATGTACTGGAGTAAAACCAGTGAGGGGCCACGAAACTGATGAAGGGCTTGGAATATGTGTTGTACAGAGGGATACTGAGGAATCTGGGATTTTTTTGGCCTGGAAAAGAGGAGACTGAGGAGCATCTTGACAACGTTTAAGAATACCTGATAAAAGTGTGAAGAAGACAGCCAGTTATCTGGCAGTAAGCACATACTGACATACAGGAAATACGTATAGGCCTTTTTCCTAATGTTGTAATTGTGTTTTTTTCCTGGGCAAACTGGAACTAGTTACTTCAAGGGATTGTGGAGTCTACTCCATCCATGGAGGTAGTAAAAAGCTGACTGGGTATGGCCCTGAATAACCTACTTTTGTCTGACCATGTTGTAAGGTGGGAAGGGATAGATTGGGCAAGGGATAGATTGGACATCTTCAGAGGGTTTTTCCAACCACAGGTATACCATTGTAATCCAAGAAATAATTGTGAATAGGTTGTGTTACAGACTTACGGCTTCCTTTAGGGGTATCTCTTTACTTTGGTGATTGACGCTGCCTAGGTGATAGGGCTGCAAACCTTGCTGGAGAAGATCATCCAAAAGTCAGCATTTCAGTTGCCTGGATTTACAGTGCAGTACTGACTGGTGATCGTTGGCCTGATGAGTGTTCAATTTTGGAAGAATACCTATCTTTTTGGAGAAGAGGTGAAGGTGGAATAGGACGAACAAGACGTTTTAAGAAGTAGGTGGCAGTTGACATTGCTTTGTTACGTACACCCTGCAAATACTGGAAATAAGATGGTTATTTGTGATTCCTAGCTGAAGGAAGAGACACAGATCAGAGAAAAAAATGGATCTGACTCCCTTTCCAACTGACATCTTACAGGCTAGCAGAGCCAGTGGCTCTGAAGGAGGTGCAGGATGTTATTTCTGTGTATGATCAGGAGACACAAAATCACTGTCTAAGTATACAGACTTACTTTTTAATAAATTTTGCTCTATTGGGATTGTGTCAGAGTGTTAATGAAACATGCACAAAAACGTTTGTAAAGAGAAATGTAATAGAGAGGGGAACAAATGTGGTGAGAGACAGTTGCAGTTCGTCAACTTGAAATAAGAAAAGTACAAACTGAAAACTAGACTTTATGAAAAAAGAGTTTCTAGTTCGAACACAATTGCTAAAGAGCTTGCTATACTCACAGGTATGTATGCTGGAAATTAAAATAAACCAGGGATATACTCAATGTAGCTGAAGTGGGAGCGCTGTCAGTTTAAGAAAGATGTTGAACTGCTTGAGAGAGTCCAGAGAAGGGTGATAAGGATGGTGAAAGGACTGGAGAACAAGCCCTGTGAGGAGCGACTGTGGGAGCTGGCGTTGTTCAGCCTGGAGAGGAGGAGGCTCAGAGGTGACCTCATTGCTGTTTACAACTACCTGAAGGGAGGTTGCCACCAGGTGGGTGTGGACCTCTTCTCTCAGGCTGTCAGTACCAGAACAAGAGGTCATGGCCTTAAGCTATGCATGGGGAGGTTTAGACTGGATGTTAGGTAGAGCTTTTTCACAGAGAGAGAGATTCCTCAGCGGAATGGTCTGCCCAGGGAGGTGGTGGAGTCACCATCCCTGGGGGTGTTTAAGAGAAGACTGGATGAGGCACTCAGTGACATGGTCTAGACTCTTGAGAGGCTTGGATGGGCAGAGTGTGGTCCCCATGGCTCCAGGGTTGTGGGTTCGATCCCTGAGTGGGCATTCACTGGGGAGCTGGACTAGATGGTCATTGTGGGTCCCTTGCAACTCAGAATAACGTGTGATCCTGTATTTGAAAAAAGGTGATGATATGTGAAGATTGTCAAAATGAGGTGCGTATTAACTAGTGAACGACTGATCAGTTGTTGTGTTATTTGCTACTCAAGTTCAAAATAAACTTAAGAGTTTATTGAACAGAATATTTAGGAAACCCTGTGGAACTTCAGAAAGTCACTGTCTTGGGTTGGGCTGGGATAGAGTTAATTGTCTTCCTGGAAGCTGGTAGAGTGTGGAGTTTTGCATTTTTTTCTTGATTATTGTTCTTCCCATTGCGGGAAGGGAGACCAGGAGTGAGCTCATCTGGGGTTAAACCGTGATGGTTCTTTTTGGACTTCCTTTGTTCTGTCACCACCCACATCCTTGGTTGACATCTTCACACTCTGCTCAACTCTGTGTCTCAAGGGTTGAAAAAGATTAGTAATTTGAACCGAATAATAATAATGATAATAACAGTAATAATTTTAAGGGAAAGGAGAGAGAGGGGCATAAAACCTAAGACAAACAGGTTATGCACAACACAGTTGCTCACTACCCACCAACAAGTGCTGCACCCGTCCTCCAGGGCAGCTCCTGGCCAACTCCCTGCTAGGTGTGGAATAGTATAGAATAGCCCTTTGGTCAGTCTGTGTCAGCTCTTCTGCCTGTGCTCCCTCCCAGAGTCTTGTACACCTGCTTGCTGGCAGAGCATGGGAAACTGAACAGTCCTTGATTTAGGGTCAGCAACAACTAAAACATAAGTGCATTATCAACATTATTTTACTAAATCCAAAACACAGCACTGTACCAGTTACTAGAAAGAACATTAACTCTATCCTGGCCAAAACCAGGACAGTCATGGTAGATGATATTGTCAGAGCAGTCAACCCAGATAGTGATCCTGTGCATAACTTAGTATGTCCTTCCGTAATTTATCTAATTGTATTATTTAATTATCTAATCTCTTGGCTTTTCTAAGTTTTGAAGGTTTAACTATTCACACCTGATGGTGTCAATTGAAGCAGCTGATACCCATCAATGTAGCTTTTGTGTCATATCTGGAAGGTAGTTTTAATTTCCCTATTTTTGTTTTGTGGTTCTTCAGATTTGCTTCTCCTGCTATATGAAGAGTTGGTGGAGAAAAAAATCATCTTACTTTGGCAGAGATAGGTTCAGAATTTCTCTTGAATGAAGCTTTACTGGCTCCGTTTTTGCTTTAATATGTGCCTCAGTGGGTCTGCTGTTATTTGATGCTTTGTTCTATTTAAGATCAGACTCCACAACTTCAGCAAACCCAAGCTATGTAAAACAGTGCTTTTGTGAAATACTACATGCACTTCTGTACGTTACAGAATGATAGCATTCTGCTTGCTGAGCAAGTGCCACTAGAAAAACAGTAAATACTAACTGATTTATTCTGGTTTTGACAGCAGCTTGAGCTTCATTTTGGACTGTTTGCTTCTAAACCAAGAGGAATTCTAGGTCATGATGTTTAGATTGTAATGTTATGTTTTGAAGTTTGTATTGCTCAAGTTGTGCTTTTTGTCTTAATACAGCACTTCATTCCATTGACCACTTTCCCTGAGTGAGGAAACTCTTAAGTCATACAGGATTAGTGAATTCAGTGTTTCCATTTTTATCAAGCATGTGATGATTTAAAAAGAAAAATTGAAAAGACACAACCTTTTTTTTTCCTGCTTCCAGCCTTTGCCTTTCCTACCAAACTGACACATACAAAATGTTATTTCCTTTCTACAGTTCATATATTGTTAATGATATATCATGTTAATATCAGTGATATTGTGAATATGCTAGGTCATTTTAAGAGCTTTTCTCTTTTTAACTAATTCCTGAATTTATTATTTTTGGGGTTTGATGATCTTGAATTTCTTGGTCTTGTAGAGAAAGGCGTAAGAGGAAGAGTAGAAGTCTTTCTAAGTCTCCTAAAACATCGAAAACAGCAAAAAGAAAGGCTTCACGAAGTCCTTCTCCCAGAAGGTCAGTTTAATGTCAACATAAAAGTTAATGGATCAGTAAAGAAAGAAAGTTTTATAGTGTTTTCATTGTTCTATTGCCTGTGCATTAATAATCTCAGATGATAACAGTTGGTCAGTATGATTCAGTTTTAATTTACAACCAACCCAAAACCTTAATGGATTTGGCCTTTGTTATACTTTCAGTGAGACAGTTTCAAATCAATCAGCAGTGCAGATTTGCTTCAAAATTATAAAGTCCCTTCATCTGAAAGAAATTAATTTTCTTTTTTCTTTGCAAATACAGTGTCTACTGATCACATGCACTCTTCAGCTCTCTTCAGTCAAAAAATCTCCTTGTCTTTATGAAGGTGGTTACTTGTTACATTTGGGGGGGGGGGGGGGGTTANNNGGGGGGGGGGTGTTAAATCCACTGCTGAGAGTTTAAGTTAGCAATCAGTTGGTTTGAAGGTGGATCAAATCCTGTTTTGACTAAAAATTTTCTGAAACAGAAACAAGAAAGAAAAAAAAAGAGAAAGAGATACAAATAATGAAAGAAGAGAAAGAGAACGCTCCACCTCCAAGAAAAAAAGTAGTAAAGAAAAAGAGGGAAAGGAGAAATCTGACAAAAGCACCAGTACTTTGAAGGTAAGCTTGTGTGACCAAGTGATCAGTAGAGTGAAGTGGTCGTGGTGAAGCCATTATTGAAATTCCCTTTGTACTTTTTCTTTATTTTCCTCCATCCTTCTTTTTCTCCCGTTTTCCTTACCAAATTATTACAATTTAATTTTAGTTTTTGGTAGTTAGAGACTGACCAGTTTGGTAAGTCTCGATGTCTGAACTTCACTGCACCTGGAGGAATGTACAGAAACACTTGTGGGAGTAAAGCTGGGGAAGCATCGTACAGGATTTTTCTTTGCAAAAGAGAAGGTGCTGCAATTAAGAAAACATCTTCAAATTGTTTAATTTTAGAATTTGAATGGCAGCATGCCTTTAAACCCTTTGTTGTGTTCAGAATTGCACAAGTGTTATACAGCAGCTGGTTTAAGTGACTGTACAATTCCTTAAGTAAGTATCTTACCCAAAAACTGTTAAAATGTATCAGATACATTAAATTTTTTTTTAAAAAAAGGAAAGAAAAAATTTAGTCTTGTTTTATTAAAAATGTGGTGAAGTCTGGAGCTGTTTCTCGTAGGTTCCATGGTGCTTCTTGTTCTGTTTTTTCAGTGTATAGACTATAAAGAGAGATGACTTTATGGCAATAATTTCTTGGATGACGGGTTGTTGTGAGTGCCTATCTTCAGCCAATTGAAAAGAAAGCTTTTGGAAAAAGAAGGACAAAGACGCTCACACCTTTATTCTAAAAATTGCAGAGACAAGATAGGCATCTAAAAACTGAGACAATAAAATTACCAAGAGTTGATGGGAAGTCATATAATGCTAAGAAATATTTTCTTGTAAAATAATTTTATCTTTGGTAGGAAAAAGATAACAATAAAGAGGATCAGAATTCAGGAACTGACAAGGACGTAGACAGTAGAGATACACAAAGCACAGATGAAGTCAAACTACAACAAAACGGGAATTGTCAACCAAATGAAGAAAGCCTCTCAATTAAAATGGAAGAGGTTTAACATGAAGAATGGACTTGTGATTCTACTAAGGAATGAAATCCAAAGCATTTTTTTTCCCAGAATGAGGAAGAAAATGTTAAAGCAATCAACTTGAATGTGTTGATAGTACTAGTAGCCCCTCTGATTCTTGTTATTGCTTTGTTGTCTTCTTGCTGTAAAGCAAGAGAGCATGGACCGTAGTTATACCATGAAAAGGCAGATGTCATCAGAATTCTTCATCTCTGAAAATCCATGCATTTCTTTGATTGCTATACTTGTAAAATGATTCATGTTAAGTTTTGCTATAAGCTGTTACAAATAAGTAGAAACTGAAAGATGTAAACTGTAGTTCCCAAAACCAGCTGAAGATATGCATTGAAAGTTGTTTAAAATACTGCTTGTTGATTACTTTTGTATTGTTTTGCCCTGTGAGTTAAAAAATCCCAACATATAATGTTTGACGTGCTTGGAAATGGTGCATAAATGTACACACCTTCTTTCCTTGTAAATGACGACTGTAGGGAAAATGGTTTTAAACATAAACACAGTTTTTTTCTCATGTTAAATACCCAAGAGCTAGTATGTTTTTAATTTGCTTACTGCTTGATATTCTTAGGGTTTATTATTTAAAACAATTTCTTACTAATATCCTTAAAATTAATACTTCTTTTAAAGTTTTTTAACAGTGCATGCTCTTTTTTCTGTTCCTGAAGGAACACTGCCATTTTATAGATACTAGGTTAGTTTACTGGGTTATTTTGGAATTGTTTTGTTTTGTTGTTTTCTTTGTCCTTAGAAGTGAGCATATCTGTATAATATTATCAGAACTTACAGCTTTGTTTTGAGATGTACTGCAGTGTGTCTGTTCAAATGCAAATAGTACAGGTGCCATTAAGAAAATAAATTTTTCTTCTTTGTTTAAAAAAATATGGGAGCACAAGTAGAAGCTTTAGTGCCTTGTTAAAATGTGGTATTTTCTAGCAATGTGTATGTGCTGTTACATGTTTTCAGCTAAACCTTGTATGATCTTTTCCTTTTTTGTCACTACCATACTGTAGACAAAAACGCAAGTGACTTATCAGGATGTTTGGTTCACTTGTTAAAATACTGAAGCTCCATTTCACTTTTATTTTTTATTCTTAGGAGAGATTTATAAATGAGAGGAAAAATACACAATTTGGAAACCACATCTGTACAAAAGTAGCAGCTGAATGTGAAGTATGTTCTGAACACCTCCATCAAAGAAAGCCCTTAAGACATTTAATCTACATTTGGATGGCCTTAGTTGTTACCTCTTGATCATACTCTGGTATCTGTTGAGTGATATAAAAGAAATTGTAAGCAAAGAAGTGGGAGATAAATAATTTGGGGAAGAAAGTTCTAATTTACATAGTGGTTGCATAGTAGAGATTCATTTTTCCATTCTGAATCATCACACCCAACAGCAGAGAGTTGTTAGATGGAACATTCTGTTTATTAACAACATTGGAGCCACTGGGAATTATTTGCCATAAGTATCTCAAAAGGGAGTAGTCTCAAAACATGTATTTATACAATTTTAAACAAAGAACTGAAAATCCACTTTAGGACAGTGGTGAGTGTCCCAGTCTCTCATGCAGGAGTCTGGGGGTTCGATTCCTGCCGGGGGGCAGTGGTGCTGCTTAAGAGTTGGACTCTATGATCCTTGTGGCTCCCTTCCAACTCAGGATATTCTCTGGTTCTTTCTGTGACTAACCCTTCCTGAACCCCGGCACCTGCTTTCTTGAAATACTCTGAGTGTTCTCAAATTTCGTCCCATTCATGGAGTAGTGCGTCTTGTTTCAACCATGAATTGAGTCGGTGATCTTGTGAAGGGTCACTGGCTTTGTCTTCATGATCTTGGTCGTCCATACTTCAGCTGACCTTTCCATGTTGGCAGACCCTCAACATAAGCACATCCCAGTTTCATTAACCTTTGACTCCCTACTTTATTGTTTTAACTACCTCCTAAAACACATCATTTATCTTTAGTTAAACATCACTCACCTTATCCCTGGCTAAACCAATTCTCAACTGAATTCTGTTGATCTGAGTTTTTAGGGTACACTGCTTTCTGCAGGTGTATGGCTCAGCTCTTTTAAAACCCTCATTTATCTCTAAGTCACGCACAACTGATTACGCTTAAGCAAAGTCTTATGGCTTTAAGATTCTTTGTTTATATAAGGCATAGTTACAAAATACTAAAAATCATTTTAAAAAATCACTATCCTTATGTCAATTCTTTAGAGAGAAAGCATGTAAGAGGAGAATGACTAAGTATTTTTGTCAAGATAAAACGTGGCTTGTGTTCTCTGAACTAATTTAAAAGGTTACATATTTCTGAAAAGTCATACTTCTGAGACTTAATTATACCTAAAATGACATAGATTATTTTTCCTACAACTTAATGCAATCAGATTACTTAATTGCCTTACCTCATGGGAAGTGTTATTTGTTTCAGTTAAAGTAAAAAAATAATAGTGTATTGTCTATTGGCTTTCTATTTGTTTTGCTTTTCCTTTGCATAGTTAATTCTTTTAGTGAGGGTGATGCATGTTTCAGAGAACGGGGAGAAAAAAAATTGCCCAATTGCTTGGGTAATCAAATCCAATTTGATTCTGAAGCTGGTTAATCGCTCTTCATTTTCAGTAAGATTTAGTGTTCTTGCCACTGTGCATATTTCAGACTACAGAAAATGCTTTATCATGTAAAGTATAGACAGACATTTTTGTGATCTTTAAGCCACATGCTGTTGGCTGGAAAAAAGCGAATTCTGATAAAAGAAAATAGATCTGTATGGGTTCAGGAAGGCTGTGAAGGATTATGTCTTGCAACAGCAGCTATCTTATTGATGATGTGCAAGTAGCATAGAGCAAAGAGATTGATTGTGTACTTGTTATTTTTTGTACCATTTTGCTAATTAAGTATTGAAAATCCACTTTAGTACAGTGGTAAGTGTCCCCGCCTCTCATGCAGGAGACCGGGGGTTTGATTCCCACCGTGGAGGCAGTGGTGTCATTTAAGAGTTGGACTCAATGATCTTTGTGGGTTCATTCCAACTCAGAATATTCTGTGATTTTAGAGGGAAGTTTCTGCTGGTGCATATTTTTAGACCATCCGGTCTTATTCAAGGAGCTTATTTGATTTGAAATATGGGTATTAGTAAAAGTGTACATGCATTATTGATGGTATGTTTGAAAGCTAAGCTTTTCCTTTGGGAAGAATGAGCATTCTTACAGTGTATCACATTTCAGCTGATACTAGTTTTGAGTTTTGTTACCCTGAAATGTCATAGTTCTATGATTTATCAGTTGTATAATATGTAGAGGAATGTATGCACTTAGCTGAGAAACAGGCCTCTGGAAATGAATTGTTAAGAATGGCAGCCTTTACTTCATAGCTAACTTATCATGTGTGAGGCTGTGTGCAGCACATGGTTATATTGCACATGAATTATGATTCCCTTACAAAAAGCGTTTTGTTAAGAAAAAAGGGGAGAAAAAAACAGCCAAATCAACCATCCACCAAACATACATGGGGAAGTCCTTTGCTGTCTCCTCGCCAAGCTTGCATGCCCAATAAAATATGTATCTCTGCAGGGGTAGCTCACTTTTAAACTGTTAGTGTAGCACAGTGATTTACTTCCATCTTGCTCTTGCAGGATTGTGTGCCTTATACATTGATTGTATCCATCTTCCACGGGGAAGTCCTTTGCCATCTCGCCAAGCTTGCATGCTGGGCTGCCTCGTCAGATCATTTAGTTTTGTACTTCATATATGAGATTAAGTTGATTGGGGATTTTGAGAACAGTGTAGTTCATGATAGCTGTATTGTTTTACATGTAAAGTTGGGTTTCCTCGAAGCCCTATTTCCAGGTTGAATGGCAGCTCATTAGTATGCAGATTTGCGCTGCACCTTCACGCAGCCCTGGCACTGTTTCAGCACTGTGTTACTGTGTATCAATGTTTGTGTTGGCCCTTCCCACCTTCCGCAGCCACCCCACGCTGGGAAAAAACCTTTTTCAGCTTGGCCAGGGACACAGTTTTGTAACAGCATGGTGGCGGCTCTGGGGGAGCGGCACTGCTGCAGCCGCCACTGCAACCCAAGCAGCAGGTTGCAATGCACATGCACAGTTGCAAAAAGGGGCCTCCTTCATCGCTAAAAAATCATGCTACTGAGATCTGAAGCCGCAATATGGGGGGCGCAAAGTGCAAGAGGGACAACTGTATTTTCATCTGAATCAGCCTTTATTTGAAAAGGTACTTGCTCAGAAAAGTGGTGATGCGGTTCTATTTTGCAAAGACCATATAAAGCGTACACCTATAAGCTTCCATTAATGCCCACAGTTATTTCCTAGCAGTGTTTCTAGATAACAGGATTTTTCTTTTGGTTTCAGAAGAAGATAGCAAACGAAAACTGCTGTGGACAAAGCTCAAGAGAGAAGTAGCTGTGGCTTAGGTAAATTCATCAAAGTCAATGGATTTTCACAGGTGTAAGGGATAGAATTTTGTTTGCAAAGACTGATACAGTGATCCCCCAGAATTCACTGGGGGTTGGGTCTGGGCAGGTCTCGTGAGTTATGAAATCCGTGAAGATACTGAACCATGAATATTCAACTACTCCCCGCCTGTAGCCACACACCCTGCAATAATAAGATCTGAGGGGCAGTCCTGGGGGTGTAGCTCGCACTGTAGCACCTCATTAAAGCACAGGAAGCGCCCTTTGGTGCCTCCTGGCTGCAAAATCCAGTGCCTGGGACATTTTGTGCACATGCGCGGTCTCACAACTCACTGAAAATCCAACCACGATTAATTGAATACACGGATATGTGAGCTGTGAATATGCAGGGGATCACTGTAGTACTATTCTTTGTGAGGAATATTGGTTTTCATATTTCAGAACTAGAACTGGGAATAAAAGCACTTTCTTAGAAACATCTGAAGAATACATGGGATATTGGTGGGATGTGGGTTCTGTCTACTCATCAATCACCTGCTAATTTTTTAGATGGCAATTTCAGATAGATACATCTAAACTAGCTTTATATTAGTTGGTTGACAGCAGCAACCTATGCACAGGATTCTGAAATGAGCGGTGGACACTTGTGTATATTTACACTGCTGCAACGAAGGTAAATTTTGTAGTTTGTAGCATGCTTTGCTTTGCTTGCTGGTGTTCCCTGGCCGAGTTTCATATAAGGCAATACCTGAAATTACTTTGGACCTCTGTAGATCTGTTACCTGATAGGTTCTCTGTGTTGCCCTTATCTTGTAATAGTTCCTGGATCAGGGATTTTCATTTGGGCTAAGAAAGAATAATCGTGTGTTACAAATTATTGTATGTTTCTTACCTGTCATTATTACTCAGGTTTGGTTTTTTTTAGTTCACATGTATGACCACTGCAAGAAGTAATGTCATAGTGATGCATCATCTGGTTTTATGTCTGAAATAGCTCCTCGGCAGTTTTTGTTTGTAGGCAAGTCCTGTTGCAGGATATGAGCACAATGGTGCGTGACTTTCTTCTGTATTCTCTGCAGTGGAAAACAGCTTAATAAACTTGTCTGACAATATGAAGAGGCATCTGCTTTCCTCCCTGTTTAAGAGATGCAGCTGTTAGCTTTTCAATTCTCTATTGTATTAAGTAAATACGACAGCTGAGAAGCTATCTTCAAGCTTCGGTTTCAGTGTTTTCTGAGCACATGAACTCTACTATCCAAAAAGACAAAAAAAACAATTATAAAATGTCATGGCAGTTAATTTTAATATGGTTGAGATTAATAGAGGAGAACATGAACAGCAAAAGTGAGTTTTTAGCTTTTTACACATTTTGTTTTGGTAACCTTCAGCTTACACTTTTTAAAAATTGGAGACTTTTTCAATGTTTATTTAGTGCCAAATTGAATGTGAGATTAAAGATTTTTTGTGTACAAAATGTGTTCTGTATGAGTCTTGTTAATGAAATCATTATTCTCACATTGAAAAGGTTACAATTGCCTTTTTTGTCCTGAAAGATGTAACATCAGCGGTAGAAGAAGCATTTCACATTCCTTTCAGTCAGTCCTTGATGTCATTAATGAGGCTGCCAGTTAAGTAGCTTTCTCAGAAGTTGTTACTCTATTCCTTCCCTAGTGCAAAGATTTGGAACTTCTCCTGCACTGAGTCAATCATGGGCCACTTAGAAATTGCTTCTTTGAAAAGCTATCGTTCACATAATACAGTTTAATCAGAGGAATGAGTTATGTGCTTCAGAAACACCAGGAATATAATTTACCTTTCACAGTTTATGTAGCCTGTCAGTAGATCCTTTTTGGTATTCTCCCCACTGATAGGGGAGCAATGTCTAACTTGTTACACAAAAATCACACCTGTGAGTCTGAATTCAGGTGTATATGGGGAATTAAAGCACCACAGCAGCAAAAGTATTATTTCTGTTCTCTAAGTTTGATACTTCTGGTAATAATGTAGGTAGACTATGTTTCGTTAGCTGGTAACCAAACTTGTGCTATGTTGGTATATTTTTGCATTACTGAAGCAACTATGAAATAGTTCATGTACAGAAATGTCAAATGCTATTACATTGTTGTTGTTTTCATAAATAAACAATATCACAAAGTTTTAATGGTGTCATAAATTCACTTCCACTGAATTTGGATGAGATACATCAAATATCTGTGAAGTGGTTTTCTCTTTCCCAGTTTGTTTGGGTTTGGTTTTTTTATGGTTTGGTTTTTCCCCTCCCCCCCAGTAGGCTTCATCTGCCCCAGAGTCAGGTGCTTTGAAAGTCTATTGTACTGATACTGACACGAGTGTTACAGGAAAGGTGGTAAGGGGTTAAGTAATTGAATGTATCAGCACTGTTTAGTTAAAGAAGAGGCTTCTGAGACCCCTGTCTGAGCAGGTGACTTTCTTTTGTAGAAACTAGCATAATTTCACCGTGGGGAGCTTGTAACTTTCTAACAGTGGGTAACTGTTTCACCATGCTGCTCCTGAATATGAAAGCAGGGAAGAACAGATCTGAGAAACACACTGAGGTGACTTTGCAATGGTTCAAAACTTACCTTTCTCTGTTACATGCCTACCTCCTAATTTACTTTGGTAATTACTGAAAAGAAACTCTTTTAAAGAAGATTTTAAATTGACTAAAATAGTGGTGATCTTTTAAAATCAAAGCCTTGTGTGCATGGCTTGTGTGGTCCGCTTGTTTCAAGAAAACAGACAGACATGAGGGTTAGTACTTTGCTTTTATTGTGTGCTGCTTCTACGTCAGACTTAGTGAATCCTGTGCTGCTTCTGTTTTTCTCTACAAATCTTGCATTTCTTTTTAAAAATAGAGCCTAAGGGAAACCTTTAATTTTTATTGAAGAAATATTTAAAATGAATGATTCAGATTACAGGATTGAGAAGTTAAAAGCAAATGTGTAGTCCACATGAAATGTAAACGTTGGACAATGATAATCATCTACTGTTGGGTTCATGTTCTGTTTTGGTGAGGTAACGTTTTCCACAATTGCTCTTCTGCTTTTTTCAATATTAAGGAGATGATACTCATTTTATCGCGAGTCATTTCATACGTTTTCTGAGCTGTTAAGTCTTTCCACTACCTTGGCATTTTCCTCACAAGGATTCAACTCTTACACATCCCAGTCATCCTGTCCTCAACAAGACCAGGTATCTGAGAAGGACTAGACTTGCTTGAACCACGCTGTCAATCATTCTAACCTCTGTTACAGATCAAGCTAAATCATCAGTATTCTGTAACAGAGGATAACTGGTGAGATGCTATGAGATGGTACTTATTATCTAGTAACAAACATGCAGTGCTTTTTTTGTTTGATTTGGTGTGCCAAATAAATGAGAAATGAGAAAAAAGGCTGGTTGTGTGGGCCAGTTGAGAAATCCCCAAGAAAAGTTCGAGCTTCTGGAGGTTTCTTGAGGGAATTACAGTAGAGAAACATAAATGTTTAAGCCAGAATCTGTGGTGGAATATCAAAAAGTAACAGATGTGATAGCCTGTGCGGGAAGAGCATCTTCTTGAAGTTAGGCTATGCTGCATTGCAGTATAAAAATTGGTGCTAGAGCACCCCTTCATGAGCTATCACAGTAACATCTCAGGTAGTGTTTGAAACTCTGAGTCCTTGAACAGGCTTTGTTACAAGCATACTGTGAAGTATCACCTTCTTTAGTACTCCACCACTGCTATTTTTTGTGCCCCAATGCAGCAGGAATCTTTTAAAAGGCACTGGAATGTAATGTACTTGTTTTACATAACAGGAAATACTCAAGGATGTTACAGGCTCTTTTTAGTCATATCTGAAATACATT
>WEKX01000834.1:0-11114 GCA_013390025.1 Pitta sordida
GGAGAGGGATTTAGGAGTAACGGTTGAAATTAAGAAAACTTAATATGAGCCACCAGTGTGCCCAGGTGGCTAAAAGGGCCAATGCAATCCTGCCCTGTATCANTGTTTAAGAAAAGACTGGATGAGGAACTCAGTGACATGATCTAGATGGTGGGAGGCTTGGATGGATGGAGCATGGTGCCTGTGGCTCCAGGTTTGTGGGATCGATCCCTGGGTGGGAGCTTGCATGGGAGTTGGACTAGATGATCCTTGTGGATCCCTTCCAACATGGAATAAACTGTAAACCTGTGAACCTGTCTATCTACATCTGGAACAGATGAATGTACTAGCATGCAGTAGTTGAAAAAGCTAATAAACATTTCATGGCATTCAATGAAATGGATTGTATTATTTTAGATTTCTTCCTAATGTTGACCTCACTGAAAGCAATGTTTGGCAGAAGACAATTGAGAAATTAAATATGTTCCTAAAGCAAAACCCTACTCCAGCTGTACTATACTTAAAGCAATTATAAGTATTAATAAAATATTCAGGATGCAATGTTTCAGTTTAAGCTCTGATTTCACAGTCCCCAAAATCCATCTCATCCTGTGAAGCTCAATTTTGGTTTCATTTTTTATCTTCACTGGCAAATATATTTTGGTTTTGCTTTGCATTTGAGTGAATTTAATAACTTAATCAAAATCAGAGCTTTCTATATATAGTATTCAATATAATAAATGTATGCCATTTTCATGAAATTTGTACCAACCCAGAGTAACATTTCAAGACAGACACTGCTATATTTCTCTGAAATAAACTTATCTGAAATATAAAATAATAAGGTACCCATTCTCATTATACAGTGATATAAAACAAATACCAGGCAATCACATTATTTTGTTGCAATCTGAAAAAAGCAAGCTGGCAAACTCTCTTGCGATGTGATTAACAGCTTGTCAGCTGGGGACAGTTACAAATGAAATTATTCCCTTAGCTGTTAACCTTTGACAACAGCATTAATTCCCACATCTAGGACACAATAAGGTCTGGTATTGGACATGGCAGAGAAATATGCACTGACACATTGCAACCAGCCACACCAGAACAGAGTCTTTTGGGTGAGTTTAGCTTCCATGTCAACAGTTAAGCAAAAAACAAGTTTTCAGTAGCAGTCAGGACCTCATGGCTCCCTCAGTCATGCTCTGCAGAGATTTTCAGAAATACTCAGGCACCAGCTCCTCAGAAAAATCTCCTTATTGCTTTGGGTGATGGAAACTGCTCCAGTCTTCTAATAAGCTGCCCCTTAGAGACATTTCTCAGCCTCAGGGATCAGCGGTTCAAAGGCTCTGCCTTACTCTGCCATTATTTTCACTTACTCCTTCCCTCACAAGCTTTTGCTGGTGTGTTTTATTCCTGTCACAGCTTGTTCCTGTTTCAACAGTAAGCATAGACTATTATACTTTTTGGGTGGTATTCCCTTTCTGCTAAAACCCTTTGGGCAGGGCTCCAACACAAGGAATGTCTGTTTGCAAATTAACCTAGCACTGGGAGACAATGATAGATGACCTTTTACAATACTGGGTGAGGTATTGATGAAAGTCATTGATCCCATTTTTGAGTGACTGTCTCACCCAAGCAGACAAGTGAAATGAAAAATCTGACAGTGTCTGCAAAATCCTAAGCTTTTACAGAGATGTTAGAAACTTTTTAAGTTCGGGTTTTCTTTTTGTTTTGTTGACGTTTTGGGTTCAACAGGGTAAGAGATACCATAATTTAGTTCATCTGTGTGTTTGTTTTGGTGCTTTTTTTAATTTAAGTTCCTTCTTCTGTACAAATACCTTTTTTGTTTGCTTGTTTTCTTTTTAGACAGAAGAGACAATTGGATATCACGCAGCCCTTTATTTGTGTGAGCAGCCAGCAGTGATAGGGCCACTGCTCCTCCAGGTAGGAAATCCTCTGCAGATAAGACAACAGGACCTGTGAGCTAGTTTTCTAAGGCTAGGTCTGCACATTACATACAGAGTTTTCTGTTTTGGAAGAAGCTGTTCTAGTTTTTTTTAATGTATGAATGCATATAGGAAACAGCTATTTCTTTGTGTTAATTTACTGAACATCATTAGTGACTTGTTTTCTTAACATTTCCCAAAAAGAAAGTGATAAGAACATAGCCCCCTGTAAGTCACCTTTTAATATAAGGTATTACCTGAAAACAAATGTTCCATAAAAATTTTTTCATTTCTTTCTTAGCAGCACTGCATACATGTACTGATAGTAGTATGGCTGGTTAGGTGAGATTTCGTCTATTCCTGAGGGCACACATCGCCAAATTTCTGCCAATGGCATACAAATAGTCACTGTCAGAAATTTGCATCTAAATAATGGATTTAGCATCCATGGTTGACAAAATAGAGAAGTGAAGATGCTGGCCTTAGCAGCTGAATTCAAGATAAAATGGAAAAAATAAATTTGGCTTTTGCAGATCTAAGAATGAAATACAAACACGCCTCTGGTATCACCTGGGCAGGGAGATATGCATCAGAAAAGGTTGCTGGGAGGATGCAGCAGAGTTTAAGTAGATATTTCAGTCAGAGGACACAGAAGTTAAGGAGACAGCTAAGAAATTTAAGTATCCGTTCTGAAAAAAATGTGAATGTTGAGAAAATGTTTTCAAACTGAAACCAATCAAACCAATCAGTACTGACTGGGCAAGAGGTTTCCTATGCCAGATATGCTCAGTTGCCCCAAATGATCCACCTACCAAAGGTTAATTCTGCATTCTCTCTCATTCATATTGCTTAGTGAGGCTTGCTATACTGCTTATGAGACATGCTGTATAGTATTTGCCCATTAACAAATCAAAAGATACCATATTTCACTTTTTGTTGTCCAATTAAATTCCAATTTACACACTTAGTATGGTGTAAAAAGTCCTCCTTTGGTCAGCAACTCCACAGTCTGACTTCAGAAAAGACTTCCCTTAGCCTTTCTAGATAACACTGTTCGTTGTTCTCCTCACCAGTAACAGAGTGCAAACCATAGGTGACCTGAGGCAAACCAGTCCCATCTTTGTGTCCAGTTAGCATTTCCCTTTTAGCCTCATCCTTAGGCTCCCCACTCATGAATATTCTTGATTAGTTGATAACAGTTGACGAAGGAAAACATTTTAAGGACTGGGGCATATGTCACTGGAGTCTGCTTTCTTTATCATTCTCCAGGAAGCACATATTCCACGGCAGTCCCACAGTTTGGACATTCACATGTCTGGAAGTTAGCCACAAACAAGCACAGTCAGATTGACATGGAAATCTTAGGATCTGTATTTTCTCCTCTCTCCTGCTATTACCCCCTAATGCTTGACAAAACAGACACAACAGTGTGCACCAACTGTGCAGCAATTTTCTCTGCTTTAATAAATGCAGAGTCAGAGTTTTACTTATTACCTAGTTAACGAAATGTTAAACAGAAATTTGGGACACCTGTGTCCCTGAAATGTGACAGAAATGTGTTACAGGGCATAGTTCAAGCTGAGCCTCCCTGGTTGGGACATGGCACGGCTTTCTCATCTCAGAGCTCTGGCTCCAGAGCAAAGCCTGGACTTGCCTATTCTGCCACCTGCAATGCTTAAGCATTAATGGAAGCCTGTGCAACTGGAGACTTCATAAAAACTGAGCACATTGTCAACCCATTCTCTTCGGGTGCAACTACAGACTTCCACTCACCTCTGCTGAAGAAGACAAGAGATTCCCTGCAAAGGCATCTCCAGGGTCAACGAACTCATCTGGTCATGTCACATCACTGCCAGGGAAATATGCTGGCACCAAATAAAAGCAAAAGCCTTTTCTGATCAGACCAATACAGTCTGACAATTGTCTTGTGGAGAATGCCAGAGAGATTATGAATATTTTGGCAGAAATGACAGCTTTTTCTAGGTGGGAAATCTGCCCACATAGGATTTATGCAAACATTCCTCACTTGGTTTGTAACCACCCCTCCACAGAAATGCAGTTCGGCATTATCACCAACTCTTTACATAGTTCTGAGTTTAAAATACTACCAGTGCCTAAAATAAAGGGAATTTCAACCAGAGTGCTCTCTTAAATGAAAGAGGGGGATGCCTGTTTGACAGTTTAAGCTGATAGCTGAGATACTGCCTCTCCAGCATTTTTGGCACCTAGCCTAGGGAGGAAGTAACGAGAGAAAGGGAAAGGACAAAGGCAAAGAAGGAATAAAGGAGGATGAGAGTGATCCAGTCCATTTAATATAATGACAGAAAGCCCTGGAGGGGACTTTGATTTACACTTACTTAGAACAGGTATCTCAGAGCCAGTATTAATAACAGGTACATGGTTGTACAACTGATACAGCCACTCAGAGAATGTGATCAAAAGAATTATATCTAGCATAATAAAAACAAACAAGCCTGCAGGTCAGAAATTTAATGCAGGATAGTAACTACTGAACCTAAAATTACTACCTTGGCTAGCAGCCAAGTTAAAGAGTAGGTCATAAGTCTATTTGTAGGCAAGGTAAAAGTAAGGTAGGAAATAGGTATTTCTGCATTCACACCAGAACTGGAAGCACTAGTGTGTGAAAATTGATTAGCCATCCAGACAGGTATACTAAAGACCTAAACAAAGGTTTCTTGAGTCTTCTGCAACCACAAGATCAGGCTTACAAGAGAAAAACCTTAGCATCAGCAAACTATTTCTTGTGTGCGGGTACAAATTCCTGATTTAGGCACTGGAGAAAACTGTTTTGAAAAGCCTCAAAACATTATCTCAAACTGAAGAAAAACTGTTCTCCCAGACTGAAAGAAGTATACTCTTGCAGGGAAGGGAGTGCAGGGCTAGCAAGCGTTCAGAATGTTACTAAGGAATGGAACTTGTAGGCATTGCTGCACTTCGAAAGCACCACATGAATATAGCTGAAGCAAGAACATTGCAAGAGCTGAGGTACATGGGAAGTGTGTGAAAGCCAGTACACTTCCAATCAGTATTTAGCTCACAGTTATGCCAAATCTAGCAACACACTATGGAAAATTTAGAACACCAGGCAGCGTTACTGTTGACAACGAGGAGGTTTGCTTTAGCATACTGCATATTGCAAGCTCTCCTCTCAGCGCCAGCAGCCCTGTGGAATCAACTGGGAAAGCAACAAAATATTCCCAGGCAAGACCATATTTGTAAATGCATCAAGCAACATGTCCGAAGCTGAGGGAAACATTTTTGCCACAGAACCCAAACTGACCAATATAAAGAACTATCAATAACTGTGAAGTACATAACATAGAAACCTAAGTAAGACTCACTTATGGATTATACTATCAAAACCAACAATTTCAGGGCCAAGATGGCAAACAGGAATCATTTGCAACTGATCTGGAGGATGATGGGGAGGAGCAGAGCCCAGCAGTGGTTCCAGATTTATTGCCCTTTGTTGACATAGACTTCTCATTTCCAATATGCAAGAATTAGAGATGAAACAGAAGGCATTGAAGTGCCTTTGGCCAAGCTGTAAAGATTGCCAAGCACCAGCTGTGGTCTGGTCTTTCAGTCCTTTGAACAAATGGTCACAGCTAATGCAGCAAGTCCTCCTGGTATTCAGGGCTTTCTTTGTGACCAAGTAGTGATGAGTCCCTTCTGGAATGGAAACAGCTCAAAAGAAACTGGCCTGTGGAAGAAAGGCTTATATGTAATCTCTAAGGAAAGAGGGTTTGCTTCTCAACTACTTTAAAAGTCATGTATTCAGACAAGATGTGCAGTAAGATAAAAAGGATATTTTTCAAAACATCAGTTTTCTCCAGAAATGCCCAGGTTTCCCTTTGTGATATCAGACATGCTGCAGTTCCTGTGCAGGTGGTGTGATTGCACTTGATTGACAGGGACACAATGGATAAATACTTGAAGCTTCTGGAACAGCCATGGTAGTCCCCTTCTGTTCTTCACCCTCACATTCTGGGAAGTATCTGTTTACCTAGTGGGTGCTGGTTAAAAAGGAAATCTGTATGCATCTTAAATACCATACACATCAGTGTCATGAAAAAAAACACCCTTCAAAATGTAAATGCAGTGAAGGCAAGCTGCCCACAGAAACGTGTCACACTGCTGCAGGCCGTGGTGCCTCTGCAGACTAGAGACATTTTCAATTACCTCCCCTTCTCCATTTGCCATTACTTAGTCTTCTGGTAATTTCTCTATTACATTTTTTAAGAAGAATTACTCTTCCTGAGCACCTTCCTTTGTTTTTACAAATGCAGATTTTCAGATTCAGTTTAAGCAAGCTGTCTGTGTTCCGTGCAGAAGGTAGCTGATAAATTCTCTGTCGTTACCATAATCTGAGTCACTGTAAACTAGTGATTTAATATTCTAATGTAATCTTCTACACACCTACAATCAGTAAATGCATTAGAAATAAAAATTGTTTCAAAGTGCCACCAACTGTTGTTTTTGCAAACTGCAGTTCAAAGAATGTTTTTTTTTAAATGCTTCTATTGGATGTTAGAGCATTTTCCAGTGAAGCATACAATTTACAAGAACAAGTCTAAATTATCCTTTTCTCAAGCTAGACAAGCAGTGCAACCCTTTACAATATCTCCCCTAGACTGGGGTTTCAATGGCAACATAATACACTATACCAGAAACACCTTTTCTGTTGTTTATAAGATATTTTTTTCCAAATCTGTTATAATGATAAATAAATTTTCAAAACTTTCAAGGAACCTCCAAAATTATCTTAGAGCACCAACCACTAAAAATTCACTTTGCTTTTTTAAATATGGCTCTTATTAATAATGTGTGAGTTCCTAAACATTATGATTGTGCTAAAACCACCACACGCCAGTGCTTTGCTTTCACCTCCTCCAGACTTTAATTTTTACTCTTCTTCAACTCTGCTTTCCTCAGTTCCCTCAGCCTCTGCATTTTGATTTCTCCTGATTCAAGCTGAACTTCCTTCAAGAAGAAACTCTTCTATGATGTGATGACAGTAAGCAAAGAAATGGGATCATAAAGTTTTCCAGAAAGGCATAATGGTACTGATCTCTTGGTGCTATGAACAGGGTAAGTAACCACAGAAGTCTGTCAGTCTGCATTGCACATTAGTAATACAGCATGAGACAGTCTTCCAGGAGACTGAATGGTTACAACTCCTGGTGAGCTGATCTCCATAAATAGCAGCTCTAAATCAATTCTGTTTGCTTGCTATGATCATATGAAATGCATCAACTGTTAACCAAATCAATGTGACCCCAAAGATTACTTGGCTTGATATTTTATTATTTTGGGGCTACATGCTGATAAGGCATTTAAATAATTTTCTGTGCTAACATCTGTATTATTTGATATGTCAGACTGTGAACACAAACCTTTAGGTTTCTCCATTAGTTTATTTGTCAGCAATAAGGACAGTAAAATGAACAGCTTGCGTTTGCTTTTGCTGATACCATTTGGCTTTTTCCAGAGAGGTGAAAGTAGGCATTTTACTGGTTTGAAATGAAATGTGTTGTGCAAGGTCTGTGTTATTCAGCTATTGACTGGTGGGACCATTAATTTCAGTGAACAGTAAGTTACTCCAGTGTTCTCAGTTCAAATTGATCCAACAGAATGAGACTCCTTTCAAAGTCTGAATTCCTCCACAATTTTTCTTTCAAAACTGCAGTTCTAAACCCCTGTAGATGTAGTGGATAATCAGTGCTGATTGATTTCTGAATGTGCAGAACAGAGAGAGGAATGGCACAGTGACATGGGCGGATGCAAAGTTCAAGAACATTGTAGGCATGTGCCAATGAGACTTTTCATAAAAGCTCTAGAGTGACTGCAAAAAAGCCACTGAGGAAGAAAGAATTAAGGATATAGATGAAAGGTGCAACAATGAGATTATAGCCTGGAGGAAACTGTTGGTGAGATGGCTGGAGGAGGGAGGAGTTTTCAGAAAAACAGCACATGCTTAAATGGAGGAGATGAAAGAGGGTGCAGAATTGTAGAAGTTCCTAGTCACGTTTAAAAAAATGCTGCTCATTTTGCTGTTTTGAGAGAGCAGGATCCCACAGCAGTACATATTGACAAAACCAAAGATGTCTGAGCTGTATGCCAGTTCCTTTTTCTTAAAAAAAATTTCAAAGGAAACAAATGAATAGTTTGATTAAGAAAAGCACTGACTTATGATCCCCACAATTTTCCTCACAAGAGGAATTCAGGTTTTTTAGATCATTTAAAATATTTGAAATATTTTCTGACTGTTTCAAGTGAATAGAAATATCCAGATCCTCAAAGCTGCCACTGCCATATTGGTAACTGCCTTTATCACTGAACTTCCTAGTGTAAGAAAACCCAGACAAAGCAAACTAAAACATAATAATAAATGCCCTTATTTCCATTCACTGTTTTAGAAGTAACTGTGTTATTATTGGCTACATAAATCTCAAATACAGTGGAATATGGCTTCCTACTTTTGAGTGGTCTTACAGGCATAGTTCTGACTACATAATATCCATGATCGTCATTACCATATAGAAGTGTTGCATTAAATAAAAATAAGTCTAGATTTTCCATGTGGCATTGCAAAAGAAATGGATAACAGAATGACAGAATGACAATTGGCAAACAGAACAAAATGTCAAAAATTTGCAGGGTAAAATATCAGGTTTCTATGGCCCACAGTATTGAGGTTGTGCAGTTTTGTTTTCCCTTCCAGTTTAGATCTAAGAAAACCTAATTATGATTCATTAAATGACTCTTCTGGTGTCAGCTTAGGTGACAACAAATAAAAATTATATCCTTTTCCTTAATGAGGAGCAAATCTGAATTTTGTAGAGCTGCAGCCAAAGCCCACTGCCTGTATTTAATATTGGTTTATAAAAAATATGTCTTTTCAATGTTCCTTGTTTCCTAATCAATTGCTTCGACATCCTTTCCCCATTTCAAGATGAATACGTCTCACCATTTCATTAACACAGTGTTGAATAGCAGTGCTCCCTTTTGTAACTAATTAACATTACTGTAATGTAGAATATGGGTTTGAATCTCATTTACATTAGGATTCTTTAAATCATTCTCACAAGAAAGACATTTTTACAGGGAAAATCTAATGTATGCTGCAAATACTTAGTTGCAGAGGCAACTAGGCTAAGGCATCCTCTCTGTTTTTCGCTGCTGCAGCAGACTGACATATAGTAGCACCAAATCCTCTGTCCTTCCCCAGCACAGGCTGTAATGCTTTTAACAGCACTCATGAGCACAGACCAGGTTCTCCACATGTATTGGTGGCTAAATGCTGACCCACACACTCCTCTTATCAGAGAGAGATTGAGAGTCTTTTATTCTCACTAATGGGGGACAAAAAAGGGTGAACAGGTTTGGGACTTTGCTGAGACTCTCATGCCACAAAAATGCATTTTACACCGTACAGTCACATCACCTATCAGGGAGGTGGTTATTAGAGGGAGAAGCTGAACTCAAATGTGTCACATGAAGCTAATTTACAAGCTTACCAAAGACTCAAATTTCTGACTTGCCTGCAACAAATGAAGCAATTATTTACTTCATCACTCTGATTGTTACAAACCCACTTCTGCCGAAGTGGTCAGGTGTCCTTTAAACCCAGTATTAATCTCATACTATAAACATCTTCATTTAACATTCCTCATGGCTATTTGAAGAGCAAATAAATATCCTTCTGCTTTTCAGAAAAATGCCTCTGCAATTAAATCTCTTATTAAATACTTAGATTAGTAAGAGCTGTACTGTCATACAAATACTGTATTAGCATGAAAAAAAAAAGTTAGCAAAGAAGACACAGAGCGTTCCTGCTAAATGAAAATTCTTATGAAGATCATAGGATCCACAAGGCTTACTTAGAACAAAAGGAATCTTTGTCAAAATGTACTGGATAATTAATAGGAACAACGATAATGGTAACAAAATTGTAACACTTTGCTTTCATACATGGTAAGACAAAACTTTGCCTTGATCAATAATATAAACAGATTTGCTTTACTCCATCATTTTTGCTTTCCAGCACATTGTATCCTTCCTTTAACTGCATTTAGACTGGTGAAAAGCTTGTTGTTTCCTGGTTTTCGTTGAGCTCTTCCACATTCCTGGCAATCCTTTGTATCTCTTACTTCATTAGTCCAATCCCTATTTAGTCTAATTCCTGTGATTTTACAGTAATTTGTTCTGAAAACCAAACAGCAGACTGCCAGAATCAGGTCACTCTTTTTCTGTTAACACATGGTGCTGGTCAGTGGCATGACAAGGCAGGATACAAANTTCTGAAAACCAAACAGCAGACTGCCAGAATCAGGTCACTCTTTTTCTGTTAACACATGGTGCTGGTCAGTGGCATGACAAGGCAGGATACAAATTCTGCTGGGATTTTAACACAAATGGTGACTCTCTCTGATCCTGCTTATATATGACGTACTTAAAAAGACAAGTGTATATTTTCATTGCCTTGATAGAAATTTGCCTTTCCAAAATTCTGTCATAACTATTTTTAAATCTATTGTGGCTATGTCCAGAAATCCTGCTGCATTAATGCAAAGAAGCACAGAAATACTGGTTGGATCCTCTGGAAGTCATCCAGCCTGGCATCCTCTGGGGAGCAGACCTGTGCCAGCACTGGGTCAGGTCACCCTGTAGCTTTGCCTTGGTAATGCAGGAAAGGTAGATGTAGCTTCTCTTTGAAATTGCACCTTACCTTGCTCCCATTAATTAGTTTATAAAATGAAAAAGTATATCTGCAACTTACTAGTAAGCAGCTATGCTACATATGAACTGATTTGACCTTCTGATTATTATCCCCTGCTGCTAGTCCAACCTGGCAGTGATGAGATAAACACAAAGGGATCCAGAGAAATGAGGAAAGAATTTAAGGAGCTTGGTCGATTGATCAATGGTGCAGGAATGCAGGTAGTTTTTGCTTGGTCCCTGTAATGGCAGGTTTAGAACCTGAAAGGAATAGGAAAATTCTTGCTATTAATAAATGGCTCAGGGACTGGCTCGAACAGAATAATACTGGGTTTTATGATCATGGGGCATCCTATTATCTAGACCATGTCAATGAGTACCTCATCCAATCTTTCCGTAAACACTTCCAGAGATGGTGACTTCGCCACCTCCCTGGGCAGACCA